>CM063520.1:48360523-48960523 GCA_032199755.1 Ambrosia artemisiifolia
TCGATTTTCTAACCGATACGATGCGTGTTCGGTTTTTTTGTTTAGGTTAGCTCATTTTGTTAGGTTTTAGGGATGTTTGCTTTGTTTTTGCCGAGTTTGATCCGTTTATATTCAAAAGTGTTTTATTTTGTTAAACGATTAATCGTTGTATTTCGGTGTTTTCGAAACGTGTTTTATTTCATAAATCGATTCAACAATGTATTTCGGTTTTGTTTTCTTATTTTGTTTGGTTAAAAGTTTAAAAAAAAAAATAGGTACTTATCGTATAGCCCAATACTAGGCATACAACAAGCCTAGTATTGAGTCTTATACTGGGCTTGTAAGGGGTACTGGACCTCTATATGGTTCGTATAGATCTATACGAATCATATCAAGACCCATATCACACCCTATACGGTGTTCAGATCATTATACGAACCACACAAACACACACTCAAAACACACACACAAGATCAAAACACACACTCAAACACACACACTCCATTCATCAAAACACACACTGTGGTCAGATCTTGCTTCGATTAAGGTACGTTTTCTTTCTTTTTTTCCATACAATCGGTTAATTGATTGATAGATTTAGGTTAGATCTTGCTTCGATTAGTTGATTGATAGATTTAGGTTAGAACTAGGTTTGATTTTGGGGCTTAATTGGGGGTTCAGACCTGGGTTTGATGATGAACGATGATGAACGATGAATGAATATGCCTCATACAGCTCTATACGAGGCATATTCATTCATGGAACTTGAATTTGGGGCTGATGATGATGATCAGATCTGGAAATTATTGTTGAAGATGAATGAATATGCCTCCTACAGGGCAATACGAGGCATATTCATTCATATTTTTTTTTTTTTAAATTTTATTAATGTTTTAAAATAATAATAATAATAGGCTAATAATAATAAGTTATATGCAGATTTTTTATTTAAAATATTTTTTTTTAAAAAATAACATTATTTTTTAAAAATAACATAAATTTTTATTAAAATAATTTAATTTAAAATAATAATATAAATTTCTTTAAAATAACATTATTTTAAAATAACATATGTTTAATATTTTTTTTTTAAAATAACGTAGTATGGCGGATTTCTTTGCTGACGGGGATGCGGACTTTGACATGGGGGAGGCGGGAGATGTAGCGGGACCACCACCACCACCACCACCACGAGTACCGGTTGACCCACTTTTGGGTCACCCGTACTTGGACTTTCCTGCTGACAGCAAGGCGTGGCGCCGCTGTCGGAAGCTTAGGAGGATGCGGGTATTATTATATTATTATTATTATTATTATTATTATTATTATTATTATTATTATTATTATTATTATTATTATTATTATTATTATTATTATTATTATTATTATTATTATTATTATTATTATTATTACCATAATGCAGGTCGCGGCTCACAGGGCCGTTTCTTATACTGCGTTGGAGGAGTTTGGTGAGCTGGCACGGGCACGTGCTATCATCGGCACTGATACGCCCTGGAGTCGTCTGTTTGATAGTGCACATACGGAGACATATCGGGAGTTGACCGTGGAGTTCCTGTCTTCATTCACTTTCACCGCCCGACCAGCAGATCAACCGGAGGAGGACGATGATCCTGCGGATCCTTTCTACGAGATCACCTTCCGTCTTGCCCAGCAGACGTTTCAGATGTCCTTACGCGAGTTCGCGTGGCGGTTGGGGTTTTACACGCAGCCTGAGACGGATACCGCGTTATATCTAGACGGTATACGCGCGGCGTCTAGGCCTACGTTGCTTGGGTTTTGGGCGGTCGTAGCTCCTGGTCACCGGTTTCAGAAGGATAAGGGCAGGGTGACCGCCATTCGTGACCCCCTTCACCGATATATGCACCGGTTGATCGCTACGTCGATCCAGCCACGCCATAACTCTCGCGAGTGGTGCACTAGGACAGACCTCTTTTACCTTTACTGTCTATTATATCGGAGGCCGTGCGCGCTCGCACGTTGTATGACGGATTGGTTTGCCTCCGCATACCACCGTCAGTCGCGGGGAGAGTTATACGGCGGTGCGTATGTCACCGTCCTCGCCCGTCAGTTAGGGCTTCTACCCGAGGGTGACCCCCACTTGGGACCTCCGCTCCAGCCATCCCGGTTAGATCGTAGGACGATTATTGGCATGCGCGTTACGCGCCAGTTCGCTGGGATGGGTCGGCGTTTTAAGAATGCCGAGGGACAGCTTTTTGAGCCTGTGGAGTTACCGGAGGTCATCCCACCTTATCCTTGGGATGTTGAGGAGGATATGTTGGAGGACGTGGATGGGCCGTTTGAGGTTGACCTGGAGCCAGAGGTAGAGGATGAGGCACCGCCTCCAGAGCCGCCTCAGTACCCAGCTCACGTTTACCGGGGTGTCCCTCGTGACGTTGTAGACAGGATGCGCCGTGTGGAGGGCAGTATTCGGGATCTGCGGCGTGGTCAGGAGACTATTCTTGACTGGATTAGGTGGATTGCTGATTCGGAGGCGGAGAGGAGACAGCAAGCAGGATTACCAGAGAAACCGCCACCAGCGCCACGTGCGGCACCCGGCCCAGATCAGTAGTTTTTTATGTTTGTATTTAGTACTATTATGACTTCTTTTTTTTTTTTAATGTTTGTATTCAGTACTATTATGACTTATTTTGTATGAACTTGTTGGTTGATATGTTTGTGATGTTTATTTACTGGAGTTAATGGTTCTTGATCTGTTATTCGGTTACAATCAGTTTCAGTTATTTATGTTTATGATGTAAATTTGTGTTTGTGTTGTATATACATTTGTTAAAAATCAAAACTATTTAAAGAAATGGAAACAAATATTTAAAAAACAAAATCAACTGTTTAATATTAACACGAGTCCGTTCAACTTCAAAAACTATACGTAATATATTCAGACTGTTATTGACGTATTGAGAGGAGTCCGTTCAACTTCAAAAAATTATACGTATTATATTCAGACTGTTATTGACGTATTGAGAAGAGTCCGTTCAACTTCCAAAAGTATACGTAATAAATTCAGACTGTTATTACGTAATTTATTCAGACTGTTATTGACGTATTAAGACGAGTCCGTTCAACTTCAAAAACTATATGTAATAATATTGTAAGTACTCCTCGTATTGCACTCGTAAAAAAAATAAAAAAAGTATATGTAATAATATCGTAAGTAATATTCGTATTGTATTCGTTAAAAAAAAATAGAAAAATGCAATCCACATGGTAGACTAAACCCTAAGTTTCAAAAATAAAAAATGTAAACCCTATATTCTTCGTATAGAGCTATACGGGTCATATAAGGTACCAACTTGCAGGCCAATCATTGCCTTGAAGTCAGTAATCAGCTTTTTGCCCCTTATATGCCTCGTATAGAACTATACGAGGCATATACAGGGCGTCCAAATAGATATTAAGGGCGTCCAAATAGACAAAGCCTTTTTTTATATTAGGGAAGAGACATTGTATAAAGTCTCTTAAAATAAGAAGCATAAGAAGCAATCTGGACCATTAGATTTCAAAGTGATCAGATTATATAACCATAGGCCTTTAAATCAAACCAGGGGTAAATTAGTCATTAGAAAACAAAATCACGACAGTTATTCAAAACCCACGACGAAAATCATCAACCATCATTTAATTAGGGTTCATTACACCTCCAAATCAATCAAAAACACACACACGAATCAAAACACCCAGATTGACGAAAAACAACAAAAACAGAGCAGCAGTTGAAATCAGATTGACGAAGAACAACATTAGATTATCACTTTTTTCTGTCATTTTTCATTCTCGTTTTTAAAAATGGAATCAGACAAACAAAGAAGCTGCTAAGAATTTGGAAGTTGATATTAAAAAGATGAAGCAGCAGTTGAAGAAACAAAAACAACCTGCTGTAAAATCAAAACAGACGCACTTTATAAACAAAACAGACGCACCTTATAACCAAAAATCAAAACAGACGCACCTTATAGATAAAAACAGACGCAACAGTTGAAAAATAAAACAACCTGCTGACAAATCAAAACAAACGCACCTTATAGACAAAACAAACGCACCTTATAACCAAAAATCAAAACAGACGCACCTTATAACAAAAACAGACGCACCTTATACCAAAAACAGACGCACCTTGAAACTGTAAAAATCAAACACTGGTTCGCTAAAAAAACAAAACGTCATGCAATCGATGTTTAAAATTGTGTTTGATTGATGGAATCCTTACTTGATTATATGTTCAATTTTCGTTCAAATGATGGATTGAAACTGATTAGTTGAATTCATCAAACGATATTATTAAAAAAAATCAAACACTGGTTCGATAAGAAAAAACAGAGCATCATGTAATCGAGATTCGTTCGAATGATGAATTGACACTGATTAGTTGAATTCCATAGTATTAATTGGAACGTTGATTGGAACGTGATTGAATAAACGTAGATGACTAAATTACCCTTTTAATCAACCAGGATTAGGTTAATTAAACTTAACCCTAGTTTACAGGTGGCATAATTTGGTGGCTTCTTATCGCTTCTCACGTTAACAGACTTTATACCGTATACTTTCTCTTTTTATTAAAAGAAAATATGAGTATTAATATAGTAAAAGACAATAATACCCCTACATGGGGTCCACATCATCTAATTTAATCGAATTAGCATAACTCATATGACTTTAAAACATAAACCACATAACCAATCAATTTTAAATGTAAAGGGTAGACTTAGTAATGAATTATAAATATAAAGAACAAAACTTATAATTCAGTTGAAATCAAATAATTAATGAACAATAATATATTTCTATACTATATATAATGCATGAAGGAGGGGTACTTTAACATACCTAAATTTAAGAATTTTTTCTCATTAATGCAGAATGTACAACCCTAAAATGAGGGTAACATAGTCATTTAAACACTTTTACACTTTAATATCTCATTTTAATTACGTTATATACACACACACACACCTTCCATCACTTATTCACTTACACAATCACACACTAACCGGAACACACTTCCATCCGACAGCAGTTACCAGAGATACATAAACGGACAATCCCTGGTAAGTTTTAACCCACGACTCCCGTAGTATGAGCGCCTAAGCTGCAATGGCCAACTTTAGTCTAGATTATTCATGCCTAAGCTGTAACGGCCAGCTTTAGTTTAGAATTATAATATGTAAACAATGTGTAATCTTGTAACAGGAAATCAAAACCCAACCCGCAACATTTAAACCATTCGACATCCTCTAAAACAACCGGTGACTTTGTATTAGTGAGTGCATGTCCCCCTTTTAACATCTAAAAACTATTTTTGGGTGAATGCATGTTGTCTAGTGTCATCATATTGCATCCATGTTTATGTGTACATTATCAGGTGGTCATTTAACATGAGAAACGACTAGAAGTGGATCCACTTAGCTATTAATTCTAATTATTCTTGATCCGGGGATGGGTTAGGAACCAACGTTCTATCCTTGTTAAAGTGGTACAATGAGTTTGTATAATAATATTGAATGGCTGAATGCATGTTTATATAAATCGACATCACTCACTAGTTGATCAATTAACGTATTTTAACATGCATGTCAGGATCTAAGTGATAATGGGGATAATGGAAACCACGCAAGTTCTTGTGTTACAATCCGAGAATGAATCGGAATTTCTAATGTTTTGTTTATAAATAACGTTGTCAAGAATCGAACTATGTTTTACTATTATGTAATCAGTTTTTTATAAGTGTTATGGTTAATAAAGTTGTATGTTTAAAGATTTGCGTGAATGTGCTTATATTAATATCAATCGGTAATGGATCGGGTTTAGAAATCCGGGTCGTTACATACGATCTTTCACTGTTACTACAAGATTTGATTTTCAGTCCTAATTTTTCCGCTTTCATTTTTTACTAACCGCCTTGTCTTTTCTTGGGAACGAGCTACAGTCCAGTATCACACAAACATGCCCAATACAAATATAAAATAATTTCTTAGAATAGGTCCCAAAAAAGATGGGTCATAAGCCCATACTTTAGTCAAATTATAATTTATTCAAAGTTTAGTTATTAACAAAATTAACTTTACCGGACTTAAAACCGATAATCTAATCAAGTAAACCAAACCAATTAACCAATTGGTTAATAAGATTATCTAACTGATGACTTTGGTTTTGTTTGAAGCTAAGAACTGAATTGAACAGAACCATGCATACCCGTAAAAGTAGTTTTATTTCCCACCATATCGTGCGGACACCCTGCTAGTACACAAAAAGGGTAACCCTTGGTTTAAAAAAGCGCGCCTCAAGCGCGCATGAGGCGTGAGGCGCCAGAGGCGTTCATAAAAACGCTTTTTTTTGGGAAAAGCGCTGGCATACAAGAGGCGCTGTGAGGCGGCGCTTGAAGCTGGAGGCGCCAGGCGACGCTATTGAAGCGCTTCAGTCAGATTCAGGATTGAAGGACGAAAACAATCAGAAGAAAACATGTTTAGATTGAATAATGATTGAAGGATTTAAACAATCAGAAGAAAAACATGCCTTACGGATCAGTTAGAACATACCTTCGTGAAGGATTGATGTTTGAAAGACTGAAAATAAAGAGATGAGGAGGAAAGGCGGTTGCAGAGTGGCATATTTTTAGGGTTTACTATCTGAATGTGAAGTTAAGAAGGAAAGAAGAGGAACATTTTTAGGGTTTACAATCTGATTGTGATTTGTGACTTTTAAAAAGGAAAAGCATGCTCTTTTTTAGCCTAAGTTAAAGTCTCTAGGGCCCAAAATAAATGTAATATGAAGTCTGTTGGGCCCAAAATTAATCCAATATGGTCATGATTTGCAAATAAATCACTTTATAATGCTCTAAACTTCTGGCCCAAATAAATCTATTTATTGAATAACAAGTAAAATATGTCATATTGACATATATAAATATTTTTTATATTTTTTTAATACTAGGCGCCTCGGATACGTGAAGCTCTCGCCTCACGCTTTAAGCCCCGCGCCTCGGATTTTGGAACCAAAACGCCTCGGAGCGTCTCGCGTTTTTTTTAAACCAAAGGGTAACCACATCTATCTAATCAACATCAATGATAACTTGTGCTTCAAGTTTCTAACACGCTTGTGCTAATGCTACTTGCCTACTTTCTAAACTGTTTTTATGTAGATACATAGGGATGTGCTTAATTTGAGAACTTCGAGGCTTGAAGCTAATTTGCTTGTTAGGGTTTGTGTCCTTCTAATGTGGAATCAAATGCTATAGCCATAGCCCAAACCCACATAACCTGGGCCAACACATTTTGCCAATTTAATTTCCAGCATAATAAGGCGGCCTAAACCAACCATAAGGATGGATGGGGTGGTGGGTGATGCCATCTCATTTCCAGCATAATAAGGCGGCCCCTCTTCTTTTAACATCATATTGTGGAATATGATACACGCGTACACAACGCTCCTTATTTTCGCTTGATCAACCAAACGAATCGGGCGATCTATTATGTGTTATTTAGATTTCAATACACCAAACGTTCGTTCAACGTCTTTTCTTGCCGATTCTTGTAGCTTCTTAAATAATGTTTCTTTGTCGATTGTTGGAAACGAATAAGCTTTTACAAAAACTGACCAAGTAGGGTAGATACCATCAAGAAGATAGAACCCACGTCTATATTGTCTCCTGTTTACCATAAACGAGCACGTCGGGGCGGTTCCTTGTCTCTCTATGTCGAATAGCAGTGACTGATGTAGAACGTTCACGTCGTTGTTTGACCCGGGGGACCAAAGTACGCATGCCAAATCTATAAATCGTTCGACGCAACGATTTCTAGCATGATCGCCGGTTTTTTATGACCACCTCTCATAAACTGCCCTCGCAAAGCCGTCGGACAACTTCTCCATTCGATGTGGGTACAGTCGATGCTCCCGACCATCCAGGGAAAATGCTATCTAGCTTCATGTGCGGCGTACAAACGTGTTATGTCGTGTCTAGTCGGTTTTCGTAGATACTCTTTACCGTATAAAGAAATAATAGCATTGCAAAAAAAGTAAAGAGACTCGCTTGAAGTTCTACTCGACATATTTAAATATTCATCAAATTCGTCAGGAATGTTAACCTGTAGCAAGTTGACGAATCACAGATGTGGATTTTTGTATCGCTGTAAAACTCCTCTTTCCCTTGACATCATACCCTTCTTGAAACCATTCCTAGTTAGCTTCGATGTCTCCGACAATCTTTAAAAATAATTCATTTGATAAACGGAATCGAGTGTTAAAGATCGCGTCATTGTACTTTGGGTTTTCTACAAAGTAATCACGTTTAATCATTTTTTTCTTTGCGAGTCGTGTATCTTGATGCTCCGCGGCTTGGCAAACCTTTGCAAAAAATTCCATTGTTTCACCCGACGAGTCGAAAAAACTAGATGAGTCGAGTGGATACGAAGGGCTTTGCATTTTTTTAGGTTGTTTGATTGTTGGAGATATTGTTTGATTGTTTGTGGTATTAATTTTGGTTGAAAAAATGAGGTTATATAGGGGTTTTAATCATTATTATATTTTTTTAAACGGCTAGCTAACGGTCATTAGACCATTGCCAACATTCAGAATTGGCTGTGATGACCATCACAGTTTTATTGAGTCGCGGGCGTTATACAATAGCCGGGACAATTTTCCCGTACACCACAACCATCACGGATCACTCCGCCCACCCTAAGTGAACAGTCCCCGTGATTATCATTCTTTTTATTATTCATTGGGCTCGTCTTTTAATTCAATTTTTGACAGCCCACCATGTTATCTTCACGTTGATTTTGTACCAATTAACATAATCCGCACTTTAGCTTAGAGGCGCACAAATCGGGCTTTTTGATACCTACTTCCATGTATGATAGGATAATGAGAGAAATCGGATAGGGTTCAGGTATGGGTATTGATAAGAAAAACCAAATCTTATGTACCCGGTTAGGGTATAAATGGGCTCGATATGTGAATACAATCCGAGTGACGTTGAAAAGAATGTTGAGCCAGTTGACGAGGCACGACAAGAATCAAACACGTGGGCGTTAAAACGATACTACTGTCCATGTTGATCCTAGCTTGATGACGAGTAATGTATTTCTTAATTTGTATTTTTTTTAATTTGTAACTTTTCTATAATTTTATGTAGTTTATTTACTTTTTTTTTCTTACCTATATTTATTTTACCAAAATAAAGAATAAAAAAATTAAAATTAGAAATTAAATAAATTAAATAAAATAATAAAAACGGCGGGGGGGGGGGGGGGATTTCTTCATTTAAGGGAGGGAAAGATGGAAATGACGTGACGCTAATTTAGACTTGGGGGAAGAACAGGAAAGTTAGTTCCACACCCCATTGCCTAACGTTTAAAATATAAGAGACACATAAAGATCGAAGAGAAATATATTCATCTATTATCCATGCACAATATATATATTGCGACATAAAGTTGAAACTGAATCTATAACAATTGTAGTACTGACTTAGTAATGGAGGGGAGGGGGGGGGATAATGTATGTATTAATGTGAGAGTTTCATAACAGAATAAATAATATATTTATATAATTATATAACTAATAATATGTGTTATCTATAGTATGTTTTAAATGTAATTGATTGTAATTATCTCTCCATAATTAGTGGAGATATTGTTTTGTATTATATAAGGATATCACATCAATGAAATCAACTAAGTTGAATCATATTCTTTCATGGTATCAATCCAGGTTCTCTAAACCCTCTTCCGCCGCCCTCCCATCCCTGTCGCACGTCTGCCCTCTGCAGCTGTGTCCCTTTTTCTTCCAGCCTTCTTCGATCTCTTCTACCTATTTTCTATCCCTTATTCTAATGGATACCAAAACCCTCCATCCCGCACTCACTGTTACCAATATTAAATCCAACATCCCTATCATTCTAGAAAAAGATTCAACCCACTTCATCACATGGAAAACCTTATTCAAGGTCCATTGTCAAGCTTATGAGGTGCTCCACCACCTCGCTCCCAAACTACCCGTGACCCCTGCCCCTGCCTCCTCCGACCCCGCGTCTGCCGCCGCGGCAGAGGCGGCACTTCTTGCTGCTGAGGCTCTTTGGTCACGTCTAGACGCCATCGTCTTACAGTGGATTTACGCCACTATTTCTCAGCCCCTTCTCCACGTCATTCTACAACCCGGTCAGACGGCATACAAAGCTTGGAATAATATTGAGAGCGAGTTCAGTAACAATCAGAACACCCGGGCTATCTTTCTTGGTCAGGAATTTGCAAACCTTTACCTTGAGAATTTTTCATCTATGGACGAGTACTGTCAGCAAGCCAAACACTTGGCTGATCAACTTGCGAGCGTTGGCTCCCCGGTTGACAACCGCATGCTTGTACTAAAGGTGCTTACCGGTCTCACTGAATCCTATGACAGTATATCTACCGTACTTCAAAACCAAAACCCTTTACCCGATTTTCGTGATGTACGGTCTAGACTAACCCAAGAAGAAACTAAGAAAAAATGGCATGCCACCCGGGCCTCCCAGGATGCTGCTACGGCGCTGCATACCAACACCTCCACCACTCCTAACAACCTCTCCCAACCCTCCGGATCAAACACCCGAAACAGGCCCACACCCAACAGAAACCGCCGAAACAGTAACAGGCCCAATAATCCCTCTTTCCGGAACAACAGGTCCAATACCACTCCTTCCACCCAGCCCGCTAACACCTCACACCCTTACATTGTTTTTCCTCACTCTTGGACCACAGCCCAATGGGCCACAGTCTTGCAACAGGCCCAACAGCAGCAGCGCCCAGCCCAGAACCAACCCCCCCTGCCCGTACCCGTCTAGGCCCAACGCTAATAATTCTCAAGGTATTCTTGGCCCTCGCCAGGATCAAGTCAATTTTGCTGCATACTCTCCAACCGACATTGAACAAGCACTTTACTCACTCGCTCTCAACCCACCGGATAATGGTGTGATGGACACCGGTGCCTCCTCTCACTCCGCCAATGCCCAAGGTATATACTCTCCGTCTACTTTTAATAAATGCACTAATAAATTTATTGTAGTTGGTAATGGCATGACTATTCCTGTATTGGCCCAAGGTAACCAAGTCCTACCACCACCTTACCCTCCCCTTAAACTAAACAACGTCCTTTTTGCCCCAAATATTATCAAAAATCTTATATCTGTTCGTCGCCTTACCACGGACAATTTAGTGTCTATTGAATTTGACCCTTTTGGCTTTCTTGTGAAGGATCTCCAAACTCGGGCTCCTATCCTACGATGCAATAGCACTGGCGATCTGTACCCATTGACTGAACCTCTCCCACTCAAGTCCACTCAACCAACCGCCTTCGTCACTGTCCCTCAAGGTCGCTGGCATCAACGATTGGGTCATCCTGGCACTAATTTGTTACAGTCTTTGAAATTGTCTTCCTTTATTGATTATGGCAAATTTAATAAAACTCATTGTGAACCTTGTGTTTTTGGTAAAAGTATTAGACTACCATTTTATGATTCTGTCAATGTTACTCATTCTGCTTTTGACATTATTCATAGTGATTTATGGACCTCCCCTGCACTTAGTACAGGTGGTCACAAATATTATCTCTTGTTTGTTGATGATTTTACCAATTTTTTGTGGACCTTCCCTTTATCCACCAAGTCACAAGTTTTCACCACCTTTGCCACCCTTCACAATCTCATCAGCACCCAATTTAATTGCAAAATTAAACAATTTCAATGTGATAATGGGAAAGAATATGCCAACAACAATTTTTATAATTTCTGTCATCACAACGGCATGCAATTTCGGTTTTCTTGTCCCTATACCTCGTCCCAAAATGGTAAAGCGGAACGCAAAATCCGCACCATCAACAACATGATCCGCACCCTTCTTGCCCAAGCCTCCCTACCCCCTAACATGTGGCACCATGCCCTTGAAACCGCCACCTACCTCCTAAATATCCTCCCTAGCAAACTCCTCAACTTTAAATCCCCCACAACCCTTCTTTACAATTGCATTCCCCAATACGATCACCTTCGTGTTTTTGGATGCCTTTGTTATCCCTTACACCCATCCACCACCATTAACAAACTCGACTATCGCTCTCACCCTTGCGTCTTCCTTGGCTACCCCGCGAACCATCGCGGGTACAAGTGTCTTGACCTCACCACCCACCAAATCACCATCTCCCGACATGTCCATTTTGAGGAAAATATTTTTCCCTACACTATTCAATCCCCCACTAAACCCCCCACCTATGAGTTTCTTAATCCTACCATTCATCCACTTGTGTGGGACCACCTACACAAAGCCAACACCCACCCATCTCCCTCTTCGCAACCTACTGACCAAAATGTGTCCCCTTCCCAACCCACTGTTCCTTCCGTCCATCCTAGCCCAAACCTCACTCCCCCTGGCCCACTAAACCCACCTGGCCCAATACACCCGCCTAGCCCACCAGTTCCCCTAAACTCACCAGCAGCCCAATCCACTACGGACACCATCCCTAACCCGATACAAAACCAAGTCCCACCCCCTTCCGACCACTCACCCGTGGTCAACCCAGCTGGGGCCCACCCTGCTCCGCCTCCTACTCGACCTCACACACGGTCCATGAGTGGCATCGTGAAGCCGAAACATCCCTTGAACCTTCACACCACCACCATAGTCCCCATTCCCAAGAACCCTCAGGTTGCCTTGTCCTCTCCCGAATGGTTTAATGCTATGACCAACGAATTTAGTGCACTTATTAAAAACAAGACCTGGGAGCTTGTACCTAGGACCCCGGACATGAATATTATTCGTAGTTTGTGGTTGTTTAAACATAAATTCAGGTCGGACGACACTTTGGAACGCTATTAAGCACGGCTGGTGTGTGATGGTCGTAAGCAGCAGACGGGCATTGACTGTGGTGAAACTTTTAGCCCAGTTGTCAAACTGTCCACCATACGCTTAGTTCTCTCATTGGCTCTTTCCAAGTCCTGGTCTATTAATCAATTGGATGTTACTAATGCCTTTCTTCATGGCAACTTGGAAGAGACCGTGTACATGCATCAGCCTATGGGATTCCGACACCGGGACTTTCCAGACCATGTCTGTCGCCTTCGGAAATCTCTGTATGGGTTAAAACAGGCACCCCGGGCGTGGTACCAACGATTCACAGATTTTGTTACTTTACAGGGGTTTCGCCAAAGCAAGTCTGATAACTCGTTATTTATTTATCATCATGGGACTGACATTGCTTATCTTCTTATTTATGTGGACGATATCATCCTGACCACGTCCAATGATAATCTGAAGACTCGGCTTTTGCATGATCTATCGGGTGAATTTGCAATGAAGGACTTGGGATCTTTGTCTTATTTTTTGGGTATTCAGGTGACCAGGGATGGTGACTCTATGTTTTTGTCACAACAGGCATATGTGAAGGACATCATCCATCGTGCTTCTATGGATTCGTGCAACCCCGTTGCCACACCGGTTGACACGCAATCCAAACTTTCTACTGATACAGGCCCCTTACATGATGATCCTGCCACATATCGCAGCCTTGCTGGAGCTCTCCAGTACCTCACTTTCACCAGGCCTGACATCTCTTATGCGGTGCAGCAAATCTGCATGCACATGCATGCTCCTCGCCTTGACCACTGGAACGCTTTGAAGCGTATCATTCGTTATCTTCAGGGTACTATGGACCACGGTCTTCACCTGGGTCCCGCCTCCAGTCTCTCTCTTCGGGCCTATACTGATGCTGATTGGGTTGGCTGTCCTGACACGCGTCGTTCAACCTCTGGGTATTGCGTTTATTTGGGTGACAATCTTATCTCCTGGTCTTCTAAACGTCAGTCTACGGTCTCCAGGTCCAGTGCTGAAGCTGAATACCGAGGTGTAGCAAACGTTGTCGCTGACATCTGTTGGTTGCGCAATCTTCTTCTGGAACTTCATCACCCTCTGTCTCGAGCCACCTTAGTCTATTGTGACAATGTTAGTGCAGTATATCTCTCCGGCAACCCGGTTCAACACCAACGCACTAAACACATTGAGCTCGACATTCACTTTGTTCGCGAACAAGTGCAGCGAGGACATATTCGGGTTCTACATGTTCCTTCACGTCACCAGATTGCGGACATTTTCACGAAGGGCCTACCTCGAGTACTATTTGACGATTTTCGTACCAGTCTCAACATCGGTCCTCCTGACGTTTCAACTGCGGGGGTGTAATAATATGTGTTATCTATAGTATGTTTTAAATGTAATTGATTGTAATTATCTCTCCATAATTAGTGGAGATATTGTTTTGTATTATATAAGGATATCACATCAATGAAATCAACCAAGTTGAATCATATTCTTTCAATATCAAAACACTAGTTACCTTATATTTTATTCACCTTCTCACAATCTATTTCACTTAAGAAAAGTTCAACAAAACGTCATTTTAAAGTAAAGCATACTTATATTCGCTGCAAACGTTTAAATGACTTCACAAAAGAGAAGTACCTTTAACACAAAAGTTTTTGTCAAAATAAGTTACAAACACATATACTTTAGGCACCAGGAAGGACAAACCTTGTTAGATATCACTAATGTTCCTTTTGAACGTAAAACTTTACGACGGGTATTTCACCATTACCGACCGGTTTAAGTTTGATAAGATCCCCTTTCTTTAAGCCATTTGTAACACAAAAGTCCTTCCATCCTCGTCCTATGTAACTATAGTTCCTTTCGCGCTTTATATCCATGATCCATGACCTCTCATTGTCGTTCTTGAGAATCATTTTTTCTTTGTTGAGTAATCCATTCGTCTTCACAAGTTCACTAGGCAAATACTACATGGACCACACTCGTTAGATGTTAATAACCCATATTTTTAACAGTTTATTTGTTGCAACTTAATTATGTTTTATTTCTTATATATAGCGACAACTAATTGATGTGAATTTTGAATTACCATGCAGTAATTGGACCGCACTTTGCTGATGTGGTACCGTTGTTCTTCTTTTCTGGAAGGAGCTGAGTCTACGTTCACTGCAACAAATATACAATTTTGTCACATATATACTATATGGTTGTAATCACTGAGTTGTCGTCGAAGCTCAAGTGTGACTCTCTTTGAGTTCGATCATAAGAGTAGAGAAATTTTAGGATATTTCTAAATTCTAAACTCAGATCGAAGGAACTTAGTTGATGTCTATATATTGAACATATACGACCAGTTTCTAAAATGGGATCGATATATAAATAGAATACACGTCACGATTCAACTTAAAACGATCATATTTTTCAATTGTTAACCATGATTGATTAACTATATATTAATGTTGTTATAAAACGAACGTAATTAAGCTTAATTAAAACGAACCGCGTTCAAGAAAAAAAAAAGAAAGAAATAATAATTCGAAGATACAGAAAATACCGTACAAGAAACGTTCATGATGGGAGTCCTGCACTTCTCCTTCTGAACGAGCACAAACTTGTACTCATCGCCGACCTTTAATCCATTTGCATCCCAGAAAGCTCTAAAACCACGTCCAAAACACAAATATTTTTCTTTTGTTTTCTTGAGCTGAATTTTCCATGATCTACCTTCATCATCTCTAAGGATCATTTCTCCTACTTTTAAACCATTTGATTTCGAAAACTCAACCGGAAGATACTATGTACAAATGATAAGATTAGTTATGATCAACATGAATTAATTAATTTTCATTTACCAAAAGATCTAGCCAAGATTAATTAATTTGTAGACGTTACCAGAGCCGTCTCTCTGTAGGAAGGCTTCATAGTTAAAATAAAGTAAGGATGATTGCCAAGACTCGAACCGGTCGTCTTCTTTATCGTCGAACTAGTCTCCTTATTTACTTGATCAATATGGTTGTTGGTGTGCTTCCTTCCTAGATCTGATCGAGTAGCAAAGGTACGTAATGTGTAAACATACAAAATAACAAGGTGTGAGCTAAACGTACCTCTCTTTATGCTACACGTACTCTCCTATGAGTAAAACTATAGATATAAATGGTAAAATTATAACGAGAGGAGATAAACGTACTATAGAATTTAAAAACTGGCACTTCTCCAGCTTTTACGAGCTCAAACATAAGCGTGTCACCAACTATTAAGTCCTCTTCCTTTATGAGTTTACGCCAACCCGTTAAAAGAATTCGATCTGTCTTGATATGGAGTCTTGCGGGGCAAGTCCTCTTTGATTGGTCCACTAGAACTATTTGTGTATGCATTCTTATGGTAGTTAATCCGTTTGATCTAGCGAATTTCATCGGAACATTCTGCAAAGCGAAGTATAAAATGTGTACATTTGTCATAAGTACTACATTAATTTCTACTCTTAACGTTAAACTACAGTTGTTGGACCTAATTGGAAGCTGACTTACCAATGTTGAGTTTTTGATATTATAAGGTGTCATTATGGACACAAAACAACTATCATCTTCGAGTCGAAATTCATCTTTGCTTCGAGAAGAACAGTCAGCCCTTTTGCTCATATTGAGCATCTTCGACCTCTCTAATCAACATATCAAAACAAATATTGTAACGTCAAACAACAAGTATTTGCTTGGGATCTGGTACATAATAATTACGAGTATTACGAAAGTAAATCAAGTAAAAATTATTAAGCAGATACAAGCAAAAGGAGCTTACTATGTGTGTGAAGTAAATCAGATTCAGATTCTGGGATGTGCTCTTCTACATGGTCAGATAAATATGGATATTGTTTTTCACATCCAGATGGGTCAAACACAAAAAAGTCAAACACCATGTCTCCTTGATGTTTGAACACTATAATGTCAAACTCTTGCACTCCATTCTCCGCCACAAACTTCTTCCAACCGTCACCAAAAACGCCTCCGTCGTCTATGTGCACCGGCCATTTGAGACGCCCTCGGCTCAGTATTGCCTTTTTGCCACTCCATCCGTCCAACCTCGTCAAAAAAGACTTTGGAATAGACTACAAATTCACACATAAACCAAGTATGTATTAATATTATATCTGTACGTTTTCCATTTTCAATATTTTTTTCATGTTGGATGCATTAATTAAGGACTTGTGAATTCAAAGTTTTCAAATCTCTTAAACATTTTTCAAAGAGTGACCTGTGTCCGAATTACCTCAATACTGTTAATGATCCATTATATACCGTTCATTGAAATCTAAGATAAAAGAGTATGAAGTATGCTACAGATAAATGTTAGTTGGACTGATGTACAAGTGTGTGATGCATAAGAAAAGCTTACGAGGTTAAACTTGAAGCCTGGTGGAACCAACTTGAAGAAATGATTTGGAGTATCAGCCATGGCTGCTGCAAAGTTTGCCGTGCTATGAGGTTATAATATCAAAAAGTTCTATTGATCATAAAATATCAATGAGTTAATTTATATTTTATTAAGTATTAGGTTCTATTGATCATAAATATTCATAAATTGATGTATAAGTTTTAGTCAGTAAGCATTTAAAGAATATAATCATCTATGCTCTATATCAACCAAAAGGTCAAATTTGAGTAACAATTAGTATTCAAAACTCCTTTTTTTTACTTAGTTTTTTTTATTATTAGTTTTATTGCATTCCATGAAAGCGAAACTTACATCATAATAGAAGGAAGACGGGTAGCAAGTTGCGCCGCCACCCCTTTCTGTATGGTGAACCCTAGTCTACTGAAGACAAATCCTTGCCCCTCGGGGGTCGAGACATTACTATATATAACCCGTTGATCTTTCGTCAAAAAAACGGATAGCTTCCGGTTCTAGAGACCCAAAGGTATCAAAAGCTAGGGGGCGAAAGCTATTGGAATATTATACAATACTCCCATGCACGTGTTCAATTCAGTTACATGATCCGAATGCTTAGGCTTTTACTAGTTCTTGTTTACGTTATGTTTATTTTGAATAAGTTTGAATAGGTTAATTAGATCCATAATTTTCTGTCATTCAGTTATATATGTTGTAATGCTTGCTTATAAAAGCAACAACCTTGTTTCTGTTTTATTATTCACTTCCAAGCAATAATAACAAAAAGCATTGAGTATTCTTTCATTGAGTTCAGTTGCTATTGATATTGTGTTCTATACCAATAAAAGCGTGTTGGTTCTCTTCACAGGCTTTAGCATGCTTTTCCACTTTCTTCGTCTTGGCTTTTCAAACCGCATGCCCTACTACAAGTCCATTGTCTCTTAAACCAGCTAGAGGGGTGTCACACCCCGCTCAGGTCGGGGCACTTACAGTGACCAGTTGGCACAAACTTAAAACGGAAACGTATTTTCATTACATAACTTAAGTATTTATTACAAGCCAGACTAACAACAGTACACCAAAGCCACACAAAGCTTAACGATAACTTCACAAACTTCTACAGTCTTCCAACTCCCAGCTATTATTTCCCATCCCTTATTTCCTCAACCTAAGATACATGCTCAAGTAATAAAAATACATCAGCACACAGCTGGTGAGCCACATAAACTGACTCATCAGTAAAACAACCACATAAACATTTTATTGATCAAATATGAGCTCCTTGCATGTCACCATAATCATAATCCGGACTAAGCATTATATATTCACACCTACAGCCTCAAAACCTGTAACAAGGCCTGTAAGTATATGTCCACGCCTGAAAAATATAATGATCATTATAATATATATAACACCCTGGATGTCACACCTATGGTTCAATGCATATACATGATCAATCACAACCAAAACAATTTTATGAGCAAGTATCAGATTTTGAAAATAGTTTAAGTAACTCACCTCTTTATCAGTTGCTTTAATAGTTGACAACGCTATGCGATCAGGTACTATCTCAGGGTCCTGCTACAATTATGCACCCCTAGGTTAGGTAACGGTACACCTAACTAGCTATTATTACGGTTGGATATTGGTTAGCGCTACCTTGGTTAAGCATTGATGATCAGTCCATGCCTAACTAAGGCTAGACTACCTAATACTCACCCCTAATAATAATCCTAATACCTAAAAATAACAACACTACACTACCACTAATAATAATAATAATAATAATAATAATAATAATAATAATAATAATAATAATAATAATAATAATAATAAAACTAAACATAACTTAAATGAGAACATACCCCGACACTATCTACGGCAAGTTGGTGTGGAGTCTCTCCTACTCGTGCCCCTACTCGTTCTCTAAAAGTAACTAATAACAATACCAAACGGCTCTGATACCATTGATACGTGGTGAAATGGTAATCAAGAACTAAAGAGTGAAAGATAGAGAAAGGAGAAAGAAACACAAAGAAGAAGAAGAATAATCTCAAAATCAATCACTAATCTCATTACTGTAACCATATGACTTATTAACAACTCATACAATTGACTACCTACACTTTCAACCCTCATACTATACTACTATTACAAAAGACACCCCTCTACTATTTGATACGTATCATGTTCCCACAAAATTTGGTGCACCAAAATAATCCCATATAACCTCTATTTATAGATAGGAGATACCTACTGACTTTCTATATGGCGTCGATGTGGGATATGAACTAATTGCTTCGATGTGGGATCAAATTTCCATTTTCTCATTACTTCGATACAACAACAACAACAACAACAACCTTACCCAGTAAATCCCACAATTAGCAAGGCTAAGAGTAGGGTCTGGGGAGGGTGAGATGTCGGCAAACCTTTCCTCCATCCTTGCAGATAGAGAGGCTGCTTCCAGAGAGACCCCCGGCTCATTACTTCGATGTGGGACATAAATGAATCTATAAAATAAATGAATCCATACCATAACATACGTAAACTTCATATACACAAATCTTTAATTGTTAACTTTAGGATATTATTTTATATTATTATAATTAGTTCAGCTGCTTTGTTTGTTTTTCTCGTATAACTTGTAAACTATAATGTTTTACAAAATTTCGAATATACTGTTAAGACGAGCTAATTTTTATCTACGCGTCAACATAAGTTTCATTAAAAACGGAGCATGGTCAAATATATCATAATATATTATCTTATTACTAAACGGTTTCCTATAATACTAATTACTCGTCTAGATCTCATATTTCAAATAATCATGCTATTTGCCACTTGCTCGTCACTAATGCTAAATATACGAATACCTATCTCACATGTTATTACTCCTGCTTTAATGATCATGGACCCGTTTCATTCACAAATATATATGAATCAAGACATTTTATTTATATAACAAAAACATGATGTTACAAGGGGACACCCCTGTTAAGTCAACACAAGCGTGTTTTCCCCAACCCACCTAAAGACAAGCAAGTTTGTTGGTCGCATGGTGGATCTCACTTCGGAGGGGTCCGACAGAAAGTTCACAGGAGCCTCCTTCTTGGATGATATTCCAGCTCTTCTTAAAATGTCCCAAAGAACATCCCGAACCCAGTCATGTCGGTACTTGAACCCGGACAGCTCCTTACAGTGAACCGCATGCTCCCTTGTAAATTGTTTTAAATAATATTTTTAAACTTTCGACATGACCTAGCTACACAAAATTTAAAGACATACATACATACATACATACATACATACATACATACATACATACATACATACATACATACATACATACATACATACATACATACATACATACATACATACATACATATATATATATATATAATATTACCAAGTATTAAAACTTATATTTCGTTAGACGTAACGCTAAGTTAAATCTTATTTCGTGTAAATTTTTTTTGAACAACTGTGTAAATAGTTGTCCATTACAAGTTTTATTAAGAGTATAGATAGAATAAACCATTGTTACGTTTACATCAATTGGTTATAATGTACCATAGTAGGGTCACGCGGATCTAGCTTGTTATCGGTGGTAGCTTGGTCTATCTTTCAACTTTCTTGATGAAGTACAAAATTAATGCATTTTTTCTTCATTTTATGTATTAGGATATCCCTGAGTAAATATTAGGATGCTCCTAGCCAAACTATCGTTGTTAGAGACAAAGTGTGTGAGATGAAAAAGAAAGAGTGAAACTAAGATAGCTGGCATTTTTCACAAGTGGATGTCGAGCGGTTATGCTAAGAAAATGGTAAGAATAAAGAATGATGAAGATGACCGGAGTGCCTGTTTTTAAAAATAGGCAATGACCCAATGTATAAGTAAAAAAGATTGTACTAGTTTTTGATCACTCAAAAAAAAAAAAAAAAAACAGTTGAAAGTGCAAATTAATATCTTTAAAGATAGTTTTTCTTACAATTAGTATCTTTATTAATCTTCAACATAAAAGGAGTTAATAGAAATTTAATAAATGTGGATATCGGTGGTGGGTGATTTAGAGGGGAGAAGATGAAATGGGCGAGGTAGGTGGTGGGACACACCTATTTAACTGGATAATCTAATCTTCATTCCCTCCAGGGACTATCGAGTGAAGCAAGGTCAAAAGGTAAGGATTGACTATGACCGTAATTTTAAAAGTAGGGACTATAGATGAATTAAGACAAACAACATGGACTATTCGAGCAATTTTCTATTTTAAAAATAAAGTAGGTATGGAGGTATGTTGTGAATGCTATATTAACAAAGAAAAGAAACAAACTCTAAATTTTAAAGAGCTTTGAACCCATTACCTTAGAATAGAGGGAAGTCACCTTATCACCTCATGACTATATCCCTTAGCAACACCAGTGAATTTAACTAATGGGCTAACATGTAATAAAATGTGTGTGTATACATGTTTCTAAAAAAATCATACTTTCCGAACTTTTTATTTATCTGAAAATTTTAGGGCATGTAATATAAATGTTTTAAGAGTTTTGAGAAAAAATAAAATAAAAAAGGGCGAGCGTTTTTTTAAATAAACAAGTTTTCCAGTGTAACATATGTTATATCTTGAAAACTTATTTATTTATTTTTAAAAAGTCGTTCATCGCTTTTTTAATGTTTTTGGCTCAAAACTCTTAAAAACTTGTATATTACTTGCTCTAAAAATTTCAGATAAAAATAAGTTCGGAAAGTAGGGTTTTATTGGGTTTTATAAAAAAATAGGTTTTCTCCCAATAGGTTTACGTTCTTGTACAAAACCCATTTTATGTGAGAAGTGTGAGAGCATATCATAGAGTGACATGTGGCAACCTATTTTTACCGAAGCTTTTATAAAGAATCAGTATTCACGAATTCTAACTCATATTCAATTACATCGATCACTCAAATATCATATTGTTGTGTTTTATCCGAATCAATTCATATTAATATGTTTTATATTTTTTTTCAAAACTGTTCATACTGTGTTTTATTTTTTGTATTCAGATACATATCATCGTTTTTTAATGTAGTATAGCGTTTTACGATACAGCAATGTTTTTACGTTTTTTGTGATTTTACAGCAGCATAGTATAGTGTTTTACGATACAGCAGTGTTTTCTTAGCCTTTTGTGTTTTATGATACAACAGTGTTTTTATATACTTACCATATAGCAATATGTTTATGATTTTACACCAAAGCATAAAAAACACAGTCACGTTTGTATATAATACCAAATCTTTGTTGACTAATTTAGTTTGTGAATTCTATTTTAAGAGACATTACATGTCTGTTACCAAGTCTAACCGATCGTCACTGAAAAACAATAATTTATTACTATGCATCACAAAAACTTATTTATTTAAAAAAAACATTTTAGAGTATATTATATGCTCTAAAATTTTCATAAAAAAAGCTTTGGAAGTCAAGTTTTTTGAGTTTTCACTATAAAAATGGATTTCCAAATTATCCATACCATATATATATATATATATATATATATATATATATATAATGAATCGGTCAATTAATAAGTGAAATTGAATTATGACATTAATTTAAATACTTTAAAGGAAAATAATTGTATTTTTTTGGTCTTACCTTACATGTTAATTAACTTCTCATAATCTCCTTCATTTAAAAAACTTCTAACACAACATCATAATAAAGCATGCTAATCGGTCAATTAATAAGTGAAATTGAATTATGACATTAATTTAAATACTTTAAAGGAAAATAATTGTATTTTTTTGGTCTTACCTTACATGTTAATTAACTTCTCATAATCTCCTTCATTTAAAAAACTTCTAACACAACATCATAATAAAGCATGCTATTCTCTATCACTATATACTGAAAGGGTTTGGAGATAGTTGTCAGTGAAGGTGTGTAAGATGATAAAACTACCCGAGCGGCTACTAGTACTGGTGGTAAACAATATTGGTTTTGCTGATGGGATAAGGTGGTGGTATGGCTACCACAAACGTAATTTTAGGTGTTTTACAAAAGTTAGACGTGGCTTAACATAAACGTTTTGTCAAAATAAGTACTACAAGCCGACGTACTTTTAGCCAACAAGAAAGGTAAGCTTTGTTAGTTGTAACTAATGGACCTATTGCACGTAAAAGTTTGCGACAGGTATTTCACCATTGCTAATGAGTTCAAGTTTGAAATGATCCCCTTTCTTCAAGCCATTTGCACCATAAAATTCTTTCAATCCTTGTCTTATGTGACAACAGTTGCCAACGTGCTTTATACCCACAGTCCATGACCTCTCATCTTCGTTTTTGAGAATCATTTTCTTTTTGTTGAGTAATCCATTCTCCACTACAAAGTTACTTGGCAAGTACTACATTCACCACATTTGTTTGAGATATATTTCAGAATTGTGCACAAGTTAAGATTATTGCACATTGGGCTTTTAACTTATAATGATAACTAATTCAATGTTACGAATTACCAGCATCGATTGTTCTATGTAGTAAGACTTCACTACCCCAATGTAGTATGGGCGGTCTTCTATTCCAGATGGACCTGAGTCTGCATTCATTGTGACAAATCAATATGTAATTTAAGCCACGTATACTTGCTAGTGCATATGACTGGCTCTAGCCAGGGGCGAAACTTATGTAGGGCCACGGTAGGGATTGGAATCCTACTGATTTTTGGCTCTAAAGTGTAAATTTCCCTTTTTTCGTCCAAAAAAATTGAATATACCAAGTTCGGCCTCCACCGATTTGAAATTTTTGTTTTTGGTCTCGTGACTTTCGCCCCCACTATCTATAAGTTCAAGCTCCGCCATTGGCCAAGCTCATACCCATATAGAAACTTTGAACATATATGTTTTAGATTTATAATTTGAAACAACAAAACTAACAAAATAGTAGATTGGTGTCCAATGATAAACTAAATGGAAGCTTAACACTTTTGATAGTTGGGAGCTAGCACACCTTTGTTTAACCAGAGTCGAACCAATCCCTTTCACAATGTCTAGTGGAAAAATAGTTTTTATTTAAAAACATTTAACCGATACACCCATAAAACCTATTCCTAAATCTACACCATGAGACTAGAACCCTGGTGAATTGGGGTGAAACACATTTACTACACTCCGTGATTCCGTTATGCGTCAAGCCCTTTGGTTAATGGCAGTTAATGTCTACCGGCTAACTTATATATTAGTTGGGAACTATTGTTACAAAAGACGAGGCTTGAAAATTTGGACGCGCTTAATTTATACAAACTTTTGTTATAATAGTTAATGTCTACTCAAACTTAAAAAGAGCTTAACTTTTGATTCATTAGGAGCTTAATTGCAGATTATTTTATAATCAGAATCGAAGTAATCACCTTTCATGATGGGAGGCTTGCATTTCTCCTTCTTAAGCAAAGTTGAACCAATCGCCTTCTTTATCGATGAAGTAGTAGTCTCTTGAATATGGTTCTTGACTGGCTTCTTACCTAGATCTATAAAGAATATAATAACTTAACATAAGTTGGATCAAATTCGAAGACATAAACAACTGAAATGATAATTGATAAAGAATATACAATTGCTTACATGAAAAGTTGGCAATGCGTGGCTCGTCCTTCTGGTTCTTAGCTAGCTCAAACTTGTAGACATCACCTTCCATTAGTCCGTTCGCAACCCAAAAATCCCTAAAACCACGTCCAAGGTAAAATCGGTTTTTACCGCCTTTATTAAGCTTAACTTTCCAAGATCTACCTTTATCGTCTAAAAGAATCATTTTTCCAATTCTTAAATCATTTGCTCTTGAAAATTCAAGCGGAAGATACTACAAAGACATCCAATATTAATTAAGTATATTAGATGATGCATACAATTAAGCTAGCTCGTTATTTCATTTTAACAAAAGATTTATTATGGGTGTTAGAAGTTACCAGCGATGACCTTTCCCTGCTATATGGCTTTAGAGTACAAATAAAGTAACGGGTTGAGCCTGCAGTCTCCTTTGCTGTACTGGAATCAGTTTCCTTACTTACTTGAGTTTGGTTGTCGATCATAGGTTTCTTTCCAAGATCTGATCGAATAATTATAGTTAACGTATAAACATACAAAATAGCATTTCTATGGACTTAATTAAGGTCACGTTTAATTGTAGATAAAATATGTATAATATTGTGAACAAAAAAGTCAAAGTATTGACATACAATATTATATCAATTTTGATGTACTTAAGGTCAAGTTTGTAGATAAAATTTGTAACCGTGAACAAAAGAAATTAGGCATAAACATACAAAATAACATTTTTGATGGACTTATTGTTTGTAGATAAAATTTGTATATTGTGAACGATTTTTTTTGCTATGTATAGCAAGAGAAAAAGTTGGAGAAATACGTACTATAGAAATTGAAAACGGGCACTTCTCCGGCTTTTACTAGCTCAAACCTACAAGTGTCTCCAACTTTCAAGTCATGTTCTAGCATTAGTTTACGCCAACCAGTTATATGAATTTGCCTCGGCTTGTTATCGAGTGTGGCTGGCCAAGTCCTCTTTGCCTCGTCAACTATAGCCATTTGTATATGCCTTGTTTTGGATATTAATCCGTTTGATCTAGCAAGTTTCATTGGAACATTCTGCAACACATATAACCACATTTTTTCATAACCAGCAACACAAGGAAAAGGAAGTTTGTTACACATTATCGTCGGAAGTACGTAGAACACTGCGCATAGAAAATTCAGTTTTTTTATTGCAAAAAAAAAACCAAAAAAAAAAAAACCAAATACAATCCCGAAACTTGTTTCACAAATTCAAATACAAATACAATACCATAAATATATAAATGATATACCACAACACAAAAGTTTTGTAGCATTGCATGTCAAAAAACTACGGTTTTTTAAATTAGCTACCGAAAATGCATCGGAACTGTGTCAAAAAGTTTGTGACAAATTTTGTTTTGTTTCGGATGAGAAGTTTTACCTGTTGGGCATATGGTATGTCCGATAGTAATTAAAGTCGAAGTCTATGTAACCCGACCCAGTACGATCCGAAGAGTTACACGTTGGTACACGAATCAGATAAGTTCACATTTAGGTGGTTTATTATTTGTGAAATAATAAATTGTTTGAACTGGAGGGACTTAATAGTAAAAGAGTTTATTATTAAAGGAGAATCCTAATTGATTACTAAAAGGGGTTATGTGTAAGTTTTAGGGAATCCTAATTGATTACTAAAAGGGGTTATGTGTAAGTTTTATTATTATAAATAAGGGATTAGGGATCAAACCCTAATCACAAGTTTGATAAAATAAAAACACACATACACCCACTCCTCTCCCTTGGTCGCCGCTACCACCACTCGGCCTCCTCCCTCCGCCGCCAAACAACCACCGCCGGTCACCCCTTCCTTCTGGTTGGTTCGTGCTCGGCTCGTGATACTTCCTACTAGCGAGGATTCGTTGTAACCCGCGTGTTGCAATCCCGGTGTAGTCGTCAAAGGTTGATTACTAAACCCCCTATGGTTGTGATTATTATTTATTTGTTTATACGCATTTAACCGAGATCCTGATTGGGAATATTTTGTTAATTGGATTAATAAAATCTATTATTATTTACTATACATGAATCGCAAATATATATATATATGTATAAATATATTTCGGTTAAAATTAAAATAATAATAATAACCGCTTCCGCTTCGTATACGATACCATGATTCCCAACAGTGGTATCAGAGCCACGGTTACGCGCGTATAGATGGTAAAAGTTATAATTTTGATCTATGTTTTATTTGTCAAAATTTATTTATTTATTTTGACAAAAGATCAAAAGCTTTTAGTTGTTCATGTTTGTGATGTGAATCGAGCCCTAGGTTTTTGACCCTTGTCATGGTTGTGTTTGTGATTGGTTTTATTTTATCTTTATCTTTTATTGATTTGTATTTTTTAATACGGATATTGGATCCGGTGTAATAGATAGGGTTAGAATAGATTTGTTTTATTTTGTATTTCAAATTTATTTGTAATCCTACAAGTACAAGATCAAGATGAAGATAAAAAGACGAACAGGTTCCATGAAGATAGAGATCTCGGGTCAAGTGGGAGTTATCAAATAGTTTTGAAACCCTTTTAGACTAGTTCGTTTCGTTTCTGGCTAAAACGAAACGGGCGACCTGTTAGGGGCTCGATTCGGTTATTTTATTTTATGTTTTGTGGTTGTGTTTTATTTATTGTAAATAATCGAGATAACCCAAAATAAATAAAATTTTTCACAATCATGACAACGGTTTTGTTAAAACAAGTTTTATAAAAACCGAAAAGCATATTTAATAAAAGGAGTTTTATTAATATTAAAACAAGTCCATTCGCGATAATACGACCAATGTAGTTTAAATAGGGTATTTAAAACTATACCGTGTCGAGTGTTGAAAGGAGTTTCAATTATCACGAATAATATAAAATTGGATTTTATAAACTATTGTGTGACTCACATCATGCTAACGAGTCATTCAATATATTTATGGTAAATATTAAAATTAAATCCCAATTTTAAATTGATGTTTCATGCCACCCTTAACATGTTAACACTTCTTCTAAATCGAACCCAGAAGTTAGTGCCGAACCCTGCTCTGGGGGTTGATCATGTAAGAAGGTAATCACCGCGTTTCCTGTGTAACATAGGCCGGTATTACAGCTAACAGTAAAGGACCAAACATCGCTTGTTTATCAAGTGGGCATAGTTGGGGTTAAACATACATCGCTCCTAGCGATAACCCCAAAATGGAGAGTTGTGTAGTGGACACAATTAACAATCGTTGTTTACCTAACTAATCATACGAGTGAACAGTGCTTAGCCAGTTCACTATGTATTGATAAATCGGGGTCTCATCCTATTTAATTTTGTTTTGGTCATAATACAATTAGGATATTTAAAACATGAAATACTAATAAATTAATTTTGAACTTTGTAGATGTCAAACGAAAACAGTTCCGCCTCCCAATTTTCTCTCAAGTCCATCTTAGAGAAGGACAAACTGAACCACTCCAACTTCATGGACTGGCACCGCAACTTGAAAATCGTTCTCAAGGCGGAGAACAAACTGTATGTTCTTGAAACGCCAATCCCTGATGAACCCATCAACCAACAAACTAATGCTTACAGAAACTATGCTAAGCACTTCGATGACTCTATGAAAGTCTCGTGTTTGATGTTGGCGTCCATGATCCCTGAACTTCAAAGGACCATGGATGACAAGATGGCATATGAGATGAATCAGCACCTGGTGGAAATGTTCCAACAGAAGGCTCGTCATGAGAGGTTTGATGTAATGCGATTACTCATAACCACTCGTATGCAAGAGGGTACATCAGTTAGCGCTCATGTGCTAAGGATGAAGGCTTATGTTGATCACTTAGCTCGTCTGGAATCTCCCTTGAGTGATGAGCTGGCTGGGGATATTATCCTCAACTCATTGCCCAAGTCATATGATCAGTTCACTATGAACTACAATATGAATGGTATGGAGAAGACACTTGCAGAGTTGCATCAGATGCTCAAAACTGCTGAGGTAAACATACCTGGCAAAACTGCACCAGTGCTAATGATCAGGGAGGGATAAGTTAAGAAACCTAACACCAAGAAGAAAGGCAATCAGGGCAAAGGGAAGGGAAAGGGCAAAGCTGTTGCCAACAAGAAACCTCTGAAAGATGCCAAATGTTTTCATTGTGATGAAACTGGGCACTGGAAGAGGAACTGTGCTAAGTACTTAGCTGAACTGAAGCAAGCCAAAGCTTCTGGAGGAGAGTCCTCAGGTATATATGTTATTGAAATTTTTGCTTTTTCTAGCAAGACATGGGTGTTTGACACAGGATGTGGTTTCCACATTTGTAATGTTTTGCAGGGACTAAGAAAGATTAGAAAGGTGAAACAGGGCGACTTGGAGGTCCATGTTGGCAATGGACAAAGAGTTGCCGTGAAGGCAATAGGAGAATATGTTCTTTTACTTCCTTCTGGTTTAGAACTTGTTTTGAACAATGTTTATTACATTCCTAGTGTGACTAGAAATATTGTTTCATTTTATGCTTTGCGTGGACAAGGTTTTAATTATCGTTTTAATGGTGAATTTATTTCTGCTTATTTTAACGATGTATTTTACTTTGATGCAAAACCCAACAATGGGATCTATGAGATAGAAATCCAAAACGATAACATATTATGCAATATCTCCCATAAACGTAATAAGTTGGACTTTAATGATACGTATATGTGGCATTGTAGACTTGGTCACATAAGTGAGAATCGTGTTAAACAACTCAAAACCACAGGAATCTTAGATTCCAAGGGTTCTGAGTCGTTTGGAAAATGCGAATCATGCTTGAGTGGGAAGTTAACAAAAGCACCTTTTTCAAATGTTGGAGAAAGAGCTAATGATCTGTTAGGACTTGTACATACAGATGTATGTGGTCCATTCAGAACAATGTCAAGACATGGAGAAAGATACTTTGTTACATTTACTGATGATTTCAGTAGATATGGTTATGTTTATCTTATGAAGCATAAACATGAAACTCTTGAAAAGTTCAAGGAGTACCAAAACGAAGTAGAAAATCAGCTAAATAGAACTATTAAAATGCTTCGATCAGATCGAGGTGGTGAATATCTTAGTCAGGAATTCATCGACCATCTAAAGGATTGTGGAATAGTTTCACAACTCACTCCACCTGGAACACCGCAACATAATGGTGTGTCTGAGCGGAGAAATCGAACTCTATTAGATATGATTCGATCAATGATGTGTCGAACAAACCTTCCAAAATCCTTTTGGAGTTATGCTTTGGAAACTGCCGCAAGACTTGTGAATATAGCTCCAACAAAGAAGGTTGATAAAACGCCTTATGAAATATGGCATGGAAAGAAACCTCATGTATCCTACCTTAAAGTCTGGGGTTGTAATGCTTATGTCACTCTAGAATCTTCGGATAAACTAGATCCCAGAGGCGAAAAAGTGGTTTTCGTCGGATACGCTAAGAAGATTGGTTACCTGTTCTACCACCCCACAGAAAATAGGATTTTCACTAAATGTAGAGGCACTTTCTTGGAGGAAGAGCTTCTGGCGCGAGGGATTGGAGATAACCATGTGGATCTTGAAGAAATTCGAGAAACACAAGTGACTGAACCAGTTGTTCAGACAGAACCAGAAGTAACTGATCCAGTTGTTGAAGTTGAGCCTGAGAGGACTCAAGAAACAACAGAAACACCAAGTGTTCGAAAAAGTATTAGGGATCGTCGTGCACCTGTAAGGTATGACGATATCTTCATGATTGATGAAGCTGAGCCTGGTACTTACAAAGCTGCAATCTTGGATTCGGAATCCAAGAAATGGCAAGAAGCCATGAATGCAGAGATGCAATCCATGTATGATAACCAAGTCTGGGATTTGGTTGATCTTCCTGCCGAATGTCGGACTGTGGGAAACAAATGGATCTTCAAGAAGAAGACTGACATGGATGGGAATGTGCAAACCTACAAAGCAAGGCTTGTAGCGAAAGGTTTTACTCAGACTCAAGGAATTGATTATGAGGAAACTTTCTCGCCAGTAGCCATGCTTAAGTCTATTAGAATTCTACTTGCCATTGCTGCATATTATGACTATGAGATATGGCAAATGGATGTCAAAACCGTGTTCCTTAATGGACACTTACTGGAAGATGTCTATATGGTTCAACCTGAAGGTTTTGTCGATCCAAAGAATCCTAATAAGGTGTGCAAACTGAATAAATCCATCTATGGATTAAAGCAAGCATCTCGCAGCTGGAATCTCCGTTTTGATCAGAAAATCAAAGAGTTTGGTTTTATCAAGAACGAAGATGAACCATGTGTTTACAAGAAATCTAGTGGGAGCTATATCACTTTTCTTATACTGTATGTAGATGACATACTGATCATTGGAAACAATATCCCTATGCTTAAAGATGTTAAGGCATGGTTGGGTAAATGTTTCGCAATGAAAGATCTTGGCGAAGCCGCTTATATTCTGGGAATAAAGATTTATAGAGATAGATCAAAGCGGTTGTTGGGTTTAAGTCAAAGTACATATATTGATAAGGTCATACGACGCTTCTCAATGCAAGACTCAAAAAGGGGGCTCTTGCCCATGGCACATGGAACCATTCTTAGTAGCAAACAGTGTGCAAACACTGAAGAAGAAAAGAAGAAAATGGAAAGAGTTCCATATGCTTCTGCTATTGGTTCCATCATGTATGCCATGTTGTGTACTAGACCTGATGTCTCGTATGCTCTTAGCATGACGAGTAGATATCAACAGAATCCGGGAGAGAGTCACTGGGCTGCAGTGAAGAACATTCTTAAGTACTTGAGAAGGACTAAGGATATGTTCTTAATATATGGAGGACTAGATGAGGAGCTGTCAGTTAAGTGTTATACTGATGCAAGCTTCCAGACTGATCGTGATGATTCAAAATCACAAACGGGATATGTTTTCATTCTGAATGGTGGGGCTATTACTTGGAAGAGCTATAAGCAAAGTGTGGTTGCTCAATCCACCTGTGAATCAGAATACAATGCTGCATCGGATGCTGCAAAGGAGGCTGCCTGGATGAAGAAGTTCATTACTGATCTCGATGTTGTGCCTAGCATAAAGAAACCAATCGAGATATTGTGTGACAACACTGGTGCCATTGCTCTTGCAAAGGAACCAAGGTCACATCAGACCACAAGGCATATACTCAGGAAATTCCACTATATTAGAGAGATAGTAGAACGTGGAGACATCGTGATAAACAAGGTTCATACAGATCTAAATCTGGCTGACCCCTTTACTAAGCCTTTACCTCAAGCTAAACATGAGGAGCATGCTGGAAAGATAGGGCTTAGAGTTGCTAGACAGTGGGCATGATCTGTAGTTAGTATTGGTGTTTTATTTTGAACTATGACAGTTATATTGAATGTTTATTTGATTTAATGGGTTAAATACAAATTTAAATATTATCAACTGTGTTCATTTTTGTATGTTTAAATCCTTGAATAAGAGTATTCTAAAAGTCCGTAGTCGATCAAATTACATGGGAATGAATTTGAATGTAAGACTATTGTGAATTGAAATGATTATATTCATGAGATGAATAGCTCAAGGGTTTGAGAATCATAATTCACAAATATCATTAGAGAATGATATTGGATGTAACTCGCTTCAAAACGATCTCCATGGATCTGTGTCATGAGATGTTTTGATATTGATATGTTCAATCTGTCCTTTTTCTTAAGGCACATATTAAACTACATTGATCAAGGACTATCTTTGATGTTATCTAACACTGTCCTGAAACATGGGTAGTAATCCGGGTAGCATTGGGAGAAATCCAAGATTGAGTGGGAGTTATATGATGCTGATGGAATTCTGTACTTCTATAAAATTAGAAGCTTAGACATTCTGGCGCCCTCGTAAACTCAAACTGGTGTAAACGCGTGGCCACGCTCGCACTAATGTAGTTCGTTAGACCATTTTGAATTATAGACGAGAATAGAGAATGGTTGATCAATATAAGAATGAATGATCCATGTCTTATGATCAACGAATGTCTATACAGAAGGGACTTATTGATAGAATTATCAGGGCTATAGTATTTGGTTAAGTAAAGCGTTACTTGAACTCAAAGAACTAGTTGACGACTGTAAAGTGTCATACTGTGTTGGGTGCAGTGCGATGCAGCTAGGCGTCCAACTCTGCACACATTGACTCATTTAATTAAAATCGTCCAAGTGGGAGATTGTTGGGCATATGGTATGTCCGATAGTAATTAAAGTCGAAGTCTATGTAACCCGACCCAGTACGATCCGAAGAGTTACACGTTGGTACACGAATCAGATAAGTTCACATTTAGGTGGTTTATTATTTGTGAAATAATAAATTGTTTGAACTGGAGGGACTTAATAGTAAAAGAGTTTATTATTAAAGGAGAATCCTAATTGATTACTAAAAGGGGTTATGTATAAGTTTTAGGGAATCCTAATTGATTACTAAAAGGGGTTATGTGTAAGTTTTATTATTATAAATAAGGGATTAGGGATCAAACCCTAATCACAAGTTTGATAAAATAAAAACACACATACACCCACTCCTCTCCCTTGGTCGCCGCTACCACCACTCGGCCTCCTCCCTCCGCCGCCAAACAACCACCGCCGGTCACCCCTTCCTTCTGGTTGGTTCGTGCTCGGCTCGTGATACTTCCTACTAGCGAGGATTCGTTGTAACCCGCGTGTTGCAATCCCGGTGTAGTCGTCAAAGGTTGATTACTAAACCCCCTATGGTTGTGATTATTATTTATTTGTTTATACGCATTTAACCGAGATCCTGATTGGGAATATTTTGTTAATTGGATTAATAAAATCTATTATTATTTACTATACATGAATCGCAAATATATATATATATGTATAAATATATTTCGGTTAAAATTAAAATAATAATAATAACCGCTTCCGCTTCGTATACGATACCATGATTCCCAACATTACCCCCATATATCTTTTACATAAAAGAGATATATTGTGTGTTTGACCTAAAATGATCTTACCACTCTTGAGGTTTGGATATTGTAAGGCGTCATTATGGTCACAAAACAATGATTGTCATCAAGTCGACTATCATCATCTTTGCTTTGAGATGAACAGTCAGCCCTCTTGCGCTTATTGAGCATCTTCGACCTCTCTAATCAACAAATGGAAAAACACATAACATTTTAAGGACAAGTTTTTTTTTTTGGATGATATGGTAATAATTCATTTACAACAAAGATACAAGAAATAAACAAGAGATCGAAGAGCTTACTATGTGAATCAGATTCTGGGGGAGAGACTTCTACATCGTCAGGCAAATTTGGATACTGTCGTTCACATGTAGATGAGTCAAACACAAAAATGTCAAATACCATGTTTCCTTGATGTTTGAACACAATAATGTCAAAGTCTTCCACTCCATTTTCTATCACAAACTTCTTCCAACCGTCACCAAAAATCCCTTCGTCGTCTATGTGCACCGGCCATTTGTGACTTTCTCGTCTCAGTATTGCTTTCTTGCCTCTCCATCCATCCAACTTCGTCAGAAAAGATTTTGGAATCGACTGTAAAGTCATATGTAGGTAAAGTATGCATAATATTATTATTATTATAACTATTTTATCTACTCATTTTGTTTTTCAAGTTGGATACATTGGTAACTTTGAGATTGAATGCTTGCGAATCTCTTAACATTTATCAAAGTAAGTGTGATTCACTTTTGTGTCCAAATTACCTAACATTATTATACCACGCGTTGACGTAATATTGAACAATGCCAATTATCAATGATAATAGAGTTTGAACCGTACATGCTAGACGGTGAAAACTAGATGCATTTGATGGCAAGTAAATGAAATAATATTGTGATGCATAGAAATTAAAGCTTACAAGGTTAAACTTCAAGCCGGATGGAATGAACTTGAAGAAATGATTTTGAGGATCAACCATGGCTGCTGCAAAGTATGCTAATGCAATGAGGTTATATATACTCTCAAAGGTCATAGTACTTTATAACTACTTAATAAAATTAAAAGAAATTAATCCAAGTATTTATAAGATTTAATTTATATTTAATACTGTATGACTGTTCAGTTCTTTTGATCATAAATATTATTTAATTGAATTGAAGGATATATAATTTCTATGAATTGTTTTAAACAATACTTCTAAACTTTTAACATGGCCTACGTCCCACAAATGATCAAGTATTAAAAGATTTCAATCGGTTAAAAAAACTTAATACTTAAGACTTTGTCCATTGAAAGTCACTAGAAGTGACCCGCACTAAGCGGCGAGACAAACCAATTTTAAATGAAAGTTAAATGGAAATGTAGACGAAATAGTAGTAATAACACTAAAAACAAACATAAAACTAAAATATTGTAAAAATAAGAAAAATGCTTTAGTTTCTCCTAACGCCATACGGTTCTAGAAGGTTTGGTTTATTTATGGCATATTCTGGTTTCTAGCCCGTGCCGATTTGGCCAAAACCGGGTTTATTCCTTCTTAAAAGAACCCAAACCTGTTTTCAAACCAAACTGGTTTGAGAGAAAAAAATGGGATATGTCTAGGCTAAGTTAATGTAATGGATACTTTCAGGTCTTTTTTTCTATTTTGTTGTCAAAGAAGTTGAAATATAAGTTTAATAAAATATCATTTCAACATTCATATAGTCTCAACAGTTACATGTATTCAAACGCACGAATAGAAAACTTGAACCAACATGAATATACAGTAATAACTACAACGAGCCCATCTCTCACATACCTTCAAATTATTATCTGTGCAAGGATAATTTTTTATACAATGTTCCTAATAAGTAATACAATGTCTTTTAGGACTATCAGTACAGAAAGAAGTATAATCTATAGTTGTACTTAGTTGACAAGTCATATATTTTTTAAACATTTGATAAATAGTTAAATAACTTAATATCATTACATATCATATCAAATATTGTTATTTTAATTTAAAAATACAATGTATTTGATAAAATGTTAAATAGCTTACTCTTATTACATATAATTACTATTGTTATTCTAATTTATTTAAAGAATATAATGTTTTTAGTTTTATGTGTCGCGTCAAAGGTATGATATTTAGAAATAGATAACTTTAAGTTTATTTATTTGCTTCTTAGTTAATATAATAACATAATACTATTACTTATTTTGTTTTTATAAAGGAGTAATGGATTTAAATAATCCCAGCTATTGACTATTGGTCAATAACAGTCCCAACTACGAAAATAACCACTAGCGGTCCAATCTTTTAGACATTTTGCTCTCAATGGACCCCCCGTTAACTCACACTAACGCCGTTAGCTGAAACTCACAATTATAGGCAATTATTCACGGGATTTGAAAGAGGGAATCGAGATGATGATATTGGTATGTTCAATTGCAGAAATAAACATGGTTGGTATGTTCGTCGGTTGTAGGTTGATGTTCTCCTCGGATGAGATGACCGAAACCGATGATTAAACCATCGAACCATGCTCATTTATGCAATTGAACATACCAATACCATCATCTTGATTCCTCCTTTCAAACCCGGTGAAAAATCGCCTAGAATTGTGAGTTTCAACTAACGGCGTAAGTGTGAGTTAACGGGGGGTCCACGTGAGAGCAAAATGTCTGAAAGTTGAGACCGTTAGTGGTTATTTTCGTAGTTGGGACTGTTATTGGCCAATAGTCAATAGTTAGGATTATTTAAATCCATTACTCCTTTTATAAATTTCTTTAATTTTGTTTTGTTCTAATTATATATACATTTCAACCTAGTTTTTTATTTATTTATAAGTATAAAAATTATTGTTGAGAAAATGCATTTAGTGTATTTAGTTAGAATTAGAAGTTTATTAAATAATGTATTAATGTGTATTAAGATTTGAGGTGAATTACAATGATGCTCTCATTTAATGAAGTTAAATTACCTTATTACCCATCTAAAATGCATTATACAGTGGTATAGATATAGAAGTCCGTATATAGATAAAAATATAAATAGAATAAGCCACTCTTACTAATATACCATAGAATGTTGGCATATTGGGAATACTCTTCTTTAGTGGAAATAATAAGCAGTTTGTTGCAACAGTAATTGCTTACACTAGTAAAAAAATATATTTTCAGAAACAGTGAAAATGATTTTCAGAAGCGTTTTCTAACCGCTTCAAAAAATACAGTTGTGAAAAATAGTTATTTTAGGGAGCATTCTCCAAAGTTTTTTTTTACATCGATGTTTAATTGAAATTAAATAAAAAGGGACAAAAAATCCAATCTTTAGCAGTGGTCACCTAAATTAAAAAATAATACGGAGTAAATTTTTTTTTTCACCGGTGAAAATTTGTAGCATTTTGGTATTTATTTTTAGCAAAAATTAATTTGCTAAAACCTGAAATTTATTAACCCAACATTCAATACCAATATAGAAATATAGCAATTAAAGACTAATTCACAAATTTACTAATTCAGAACGAACTTCAAATTCAATAAGATTGATTTAACAAATCAAACAAAACATAAGTCCATAAGAAAATAAAGAGTATCAATACTATACTAATTACAGTTTTCGTGTGAATTGCAATTCCAATTCTACTTCCTATACAATCTATGAAACGGACGCTAGGTAAAAGTTACAATAGAGTAAATGTTTTATTTCCGTTTACATTCTATAGTGTAGTGTGGTTGGGGTGGAAAACGCGGAATGTGCGGTGTGGTTCCATTTTATTATTTGCAACAAGCATTAAGCCACCAATTTTGGGCCTACAACTGGGCCCCTCCTATAAAAGCCCAAATTCGTTTTAAAAATCTCTATCCCAAAAAAAAACATGGAACCTAGGTTACGTTGGAAATATGGAATTCTAGCGACTACACTGCATTGGACTTCCATGTTGTCCTAATAATTCATTCCTTTTACAATCTTCCATTCCACATTCAAGAATCAAGCATTCAATAGCCATTCCATTCGATATTCAAATATTTACGTATTATCTTATATTCTTATTGTTTATTTTTTATTGCTTTTGATTATTCAAATATTGTTTGAATGTTTTGATTTAAACTTAATTTTGATTATTTGAATGTTAGAATCAATTAAACACATTATTCAAACGTAGTTCGTTTGATCCGCGTCCAATGAATCTACCCATGAATAAAGTAATGTTTTTAGTTAAAGATCTAACATGCAATAAAATGTATATAAAAAGAATCGGTCCCTTAGTAAGGTAAATTAAATCTTGACATCAATTTTAAAAATTTGTAGTTTTAGTGATGCATGTAAAAAATTGTAACTGGTTTACTATTATTGTTTGGTCTTACCTAATATTTTTAGGTTAAAAGAATCGGTCCCTTAATAAGGTAAATTAAATCATGACACCATTTTCTATTGTTATCTAATGAAAGGGTTTGTGGATCGTTGTTAGTGAAGGTAGGGAAAGTGATCGAAAGAATGACCAGAGCGGCTACCATATAATATGATTACCAAATTACCATTGTCTCCATCTTTATGTTTGATCTATCACGATGCATTAATCAGTTGGTACTTTTACCACAAATGTTTTGAGTGTTTTACAAAAGTTAGACGTGGTTCACATATGTTTTGTCAAAATAAGTTACAAACCGACACACTTTTAGCCAACAGGAGACGCAAGCTTTGTTGTCACTAATGAACAACGTATATGTTTGCGACAGGTATTTCACCGTTGCTGATGAGCTCAAGTTTGAAAAGATTTCCTTCTTTCAAACCATTTGCAACATAAAAGTCTTTCATTCCTCGTTTTATATAACAGTAGTTTCCGTTGTGCTTTATACCCACTGTCCAGGACCTCTCATCTTCATTTTTTAGAATCATTTCTTGCTTGTTCAACAATCCATTCTTCACTGCAAATTTGCTTGGAAAATACTACATTCACCATAGTAGTAATTTGAGATACATTTCAGGATCATGTCACAACTTAAGACTATTGCACACTGAGCTTTTATCTTATAATGACAAGTAATTAAATGTAACAAATTAATTACCAGCATAGACTGTTCTATGTAGTAGGATTTCACTTCACCGATGAAGCATGGGCGGTCTTCTATTTCCGATGGAATTGCATTTACATCCACTGCAACACATCAATATGTGTAATCTTGATCACGTATACTTGTTAGTGTATAAGAGTGGATCTAGCTCATATCCAAATAAAAACTCTGAACATGCATATTTCTCATCTATAATCTAAAATAACTAAGAAAATATATAGTTAAATTAGTGTCAAGTGATATATAAACTAGATGGAGGCTTAACTTTTGACTAGTTTAGAGCCAATAGACCTTTGTTTAACAGGAGTCGAACCAATCCTATTCATGATGTTTAGTAGCAAAATATATAATATAGTTTTTATTTTAAAAAGACCTAACCCATACATCCACTAAACCTACTCCTAATTTACACCATGAGACAAGAATCCTCTACCACCTGAGGAGATACACCTTTATTACACTCCATGATACCGCTATGCTAAAAACCTTCTATTTGTGACACAATAGTTAATGTCTAGTGGCAAACTGGCTAGAAAAACTCAACTTAAAACGAGCTTAACTTTTGCATGTTGGGAGCTAGCAATTGTCTATAACCGGATTCGAACCAATCACCTTTCATGATGGGAGGCTTGCACTTCTTCTGAACCAGAGTTGAACCAGTCACCTTCTTTATGGATGAACTAGTCTCATGCAACTGAATATGGTTCTGAACTGCTCTCCTTCCTTGATCTAAAGAATGGAATAGCTTAGTATTGATAGTATTAGTATAATAGCGTACACGAAAAGGATTTCTAACATAACTTGGATGAAATTCGAAGACATAAACAACTAAAACGATCTAAGACAGAAAATATATTTATAGCTTACACGAAAAGTTCACAACGGGAGGCTTGTCCTCCTCGTTCTCAGCTAGCTCAAACTTGTACGTATTACCTTCCTTTAGTCCACTTGCAACCCAGAAATCTTTAAAACCACGCCCAATATATAACCGATTTTTACCGTGTTTGTTTAGCTCGACTGTCCAGGATCTACCTTTATCGTCTCGAAGAATCATTTCTCCTACTTTTAAACCATTCGATGTCCAAAACTCAACGGGGAGATACTACAAATGAGAAAATTTATGACGAGTTAATGAAATAATTTTCATTTACCATAAATTAAGTTTGGCCAGGGTTTATAAGAAGTTACAAGACCCGACCTTCTCAAAGAAGGCTTCATAATTGAAATAAAGCAACGATGATTTCCTAGACCCGAATCGGTCACCTTCTTTATGGTCAAACTAGTCTCCTTGTTTACTTGAGTATTGTTGGTGACAGGCTTGTTTCCTAGATCTGAATGATAAAAATTACGTGTAAACATACAAATTAAACAACACTAATTGTTAAGACTATGAGTTATGTTTTAATTAGTAAATAACTGCATATATATATTAATAAATATTTATATGTATTAAAAAAATTAAACAGAGGGTGTACGATAAAAAAATGTGAATAACACAATTTGAAAGATGGGATTGGTGAAAGAAATATAAAGAAAACAACTAAAACGATCTAATAAGACATATAATGACTTACATGAAAATTTTACAACGGGAGGCTTGTCCTTGTCGTTCTCAATGAGCTCAAACTTGTATTCATCACCTTCGGAAAATCCATTCGCAACCAGAAAATCTCTAAGACCACATCCAAGACATAATCGGTTGTCACATAGCTGTTTGTTGAGCTGAACTTTCCATGGTCTACCTTTGTCATCTCTAATAATGACTTCTCCCGTTGTTAAGTCATTTTGTATTGAAAATTCAGCCGGAAGATACTACAATCACCAGCTAGCATAGGTAAATGACTAAAATGATATTATAATAAGCAGCTATTTATTTGGTTTTACCCAAAGATATAGAAGTTACCAAACATGACCTCTTGAAGCTATATGGTTTCATAGTAGAGATAAAGTAAGGAGTTGAGCTAGTAGACCTCTGTATTGCGGAACTAGTACTATCCTTCTTTAGTTGCATATGGGTATGGGTGGGCTTCTTTTCTATATCTAATCAATAATAAAGTTCAGGCCGGTGTAAACATAAAAAATTGCATTAGTTAAAGAATTAATTAATCATTCAGGAACGAGTTAAAAAGATATAATACGATGATGGTCGAGTCGGACTTCATCTTTGACATGAGGCGACTTGTCAGTCCTCTTACGTTTATTGAGCATCTTCAACCTCTCTAATCAGCATATTAAAACAAAATTAATTAACGTCAAACAACAAGTTTTCGTTTGGGATCTGGTACGTACGTACTTCCTCCGTCCCATTAGAAGTGTCTTAGTTTGAAAAACACAAAGTTTTAGGCACATTAAATGATTGCTTTTTTTGCTTGCTAAATGACAATAATACCCTTGTCATATGTGGGTCCATCATGTTCTTTGTTTATTTTAGTTATGTTTTTAAGGGTAAATTTGGAAGTTGACTAATAATTTTTTAAAGTGGACACATGAAATGGGACAAATAAAAAAGGAAATATGGACATTTCTAATGGGACGGAGGGAGTAATATTTAAGAATTCATGTGGAAATTAACAAAACAAAGTTACAAGAATGTGTACATGTGACGTTAATTAAGTGATCGAGATTACCATTCTGTATGTGAAGTGAATCAGATTCTGCTGGGAGAGAGACATCTACAATATTATCAGGTAAATTTGGATATTGTCTTTCACATCCGGATGGGTCAAACACAAAAAAGTCAAACACCATGTTTCCTTGATGTTTGAACACAATAATGTCAAACTCTTGCACTCCATTCTCCACCACAAGCTTCCGCCAAGTACCGTCACCAAAAACCCCTCCATCGCCTATGTCGACCGACCACTTGTGACACCCTCGTCTAAGTATTGCTGCTTTCTTGCCTCTCCATCCGCCCAACTTCGTCAAGAAAGATTTTGGAATCGACTACAAATTCAAATATAAACAAGTAGTATGACATGTAACGGGAGAATATATGTATATAGTATACCAATTAGTGTGCGATGCATATATAGAAAAGCTTACGAGGTTAAACTTGGAGTTTGGTGAAATGAACTTGAAGAAATGATTTGGTGGATCAGTCATGGGTGTTTCTCTGCACAATTTCGTATGCTCAAAGGTCATATATATTATACTACACTAACTTCCCCCTAGCTAGCTTTGTGAGAGAGAGAGAGAGGGAAGTTAATATGCTCAAAGCTAAACGTTACGTGTTCTGACATGCCTAGCTACGTTTCCTTTGCTAAAATGCTACGTACGTGTGGAAACTATGTTTAGAGAGAGATACAGTACACTGATTACTTACTATAAATTATAGTCTATAATATACCTGATGATCGGACTTTCCAGACGATCTGAGGCTCGTTACGGATATCTGGGATCTTAGCTTCTGTCACAGAGTCTGAGCTTCAATGTTTTCGACTCTTTCGTTAGTTTTTTTTTTTAGTTTTGGTTTTGAGATTAATTAGAAGCTTCCGAATCAAAGGGTCGTCGTGGGTATTTGAGTGGTTTCTTATTCATAAACATGAGTATTATGCAACATGTTAGTTTGGAAGTGGCAAAAACAAGAATGGAATTAGCTAAAATAGATTATAAAAATAGATAATAAAAAATAGTACGTCGTACACAATAGTTGTTGAAGGTAGAGGAGTATATGAGAAGTTGCATTAAATTTTCAGTCTTTTTATTTTTTTTCTCCCCAGGAAGATGATGACCAAATTCATTAATAGGTTCTAGTTTCAATTGGGGCTAAAGAAATTTTGTGAAAAAAAAATCAAATTGTCATAACTTAGCTTATATAAAAAAAATACAATACTCCTTTATATAATATATGTTACACGTTTAGATTGGCAACAATATGTTAACCTACATTTGATTTTACAAAGGTTTTGCTTTTTCTTATATAAAGTTTTCTGTAAGAAACGATTTTACTAAAATTTTGTTAAAAATCACCATGTTTTCCGTTGCGAAGCGCATGTAATAATACTAGTGGCAAACATTTTTTTATAAGGATTTATAGAGTTCAAGGGTGTCGGAATAGACAAACCCTTCTTTATAGATTCTTTGACTGTTAAGTTAGTTATCATAAATTGATAAGTTCGAGAGTAGTTGAGTAAGAATTAAATGAACCAAACAACCATGCTAGATGTATCAAAATGTAAAAAAAAAAAAAAATCAACTGAAATATCGTTTCAAAGATACAACGTCAGAAAATGGCAAGATTAGTAGAAGTTGTTTATTCGCCCCCGCCCTTGTGTTGGAGTGACATTTACGTGAAGAGCGAATACAGGTGGCGTCGGTTCGACATGGATGAGAGACAAGGTTTTACCGATTATTCCACAGTCGTGCCTTCGGGCGGGTGTTGGTCTGGTTTCCGCGCATCTGGGAGAGCCAAGGGCTGGCGGCGGTCGAGTAGTCGACCTTAGCCACAACGCTCGGCGTCATGATGATTGGCATGTCGTTCCTTGCCATTAAAAATATAGTTTATTCCAGCACGTAAAAAATAGGAACCGCGCGTGTTAAAATAGTTTAACATTGTACAAAAGTTGTTTTTGAAGGGGTGGGTAAGTGATGTGTGTGTCTTAGTAAATTTTAGAAGATTATTTAATGGTGTTAAAACTTGGTGTTCTAGAACCAAAGAAAATAAGATTTTACCAAAACGCGGTCGAAGTTTTAAATTTATAAAAACGATAATTGTTTAATAGTCTAAAACTTACATAATAGACAAGCGTACCTATCAAGTATAGTATAGATTTGAGCGAGTAGCGAGTATCGAACCCAAAGACACGACTTTTATTACTCAGTTTTAAGTTGTTAAGAAAAAGTTAATAAAAATGAAGAAAATGAAATTTTGTTAAAAATCACCATGTTTTCCGTTGCGGAGCGTAGGTAATAAAAATCACCATGGTTGTGCACATGGACGATAGCTCATTCAGTAATTTGTGGAGGTTGTGTCTGAGCTTGCTGTATCTGGTTCTGATTTCCTCGGTTGTTGTTGAATGGATTCTGATTTCCCTGCTGTTTGGGTCTATCACATTCCCTTGAAAATGTCCCTTCGTACCACAGTTGTAGCACGTAACTTTGCTCTTGTCAAACCCAAATCTTGTGTTGTTGTTTATCAGCACATCTCTTCTCACTGTACTATCCATGTATTCTTTAGCTCTTCTAACCACGCTTGCGAAATGCCACTGGATGTCTATCAGGTCCATATCAACTTTATCAATTTGGGCATAGTCTTCCTGAGTTCGGTGATGATTACCTATCTGCCCCACAACTAACCCACTGTAGGAGTTGACTAAGGTAGATAGTCACTACACGAAAATGGAGATAATGCAACCCCGATAAAATGTTGCATTAGGCCTTAAAAAGTTGCATTAGGTGAAGTTGCTTAGACCTAATGCAACTTTTTTGTGAGATAAGGCAACTCTTATCAAAGAGTTGCATTTACTATTCAAATGCAACCTTTTTATGGTGCAACATTTTTACATGCTAATGCAAGTTTTCTACCCTCAAATGCAACCTTTATCACTTCAAATGTAACCTTTGTTACACTCAAATGCAACACTTTTTATAATTTTAGTTATAACAAATGCAACCTTTTCTAAATTCAAATGCAACTATATATCATTATTGGTTTAACTACTAAAATTTCTATTAATAAATAGTATCTCAATTACACCAACACAATAATAACATAATATAATACATAACTGATATCATAACTTAACATATGTCGAATTCAAAATAACAATATAGTCAAAATAAGGTTTTCCATTACAATAATAGAAGCTAACGAAAACCTACTGCTCATCTCTAATATCTTGAAGTACTCCAATAGATAGCATGTCCATAATACTTCGTATCGTAGCTTCAAATTTCTTTTGATGGTCCTCTTAATTTCTTTTTCGCATTTGAAGAAACTATGTCTTTTCAACTTGAAGGCTAGCTTTAAATTATTGAATAAGCCCACTTGTAATCATGTATGGTTCCTCACCGCCATTTTCTTCATCATTTTTTAGTAACACCTCTTCCATGAAGTCAAACATAGCCGTCATGCTCCTTAATCATTACAACCATATAAGGATCGACCAAATCACTTCCATCTTCTAGAGGTTTGTAGTTCTTGAAAGGAGAATAAAAATATTTAAAAACCAGCATCCAATAAACCATGAGTACAAGTTACTTGTTAAAGGATTGCCAATAAACTAGTACAAAGAACATAGCAAGAAGCTTATATTATACATTACCGAAGAAACACGAACCTGCACGGTTGTCCGGTTCATGCCTCTACGGTGTTGAATAGTGGAACCACAGCTCAATCTTCGTCTTCTCCGTTCGAATCCAGATCTGCAAAGAGGAAAGGAAAGGTAGGGTGTGGAGGTGACTGCTAGGAAACCACGAGTGGAGTCCAACGTACAGACACAAAAATGCTGGCGGCGGCCATGTGTTGCTCGGGGGTAAATATGAGTGTGATAACATCTCATGTTGTGTGCCCTAATCAAAGGAGGTGACTCCTTTATATAAGGCTTTTCATGGGCCGCGGCTGGGCCCATGGGCCGGACATCAAGGCCCCTTAACTATATGGGCACATAGCTCATTGGCACCAAGCCCAGTTAAGGGGTTACCTCCACACCCCACTATTAGTAAATAATATAAGAAGTGATAAGTAATAAAGACGGTATGTCAGGTCAAGCACCATACCGCAACAATTACCTATAGTAATAACCATGTTTTTTTTCTAAGTTCTCGCAAAGGTTATGATGTTAGTTATATGTGCGTTTTGTTATCATACTATAGTTGTTAAATGAATATATGTAGTCAACTTAACTGTATCATAGAACAAAAAACTAGAAATGAACTTACAATATTCGTTGAAGTGCCACATATGTATCAATGATAACCAATCGGTTTCAATTAAGTCGGTTTTTGCTAATCAGTTATGAAGCTTGTTTGGTTCAGGTGACCACTTACATCCAAACTGCAGCCATACAATACGACCTTAAAGAAATAAATTGTTTTTATAAGAAAATAAAACATGGTCAATGCATGTAGGCATCATACGAGGTAAAATAAAAAAGAAACTTATTTATATGGCAATAGGCCGATACAGGTTGTATCTTGTCAGCTTGTCTTCACAAACAATACTCTGCCTTAACAAAACTGAATAAATGCAGAACCCTCAATATGCTATTTGCTAAGCTAAAGAAAACATGCAACCACAAAGGACAATCTACTAAATATTTATGTACAACTCTTATTGTTTTAAATGAGTCGCTGAATGTCCCTTCTGACCACATTTAAAACAAGTCATCTGGCCAAATCGACATTCTCCAGAATGATTTTTACCACATACTTTATAAGTATGAGATTGAGGTTTGGAATTATTCTTTTTAGGTGGTTTGGAAAACTTTGCCTTTTTGGACGGACCATCTATCATTTTTGGTTTCCTCTTTTCTCCCCTTTCTACTTGTTTCTTTAATTCAATCTCACGTTCTCGTGCACAATTGATCAATTCATTTAAAGTTGCGCACTTTGAGGGAGAGATAAATTCCCGATAATCTGCCCTTAACATGTTATGGTACCTTTGGATCTTCATCTTTTCTGTCCTTATAAGTTCAGGACAAAAACGAGCCTTATCAAAGAATATACATGTGATCTTGTCAATCGATTCGTCCGTCTGACGCAGATGGAGAAACTCCTCTGTGATCTCATCAATTATCGCTTGGGGGCAAAACTCATTCAAGAACAGAGTCTTGAATTCTTCCCACGTCATTTTCAAAATCCCTTCTCTACCTTTTTCTTGTCTATGAATGTCCCACCAGTCTTTCGCTCTATCTTTCAGTTGACTGGCAGCGAAGATTACTTCGTCAGCAGGATCACAGTGACTTGTTTCAAACACGGCTTCCATATCTGCAATCCACCTTTGACTAACAAGTGGATCGACTTCACCCGTGAATTCTTTTGGTTTAGATATCATGAAATCCTTGAAAGTACATAAGTGTTTCTTGGGTTCCTCTCTACTTCTAATCACTTCTGGCCCAATTTCATCAACTGGTTTCTCCTGATAAAGTTTCACCATTTTCTTCTCAAAAGCATTCTCTATTGTACTTTCAATCTGTTCCATTAAAAATGGCATAACAGTTTGAAGAGCCTTTGCCACCTCTTCAGTTATTTGTTGTCTGGTTTGCTCTGCAAGAAGCCCAGCTGGATTTGCTTGAGATGAGGAATTCACTGAATCCTGATCATCCCCCTCATTATGATCATTGTCACCCGCTCCTAAATCGACTCGATCTTCTCCAATATCAGTCATTTTTCTTGACTGTCAGGTATAACATGTATATATATCAGGATAATTAAAATTCTACTGCACGAATTTCTATTAGCTAAATCCTATATATATAAACATGTAATTTTCCCCTTCAAATTTTATCCATCCATATACCGACATACTAGATAATATTATTCCACCGCCTTACATATTCTTCGATACTTTTCCAATATGATTATGATAATTATGAGAATACTGCCGTACAGTGTGCTTACTACTACATTGGCCAGGTGTAGTAGTCCCCACACTCTACTTACATATTCTTATCATTATCACATCACACTTTAAGTAACGAAATTCAGAAAATTACCATCAGATTTGCATACTTAACAATTATATATATACTTTCATATGAGAAACTGCCAGACTAATCCCCGTATCTTTGGTTTCTTGATCAAGTCTGGATCGAACATTTATTCAATATCAAGAGCACTGCGGCTTGAGCTCGGATATTTATACCCATACCTGAATCCCTCAAACCATATGCTCTGATACCAACTTGAAACACCCATCTTTATTTTATATGTTTATTTATTTTAAGCACGTCTTATATAAGAGTTTAAGCGGAAGGTCCCAATTTAATTATACAAAACGTCAAACTTTTATCCCATTATAAGTACTATTCTGTAATACTTGATCTGGTTCATCCCTCCTGCTTAGGCAAATCACATGAAAGTATATATATATAACTACCAGTTAGCTTTCACTAAGTGAGTGTACATTAAATCACCACGTCTCATAATCACAATAACGACAAACAATAATAGAACCATACAACTTCCATATGGTCTAAATCGCAAAACTCCCATGCGATTATTCATTGGATCAGAAAACACCCATCTGAGTCCAATAATTCACCAAGATCGCCAACTTCCAGCGATCTCATGTTAAATCAGAAAACTCCCATCTGATTCAACATATACTAATATACCATTCAACATATACACCCATACAGTTCTAACACATAATTAACATATATTGTATATATACTTTCAGAGGTAGGTAACGCTCACCTTTTCTTTATAGATGTTTCGTCTACTCATTCAAACTTGGTTCCCTTAGGTGTACAGCCTTCTAACAGAAGAGTGCTTCGAAAATAATATCTATGCTTCGAAAATAATATCTATGAATGAAGTTACTACCATATATATATATAAAGGATTTTGACAAAACATTATTAGTTTCTCTCGTCCATTTTGTTTTACCGACTTTATGGTCGGTTTACATTAGAAATAAATATCTTCATTGTGAAGATACACAATTCCCACTTCTCCATGGTTCTTGATATGTATATACACCTCATATACATACTTCATATACATAAGACACGTACATACTCTATATTTCATAATTTAAATTATATTATTATAATATTAAAATTAATTCAGCTGCTTCACTCGTTTTGGTTTCATAACTATTAAAATATAACGTATTATAAAAGTACGGATATACTGTTGGGAGGAGCTTATTTTGCTCTATGTTTTGACCTAAGTTTCATTCAAAATGGAGCAAGGCCAAATATAATATAATGTATTTATATTATTACTAAACGGTCTCCTATAATCCTAACCACTCGCCTAGATTTCATAACTCAAATAATCATACTGACCATCACTTATTTGATTAAAATAAGCAAATATCTATCCCACCTGTTATTCGTTCATTTTAATGGTAATGACCCGTTTCATTCACTAATAAATATGAACCAACACATTTTATTTATATAACAGAAACGGGATGTTACAGTATTTTTGGGATCGGTATTGTTTGGTATCGATACCGTCTCGAGCTCATCCCTAGTTGTTATGTAGTTAATAGCAAAAACACACTGCAAAGTAGAGAGTGAACGGTGGTAGTGCTTCTGGTGGTGGCCGGTTTCGGTGGTAGTGGTGGTGGGGTGGTAGTGAACGGTGGTGGTGTAAGAGAATAGAGTGAGACCGAGATAGATGAAGAGAGGAAAAGAGAAGAGAGTGAGAGCGAGAGCGAGAGAGATGAAGAGAGGAGAGTTAGAGAGAGAGAGAGAGAGAGAGAGAGAGAGAGAGAGAGAGAGAGTTCTGTGAGAAAACGAGGAAAGGTTAAGCAGGGAGGGAAAAGAGAAGGTGAAGGCAGGTAGGTGAAATTTTCGAGCAATGACGGCGACTGTATTAGTACGATGAAACCCGGACCTTTGATCTCCTGACCAATCAACGGTTGGGATTGGTTCTTATTTTGGTTAGGTATGATTGAAGTATTAGCGGCGACACCTAGGCGGGTCGCCGCTAATAGTTAAATTTCTTGTAGTGTCTTGACGCTTATTTCCATGTATTACCATATGTTTAACTTATCTATTAGGATTTCAGTAGCCAATCCAATCTCAACATTTACAGCTATCGCACACCAAAGATTAAAGAGACTATCGCACTTCGCACAACGCGCGACATAGAAACACCCTAGTTGTATTTGATGTATGAACTAATCATATTGTAAGTTATGGTTAATTTTTTGTATGTAAATTTTTGTCATTTAGGCCAGTAAATATTAAATGGATAGGGGATATTTGCTTGATATGGCAGAACTCAAAGACCATAGTTGTAAGGTAAGTTGTCTATTGAATGATAGATGTTTTGATATATGAAGATTATATAAATTGGTGGTCTTTTATGCTCTACAGTTTAGCCTGTGAACTTTGGTTTTATCATTGTTGCCATCATGCATGACAAAAGAACAAGGATAGGAGACCAATTGTTACTTTGGCATTGAAAGATTCCAGGTATGGTAACAACGTACTTTGGAAAAAAAAAAACTTATAATACACCTGAATAAGAACGTAATTCGTTACAATACTCATGCTTCAATTCGTTACAGCAAACTTAAAATAACTTGTTACAAATAATAATATTTAATTCATATATGTAAACCAGTTAATGTAAGTTTATCGAGTCAAATTCTAGCCACCCTTGTTTTCTTGAAACTAAACCGAACACAAACCTTAACCTTAACCTTTCATCTTATTAATTGTTGTCTCAGGTTGGGGGAGGAGTAGATGTTTACACGGATACAGATATTGATGTCATTCGTGAAGAATGTGTAGGTTATGCTGCAACCTTCATTTTTATGTGATCTGTATGTTTAGGTCTACACTAACGTAATGTATTGACACAATATTTTGTAACTGTTAATACTTGTGGTAGGATTCGACAAATGCTTATATTGTGATGGGTTTTTCGGTGATATATATAATATATGCAGTTTTATTATGAATTTTTTTTTATTTTATCATAATTCTCTTCATTCTCTTCATTAAACATTATGAAATTTTGATTTTTTTACTCTTAAAACATCATAGTATGAGATTTATTGATTTTGTTATTATAAATATAAATTCCGGGTTATTAGTAATTTTGCAGAATTCTTTTTAGGTAAAAAACGCATGACACGTAAAATGACTGTCATAAAGGTGTGTCGTAAATGCATGTCAAAAAAGAGTATCATAAATGCGTGTAAAAAATGTATGTCATGAAAGAGTGTCATAAATGCGTGTCATAAAATAGTGTCATTAACGAGTGTCATTAAAAGATAACACGCGAATTTTATGACATGTCATTCCTTAACACTTTTTTGTGTGTCATAAACACCATATTATGACGCATAATACGTCTCAAGAAATGTGTTTTTTCTAGTAGTGTCTTTTTTACTTTATCTTTATGCAAGCGATACTATACCAACATCAAAGAGTGGAATTGGATTACGTTCAAATCCTAACATAAACTTTCTTTATTTATGTACAAATGCTACAAAACCTAAAGAAAAAAATCAAGAACAAAAATTACTTAACTGATCATGAAATCCTTACATATAAGTCAAAAGACTATGTGAAAGCCTGTCAATCTGAGACTTAAACATATCTCCTATTGAGAGCCTAGGCTTCACCACAGCAGCTAACGGCTTCACAACTTTCTCGTTCTTCACTGCTAGATCTATTAGACCCATCTCTCTCTTCATGGATTTCACCAACTCCATGTCCACATTGTTTCCGACTATGTCCCTCACGTAGAATGTGATATCCACCGTAGATTTGTCCAGTTTCGTTGCTAAATCTGCTCTCAATACCACTAGTCCCTTCTCCCTAAGAACTCTAGTTATGTCTGATAGCAACCCTACCCTGTTGTTTGCACATAGTTCTAGCCGCGTTCCCTACACAAAAATGCACATATATGCTCAAGAACATGATACCAAACAAGTTTAACAACCCATTTTAACTAGAACCACGGTCTTGGCAAAATGTTATACTAGATGTATCATGAGATGCAATAAGCCAGCCAATAACTACAAGACAATACCTTCTTAATTAACTTTAGAAAGAACGATGAAATACCTCGCATACACGACGCTCCACTGCAGCTTCTAGGCATTTCATAGCATGCTGTTTCTCACTCTCTGAGATCAATGCACCTCCGTCAATGTTTCTTACAAAATACTCCTGTTAAACAAGTTTGGAGTTAGTTCCGTAAATGTGACCAAATGAAACAGTATTCAAAGTTTAATAACTAATTAGTTTCACAATATGAACTGTACAATAACATGGACATGACATTTTAGAAAGTATGTTGGTACTTTATGAAAATAGATGTATTGGAAAGAGTTATATATATAAGGTAGGTTTATTTTTTTAACTTATAACATTAAACATTATCCACAATTATTAGATAAATTTTACACTTATAACTAGTTGATCAATTATACTTCTTCATCATTCTATAAAATGGATGATGGCATATACCTGAAAGGCATAGCCTCCATGAGAATCAACAGATGCATGGGATATCACATACTGCATATCTGCAAGTGTGCAAACCGTATCAAACATAAGCCTTCTTCTATCCTTACATTGCACAGTGACGATCGAATATCCCTTCTCAGAGTAATTTTCTATCAAAACTCTCGTCATTTCAGTCTTTTTCTCTCTATGAGAACCCACTCTCACTGAGATCACTGGAGGGCAGGAACGCCGCTGTACAGGTGGCACATTGAAGTCCTGAGCCGATAGCAAGAGTTGATGCAGTCTCCGTTCCACGGTTGTCATGATGCCTTCACTGCCACCAGCCCCTATAAGGCCAATGGACTTGACATCCTTATGTTGTGGGGACTGTAAACTAGTGTACTCCGGTCTGATTGAGGCATGTAGAACGGTATTGAGGTGGTGCTTGATTGTGGCAAGACGATGGCCATCAATGCGTGTATTGGAGGATTGATCTGATATGTAGGCTACACAAGCCAAACGGGCATTATGGCTCCAAGCATGAGCTTCAACAATATTGCAATGGAGATCAGCTAGGGCTGCTGATATCTCAGAAAATAGGCCTGGGCGGTCTGTGGCGGTCATTTCAATGGCTGTTGGCTCTCCATGAAGATCAGTGCCACACACTTTACTTGTTTGAGTTGTGATCTTTGATGGATCTACCCGTTTGGAACCTATAGTCTGTATTTCACCAAAAGACATGATATGAATTTACCAAACCCTGCCAATGCAATAATCTGATTAAAGTCTGAATTATATGAATTCGAAAATTACCTGTTGGATGTAGTTGATGACTCTTTGGTCAGAGACCTTCTTTCCATTCTCCTCTTTTACATGGAATACTATAAGTTTTAAAAAGCATAATAGTAACAAATTAGCAATATTGATAAACCCTCAAGATTTCAATTTTGACTTTTGAAAGGCAAATTACTTACCTCTTTACTTCAAATTAATTTGATTCTTTTGTGTTTATTTGAAAAGGTTCAAATTAATATTATATATATCACACATAAATATACTACAATGTAATGTGTGTTGAATTTCAAAAACTACAAACAATCGTGTCTAGTGTATTGATGAGACTATTATAAGTTGGACATTTTACATGTAACCTTGCATGTTTATAAGCATTGGATTATTTAAAGATGTTCACTACATCGAATTTCGAGTTATTTGACTTAAATCGTTAATCGAATAAGTTTCAACGTTACATTTTACATGTAACCTTTCATGATATAACTGTAAAGGGTATTATGGTCTGATTATAACTGTAAAGGGTATTATGGTCTTGTATCATGCTTTATGTCTTCTGTTATCTTGCTGTCTTGAGTTCCATTTGATCCGGTTCTTGTTCACTAATGCTGTAGCCTTCTGATCTTGTTTACATTGACCCATTTGTTGTTGATAAGTTGCAGCCATTCTTGATCCATTTCGACCCATATGCAAATTCTAACATTCTAACTTACTAACTATACTTAAGCCTATGACTAACAATTATTTTACATACACATACATTACTAATATACTAATACATATGTTCAACATTTACAAATACAAAAATGCATCTGAAACAAGTTTATATTTACATACTATCATCAACACCCGCCCCTAAATAAAACTTGGGTTTGTTGCATCATGTGGCAAAGTGTACATAGCTTCTTGTATCGCCTTTTCAACTTGGGAGAAGTCGAATTTTCTTTTCTTGATTGGTTTGTTAGCTGAAGTCCAATCTCCTCCCATATATAAAGCATAATCTTCTTCCAATGATTCTGAATTCTTGTTGAGTTTATTCATGATTTTCGGCATTATTCCCTTCCTTCTAACTTCACTACAGCCTATTCTTTATTTTCGGTCTTGATTCTCAATGTCCATGGCAGCCTTGTAAACTAAATATTGCCACCCCAACACATCTAAGTATTGTGCATACAACACTCGCAACATATCTTTATCCTCATACTCCAATCCCAACTCTTTTGCTATTATTACCCATATATTATACTTTGAAACCCGTTTGTGTCCCCCTTCTTTCTTAACCAAGATATATAGATCAAATAAGTGCACTTTCTTTTCAGTTTCTACCTTAGGAGGAATGGGTCGATTCGGAACCTTTAAGTAAAAGTTCAAGAACCAAGACACCATTCGTAGAAATGGATCCTTCAACAATTCTCTATGTGCCCATGGATATTCTAAATGATCTATTATATCTAAGAATTCAATGCACTTTTCAATTGAATCTATGTTTATTTCATAAACCAACTTCTCAATTTTGTTTGTATTCTCCTCGGCATCAAGGGGAGTTCTTCGAAATATTCATTCAAGTAATCATTCTTTTTCTTTTCATGTTCATGATCATTCCCAAGTTCTTCTAACATAGACTCTCAATCATCCTTATTTTCTTTCACTTTGATGAATTGCATACTTTTATTCTTAAACATGTTTTGGACACAACAAACATTTCCCTATATTTTCACGACAAATCCTTGAAGTCTCAATTGAGGAAGACTAAGAATGTTGTCATCTAAGTCCGTAGAATAAAAGACATTCGGTATGATTAATGATTGATCATTAACCGAGATGCCTATCATTCTTACTCCTCTTATAAACACAAAATCATTTTTTATTCGACTTTCAACTCCAAAGGATTTTTTTAATTTTAGAAAATAGTCAATATTCCTACTTATGTGATTTTGTAGATTCGGACTTACATACCATATTTCTTTCCATGATCCATTTTCAGTGCCTCGGAGTATATATTCTACTCCACTTCCCCTTCTTTCATTTGGATAGTAACTAATGCCGGTATCAATGGCATCTTTGATTAATTGAGCGTTTTCATCTCTTTCTCTCATGTGGCATGAGATGACCGGGTTTGTGGCAGTAATAACAAGATCTTGTTTCGATTCTTCTCCTTCTTAAAAGACCATAATACCCTTGACAGTTATAACCAGTTATGTTTGGCGCCAAAATTACTAAAAGGTGGCAGTTGTTCCTTGACCAACAGACACAACTATTCAACAATAACTGTCAACAAGACATGATGTTTCATTTGTATATATAGGACTAGTATGTTTTAATTGTTCTTCACCAAGATTGTATTATCCAAAACAATCCACAAACTTGTAAACAGTTTCTGTCCGACCTATTTGCAATAATATTCATTACTTTTCGATTGATTTTATATCATTATTGTGTTCTTTGTTTGATTATATCCGCGGCAAATCTGTTTCTAGTCCAACAAACTCGTATCAGAGCCAGTAAAATCGTTAAAACACAATTTGTTTTCACACCCAAACATCAACCAAAACCATCATTCCAAACAGAAACCATTCCACTGCAGAAAAATGTCCCAAACATCAGAAATTTCATATCACCGATCCAGAATACAAGGCGACAACAACCATAAGACCCGAAGTGAAAGGAAGGCTGATTTAAGAAAGAGAAGAATCGAAACAAGATCTTGTTATTACTGCCACGAACCCGGTCATCTAATCGGTGCATGCCATATGAGAGAAAGAGATGAAAACGCTCAATTAATCAAAGATGCCATCTAAGTGGGAATATTGACTATTTTCTGAAATTAAAAAAAAATCCTTTAGAGTCGAAAGTCGAATAAAAAATGATTTTGTGTTCATAAGAGGAGTAGGAATGATAGACATCTCGGTTAATGATCAATCATTAATCATACCGAATGTCTTTTATTCTACGGACTTAGAAGACAACATTCTTAGTCTTCCTCAATTGAGACTTCAAGGATTTGTCGTGAAAATAGAGGGAAATGTTTGTTGTGTCCAAAACATATTTAAGAATGGAAGTATGCAATTCAGCAAAGTGAAAGAAAATAAGGATGATAGAGAGTCTATGTTAGAAGAACTTGGGAATGATCATGAACATGAAAAGAAAAAAGAATGATTACTTGAATGAATATTTCGAAGAACTCTCCCTTGATGCCGAGGAGAATATAAACAAAATTGAGAAGTTCGTTCATGAAATAAACATAGATTCAATTGAAAAGTGCATTGAATTCTTAGGTATAATAGATCATTTAGAATATCCATGGGCACATAGAGAATTGTTGAAGGATCCATTTCTACGAATGGTGTCTTGGTTCTTGAACTTTTACTTAAAGGTTCCGAATCGACCCATTCCTCCTAAGGTAGAAAATGAAAAGAAAGTGCACTTATTTGATCTATATATCTTGGTTAAGAAAGAAGGGGGACACAAACGGGTTTCAAAGTATAATATATGGGTAATAATAGCAAAAGAGTTGGGATTGGAGTATGAGGATAAAGATATGTTGCGAGTGTTGTATGCACAATACTTAGATGTGTTGGAGTGGCAATATTTAGTTTACAAGGCTGCCATGGACATTGAGAATCAAGACCGAAAAGAAAGAATAGGCTGCAGTGAAGTTAGAAGGAAGGGAATAATGCCGAAAATCATGAATAAACTCAACAAGAATTCAGAATCATTGGAAGAAGATTATGCTTTATATATGGGAGGAGATTGGACTTCAGCTAACAAACTAATCAAGAAAAGAAAATTCGACTTCTCCCGAGTTGAAAAGGCGTTACAAGAAGCTATGGACACTTTGCCACGTGATGCAACAAACCCAAGTTTTATTTAGGGGCGGGTGTTGATGATAATATGTAAATATAAACTTATTTTATATGCATTTGTAAATGTTGAACATATGTATTAGTATATTAGTAATGTATGTGTATGTAAAATAATTGTTAGTCATATGCTTATGTATAGTTAGTAAGTTAGAATGTTAGAATTTGCATATGGGTTGAAATGGATCAAGAATGGCTGTAACTTATCAACAACAAATGGGTCAATGTAAACAAGATCAAAAGGCTACAACATTAGTGAACAAGAACCGGATCAAATGGAGCTCAAGACAACAACATATCAGAAGACAGAAAGCATGATACAAGGCTGCAAACATCGAAAAGACCATAATACCCTTGACAGTTATAATCAGTTATGTTTGGCACCAAAATTACTAAACGGTGGCAGTTGTTCCTTCACCAACAGACACAACTATTCGACAATAACGGTAAACAAGACAAGACGTTTCATTTGTATATATAGGACTAGTATGTTTTAATTGTTCTTCATTAAGATTGTAAACTTCAAAAGTTCAATCCTTATTTCATTCAAAAACATTATATCTGACAGTTTGATTGTGTGTTATTCGATATTTGTGTTAATTTCCGCTGTAAAATTATCTTTGATGTCCAACAAAAAAGATATGATAAAAAGATTTAATTAGCATTTTGGAAAGAGTATGTTCGATCTGTATGGTATGGAAAGTAAAAATTGGGAAAATACCGTCCATGAACCATCCAGCATCAGAAGATATATAGCCCTTTGAGATAGTTAAGTTAACTTCTGTCAAAACCTGCACCACTTCCAGAAGTTGATCTTGCTTCTTTATGCAGTCTATCTGCATCTCACACAACAAAAACCGAATCATACCCGTTATAACACCATAGACCAGTTAGGTATATTACCTCCGTTTTTTTATATTATGTCTGCAGTTGCATATGAAATTAATTACCTTGACAATGGTATAATCCTCTAAGCTTTCATTATCAAATGTAACGCTGCAACTGATGAAAGCCAATCAATTAGTAAACATTAGTCATGATAAATAATTCATTAAAGAATGCAACATATAATATATGTTAGCTATGACTTACGATGGGCCATTTATCCTTTCTGAGAGGGAATCGAATTCGGGATCAAAGTAGGGTGAAAAAGCTTTTGTCATGCTTCAAACTACACAAACAAAATTAAAAAAAATTAAAAAAAAAAAAAAAAAACCTTCATGAAGAATGCATTTATTAGAAAAGGATTGCATGCATAAAGTGTTTTTTTTTCTTTTGACGAAAAAAAGAAATGATGTGAGAGAATTGAAAGAGCATGCACCTATATATGGAAATTAAATGTAAGAGTTGGTTAAAGGAGACCGGTGAATGATCTAATTAATGTTGAAAATGAATATTCAGTTATCTCTATATCTCTTGAAGATGAATCAAGTGCATAATTTTGGAAGAGAGAGATATATGAGGGCAACAAAAGGTTGTTAAATGGAGAGAAGAATGGTTAAAGAATTTGGTATTAATTAAATAAGCATGGAGTTTATGGTGGAGATAAATCGGTAGAAAAGTCGGCCGAAATTGGTTTTGAAGAGGAACAAGCAACTTAATGGAATTTTTAGTCAAAGTTCAGATATGATCATTTGAATATTTCTAGTTTATAGATATGTTATAACATGTGTATGTATTAAAATGTAAGGGGCGTGGCATCACCAGATTTAGTCATGTGTAGTTCACTATCAGTACGGTAACACCGCTGCCAGTAACTACAAGAATTGTGAGCAATAGAGGCGACAAGCAAAAAGTTGCCTTTATTGCTCAAACATTACCACAACCGTTAGATCATGCCATGATCTAACAGCTTGTATAAAAAGATTAAAAAAGAGCAATAGAGGCGACTTAAAGTCACCTCTTAAGCTGATCACGATCCGTGCCAACCATTTACTTTGTTTATGTATCGTTGGATCGTGGTGATGATCAACGGCTGTAAAACGCTCGTACCAAATTGATAGTGGGAAACAATCTTCTTCCCCATCATTTTCCCTCCATAGATCTCTCTCTCTCTCTCTCTCTCTCTCTCTCTCTCTCTCTCTCTTACGCTACCCAACCCCGACTCAACGGCCACTACCTCAGTTCACCCCAACACCCGGTTCACCCCACCACCAGCTCACCCCATCATAGTGGCTCTCTCCACCACCGCAGGTCACCTCCGGCCTCGTCCTTCCTTGCTTTCCCACCACCGCCGCTTAGCTCCGGCCACACCTTTGTCACGGTTAGTTTTTTTTTCTCTTTAATTTTTTTATATTTTGCTTAAATTGTTTCCTTTTCTTGTAGTGTGTGTTATAGAAGCACCGACCACGACCCTAATCGTCGGAGAACAGCTAGACCGTAACTTGTAAGTAATTTTTTTTGGTTAAAAATTTTGTTAGTCGCTGCTAATAGTATGTTTTGGTTGGATTTTGTATTTGGTAATTTTTTTAAGTATGTGGTTAATATTTGGTTGATGGATTGGTTTATGTGTAACTTTATTTAGTTTATGTCAATGTATAAAAACAAGAAAGTAATTAGCAAAATAAACTAAAAAAATATTAGTTAAGATTCATAGTATATTTAGTGTATTTGTGTGTATGTTGTATATATAGGTGTGTATATGTGTATATCCTGGTTCTATTTAACGGGCAGTGGAGTTGAATATTTTGATTGTTTAATTATTATGGAACATTTTATTATTTTTTTGACCATTAAATTTTATTAACCGTTTATTTTTGCTAATTTAATATAATTATATTTTTTATTTAAACCGTTTCAATTAAATTAAATCGTAAATTCAAAACCTAATTAAATAAAAAACGAATATAAAACATAAATTCATTTATACTAAACATAAAATAAAATACATTAAAACAAATAAAAAAGCTTAAAGGTGGCGTAATATTTGTCATGCCTCGACATGGTCGAAATTATTGCCGTATCAAGCCGCAAAGTCCACATGCGTGAACTCGATAGCTAACTCTGGATCGATGTCCGGATGCTCCCTCAACGTGCGGTCGTAGAGGGTGGTCCACCGATCACACTTATTGTTGAGATCGGTACATTTCCATTGGAGGCTCTCGATGGTGCAGTCGTTTAGGCCAACTTACCGGCTGAAGTCGGCTAACACACGATCCCAGAACCCCTCATGGTGCGAGCCCGAGCCTCTCCCCTCTCCCCTCGAGCGTGGGCGTTGTTGTAGAGCAGGGTCGTTTTGGGCATCTTGGTAGCACACCACCAAGGCGATTTCCTCTTCCTCATTCCAGCGCGTCATGTTTGTGTTTGAAGAGTGTGGGTTTTAAACCGTGGGTTTGTGTATGTGAGTTTTACGCCACGGTGGTGTGGGTTTATATACAAATTTTTGAACGCTTTCAAATGTAAAAATTAAATTTACTGATCGTTTAGGTGGGACGGTTAAATACAAAATTCAATTTACTGACCGTTATAGGTGGGACGGTTCAATGCAATTTTTTTTACCGTGTTTAGTTGTGGGACGGTAATAAATATTTAAACCGTGTGAAATTAAAAAAAAAGTTTAGATGTGTATTTAAATAAAAAATAATCAGTGGAGTGATGTCTCAAAAAAAAACTATTTCAGTGAAATTAAGTGATGTGTCAGTAAAGGATTGGTTAAAATCAATGAAGTGAAAAAAAAAAGGTCAGACCTCCCCCCCCCCCCCCCCCCCCCACTTTGTTTTATTTTTGGTAATTTTTTGAGTATAACAAATTAACAATACTAATGTAATGAGTGAGTTTTATAGTGGGGGTGTCGTGATGGCGTGGTGGCCGTGGAAATCGCCGCCACCTCCTCCACCACAGCGTAAAAGCCCACAAACTTGGCCACCACCACGATCCTGAAACATGGAATGTGTGTGGGGATTGTGTGTATGACCATTTAGGTGTGAAAAAAAAGTCTACATATAAATAAATCAACATAAACCGTTTTTCACATAAAAAAATAGTTTTATTCTTCCCAACTTTACCATCTCACATACAAAATATACAAATGGAGGTTCCACACGCTGCGTTATAACCTGAGTCATCAAGTTGTTCTGAGTCTTTCGACAAAACCCTTGAATGGTTTGCCATGGTTTGCATATAAGCAAACGAACTTGACGGCACGGCACGATAAAAAAAACATTTGTGTGCTGTGACTAAAAATGGGCTAGTGAAGTTTTATTACAATAACTTCATTGAAAACCAACGTATAATGACGCGACGATTAAAGTGAGATTTTGTTTACCCAAGGAATTATTTTTTAAAAATGTAGGAGATATGGGGGCTCAATTTGAATGGTTTAAAGATGGTTAAGACTGGGCTTAGAGAAAAAGTTCAAAACGATACAAAAATGCACATTCGTGATTCGTCAACTTGCAACAAGTAATCCTCCCGACGAATATGATGAATATTTAGCTATGTCAGCTAGGACTTCATGCAAATGTCTAGAATATTTTTGCAATGTGATTACTGAGTTATACAACAAAGTGTATTTATAAAGACCGGTCGACTAGACACTACGTTACACGTTTGTACACTGCACATGAAGTTATATGACTCGAAGAGGTGGCGTCACATGGTTTATGGATTTGGCATGTATACACAGGTGTTCCTCGTTCAAATAACGACATCAATGTTCTACATGAATCATTGACGAGTTGTAGGGCTGTTCACAAGCTGAGCCGAACCGTGTGGACCTTTGCTCGTGCTTGGCTCATTTACAAACTGAACCGATCCAATCGGCTCGTATACAATCGATCCGAAAACCAAACTAGCATTGTTCGAGCGCACATTTTTTGAGCGAGCGACGGGCGGTGAGTGTTTTCGGACAACCATAAATTTGGGATGTTTCCTTTAATATTCTCCCTGCCTAGTGATGACTGAGGTTCAACCATTCAAGAATGAGGCTAGAGTTGAGACCAGTGAGGTGATGAACATACTACAGAGAACGATTGTCGCGTTGTGGCGTAGGTTGACAGCGGGAGACAATTGATGGTGGACAACTAATGGGAATAGAAAGTCTCAAAGTCAAACATGTCTTTTCACGACCTAGGGTTTTACAATTAAACTTAGTGTTAAGTTATTATTGGGTTGACTGGGCCAATAACTATAAAAAAAAATTATATATAAGCATATATTGAGTCAAACCCAATAAAGGCATATATAAAACTATAAATATAATTGTAAATAATGTGTTTACATATATAATTATATATAGCTAGATTTATATCCCGGGAGCATCCCGGGGTTGAGAAATCTAATATGACATATCAATTTTACATACGAAATAGACTGATGCGCTTTACAATTACATGTAGGAAAGCTTCGGGTAGCACCTAACCTAAAACAATTAATAATGTATATCCAATGTTAACGCCTAACCTCAATGTATAACTCTAATATTAAAACGTAACTTAAAACAATGTACAACTCTAATGGTAACACCTATTGTAAATAAAATTCATATTTACTGGTTTGAACATAATTAACAACATACCTATACATGATTAATGAATAACCTGAACACTTTGTGTTTTTTTTCTTGTATGAACAAAACCTCATAAAAATAGTCGTTTTTTTCTCCGTTTTTTATATAGCACTATGGTACTCATTGGAAAGATAATAAAACGCTAGTTAATTTGGTATAATTTTTTTCTTTAAATGATCTCGTATATAAAAGATATTAACGTTTCAAAATTATGGGAGGAAACATGAGGGAAAAAAAATCCAATTTTGTTTTTAAATTCTTTTTTTTTTCCTAAAATCACTCATTGCCACATGTCATCCTACATGGCACTCTTAAGGGGGAGAATGCATGTATGAGTGCCATGTAGGATTAACCCTTTTCAAATATATATATATATATATATATATATATTATATTATATAATTGAAAGCCTCAAATCCTACATGACACTCATATAGTCATTCTCCCCCTTGAGAGTGTCATGTAGGATGCCATGTGCATTAAGTAATTTTAGGGGAAAAAAAGTTTAAAAACAAAATTGGAGTTTTGTTAGTACATGATGTCCCTAGGCTAGTAGATTGGATGTTTAGATAGTATTTAGGGTGTTTGGGTGTGTTTGGAAGCGTTTTGGGACATTTTGGATGGTAGAGGCGATTAGGAATTGGAAGAGGCGATTAGCATGGCTAATCGCCTGTTTTTCATATGACATAGCCTCTAATCGCTAGTTTTGCATGTGGCATAGACTTCCTACTTGCCTGATGGGCTCTGCACGAGTAGTAGGGATATAAAAGCATCCAATCATTGCCCTAATCATTAGTGGTCACATCACACAGCCCCCAACTTTTTTCAATTTCTCAATAACTTTCCTTACTTTTCTAAAATCTTTTACAGGAGTTTGGAAATCATCATCTAAACCAGTATTGACTTGTTTTTCTGCTTAACACAACAATGCACAAATAGATTAAGATAAAAGTATGTCTAAAACACCAATAGTCAAATGCGTTTTATTATATCACTAAAGGCGTTTTAAGTCATATTATGATAGTCTGATTTTCTCCTACATTATACATGCGTTTTGTTTATTTAATAGATGCATTTTGAGACATGATTGTTTCAGATCAGTATGATAATCTTATTAATGAATAACATCAGTAAAACGCACCTATTAACTACATAAACGCATTTGTAATCACAAAAAAAAAATTATAAAAACTTTCTAGTTGATGCCACAACAAATAACCAAATTATCTTATTCATCATTAAAGTCCTTAAAACGCCTATACTAATTACTGCTAACGCACTTACTTGATTATGTAATAATACAAAGTAGATTCAAATTAAACCATTAAAACGCCTTTACTAATTTCAGCAAAGCATCTAAAACGCCTTTACTATTTTCATAAAAAAATCATTAAATCGTCGTGTACATCATTCAAATCATCAAAAACTCCTTTACTAAGTTCATAAAACGTATCTAAAACATACATGTATTAGTTGCCTTCGAAGCCCTGTCATGATTCAGTTTGCTTCTTCGTTCTCTTCCTTCACCTGGTTCGTTTTTTAGGGTTTTACAGGTCACAAATGAGATTGTTTAATTTATTTCCATACAATCGAAATAAAAGTAACAATATGAACAATTGCTTACTTGATTTGCGTTTTGGAGACATAATTCTTCTATGATTGACTGATCTTTTTCGTTTTGATGAAATGCTATGTTTTTTTTTGTTACAGAGAGTATGATTTTGTGTGATTTTGATTCTGTGAATTCCAGGATTACAGCAATTTGATTGTAACTGTCCACAAATGAGATTTGGGCGCGATTATTAAAAAAAAATTCAAATTATTATATTGGCAATTTGTCTAATTTGCCCTTCTCTTGTTAACTGACTCTCAAAACTCGCGTAGGTAATTAATGTACGATGATTTTGATTAAAACGTAGATGGAGGGTCAGGATTGCTTCTTACACTTTGTATTTTAAGGAGACTTTGTACAATAGCCTCTCTTGTGGTTAGTATATGAATGGAAAAAAGAAAAGATTGTTTATTATCATTTCTAAGACCATGTGTAGTGGAAGGGGTTAAATATAACGCCCCTGATTCTGATTGGTCAACGTGGCAGCTGAATCAGCATGGGGCTTGAAGTGAAAAGGGTGTGTAGTGGGGGAAACAAATTGAGGGGCGCTAATTTAGAAGAAAAAAAAAACAAACCAGATCTTCCCCTCTCATGTGGCAAACAATGATTGGTTGGTGGATTTGATGTATGGCGTTATATCTATAACGCTGGGTGCCTTTTTTGCAACATAGCGCCCCCCGTAACGGGGTGGGGGCGCTATTTTTGTTTTTAACGCCTCCACTACAGGAGGCCTAATGAATATATAATAATTTGAACATTCATCTAACCATGTCAAATTTTGTATCTTTTTTATACATTTCCTAATATTTTGTCAGTGTGAGAGTGGAGTGTGTACAAACTTCATTTTCTGGACATGGTTTTGAGGAGGGAAAGATGCAAATAAAGTACGAAACGAACTAATTAAACTGGAACAACATTAAACACAAATCACAAGTAGATATTATTACAAGTTTCCATCACAGATGGTTACAAACATCAATAGGTTACAAACAAGTGGTAAGCCTAGAAAAAACAGGATTTAGTTGTTTTTTCCATCTTCACGTCATAGCTTTAGAATGTATTGATCAGTGGCGAAGCTTGAAAATTTGGACCGCGGGGTCGGAAGTCAGCGGTCACGGGACGGGTCCTATTTTTTGTGTAGCTATGGTTCGGGTGATATGTTTGGGTCGGTGATTCGATTCGGGTTGAGTCAAACATTAAATACAATAAATATCAAAGTTTTAAGCGTTATTTAACAAACAATTGAACAAATACAATAAAACATTAAAAAGGAGATAAAGGGTTGGTACGTGGATGAAGAATTACAGTTCAATTCGTCGACCTTTAAGATTTTTGAATCTTCAATTATGGATAGGGTGCAAACGAGCCGAGCTAAGCCCAAGCTCGGCTCGTTTACTATCTACTCCCTCCGTCCCAATTTAAATGTCATACTTTCCTTTTTTGTTTGTCCCAAATTAAATGTCGCTTTCCAAAAATAGAAATGTAATTTCCAATTTTGCCCATAAAAGACAAAACACAATCACCAGTTTTGAGGATATTATTGTCATTTTATCACATACAAACAAAAGATTTCTTAAAATGTGTGTTTTTTGAACTAGGACATTTAAATTGGGACGGAGGGAGTATTAGTTAATATTTTAAATAAAAATAATATAAATAATAGGTTTGGAGCTCGATAAATATAGTTCGGCTTGGGCTCGTTTAGTAAACAAGCTTAAATGAAGAGGTAATATTATTAAATATTAATAAACCTAATATTACGCTAAGGCTCGACGGACCTAACGAGCTTCACATGCTAGGCTGAGCTCGGGCTCAGGCTCGATTAGTAAACGAGCTTTGTTTTAAGCTCAAGTTAGGGCTTGATAACGTTAGGCTCGTTTCAAGCTTTTTACCAAGCCGAGTTCGAGTAGCTAATAGATAACAACTCCATCGCTTGCTAATTGAATCTACATCCCACTCATGAATTTGTTGGGCTTAGAATTAAAAGTTTAGAATTTGGGCTTTACAATTACTTTGTTTTGGGTTAAATTTTGGTTTATATAACTATTTTTTTAAAAACGAGGGGTCGAAACCGTATATACTAATTTTTTTTAATACAAAGACTATATATTCGAAACTTCTATGCGAAAATTTGGGGGGGGGGGGGGGTCGGCCGCCCCTCCCTGCCCCTTGAATGCTACGCCCTTGGTCTTGAGGAAGTGACAAAGTTGTACAGAGACTTCACTCGAGCAAGATGTTACATGTAGAATTAGAACTAGTTTTTATGAGTTATCGAGTGTTGATCCTTTGCAAATTATTTTTTTTTATCTAAAAAAACGACATATTTCTTTTACGGTACATGTGACAACATGGAAATTTTTCTTTCACTTTCTTAGCGACGTTGAGCAATTTTTGGGACGAAAATTCCTTCAACAAGGAAGTGATGTGACACCCGGCAAATTCGGATTAAGTTTCGACAAACATTTACTATTTAACTTGGTTAACTTTTATTATTTAGTTTAATTCGATGGAATTAAATTGGTTAAATATATGTGAAACGACAACAACAAATACGAACAAAGTAGATTATCGATACATACAAACGAACAACTGACCCCGGACGTTGGTGAAACAACAAAACAAATAACTGTAGAATAACTCGTTTGATATTATTTGCAATTATGTGCTTACGTGAATTTATTTGTGAACTTATGTGCAATTCTGTGTATTTAAGCGAAACGCATTACTGAGTTTTTAACCGACACCTGACAAACCGACAAGGTGGTTCGAGTCCTAAATTTTTTGGTGGGATAGATGGTGGTGTTAACCTAGAGTTGAAGGCCCAAATAAGTTGCAAACAAAAGAAGATAATAAAGGAAAAGTACTTGGACACTTGGACAGACCTCAGCCTGGCTTAAGTGTAAACGCATCGAGGTCTACGACCCTTAAGGGGAGGTCCTCCGCAGTCCGCGGAAGGCCCAAATTTGTGGAAAACAAGTTTAAGGTCTTTAAAAACAATTTTCAACACCATTCTTCTTATAAACTCAATCCTAATCGTCCATAGCAGACTCCATACGAAAAATATCATTCATAACCTCTGCCATAGCCATACTCAATCGATTCTTGGAGCTAAGACGTGTATTAATCACCTGAATGAAGAGCTTAAGGTCCATTATCAATCATTTACTTGTTTCAATCCTTTTGATTATGTTGAATTATGTTCTTGTCCATAAAACCTAAAGTCCAAATCTGATCAAAGTTGTTTTATCAATAACAAACAATTTGGGGATGATTACCATGTTTATGTGATGTGTTTTGATGTTGATTTTATTATATTACAACATAGCATACATGTTTAATCATAAACCCTAACTTTGATGAAATTTGACAAACCCTATGTTGATGATTATGATGTTAAATCTGTTTTGAACGATTTGTATGGTGATATTATGTTAGTCTAGGATGATTAACATGTATTTGATGCTTGATTAACATCGATTGATCCGTTGTTCATACCTTACTATAGATGGAAACTTTATTGGTTTTGGATTTCTAAGTTGAGATAATACATGTAATGATGTATGTAATGCTATGAGATGATTTGTGTATGTTTTAAGTCTTTGGTGTTCATAACTTACTAAATTGTGAAAGTTACATTAGATACAAGTTGTAGGATGCATGGAATATGTTATATGACTTGTGATGATTCATAGCTTGTTAGAAGTAGGTCGTATATGCAAACTTGAACTTCTGAACGTATGTTACAAGTAACATGTTATGTGTTAACTAACATGATAGTTGTTAGGAATTTCATGATTGGTGTAGATGATGTGATTCTAGGTCTGTGTGAATTAATCAAACATGAAACATTAACGGGTCATCAACGGGTCGGCGGGTCAAACTAAGTCAACCAAAGTCTGACTTGATCACACACTTTTACAAACTCAACTAGATCATTGATGTGAGATCAATGGGGTATTTGGACAAACACAAAGACTGGACAAACACTTATAGGTTGTTGTATGATAGGTTTCCGGTAGTGGGATATCTATTTTACAAAACGTTTGGTTTTACTTTAGCACGCAAAGCTAAGGTGAGTTTCACTGGTTTTCTGCTGTGGGAGAAACATGTTACCCAAACACACGAACATTGTAGATCACATGTACTATTATATCACTTGTTTACTGTAGCGTAACTCCCATTCTGAAGTCCTTACATTATAAACCATAGTATGTGAAGCATAGCGAAGAGATGTAAATAGATCTATTGGGTGTGAGAAGCCACACCTGTGTCAACTGGAGGCTGAGCAGGCACATATTGTCCTAGACATTCGTCACCGTGTAATGGGCAGTGGCGGGAGGCAAACAACTACCAACAGTCAGCAATGATTAGCTAGCATTGTTAATGTCTAGCTAGCATTGGGATATAATAGGTAAACGGATGTGAGTCTATATAGACAAACAGACAAACGGATTTTCTTACATTAAAACCTGTGAACTTACCAACTTAATTGTTGACACATTTTAGCATGTTTTCTCAGGTATCTAAGATAACAGCAGCTAGGATGTACGTGGAGTCACACTTGCATGCATACAAACACTATCAACTGGTTTTAAAACATTTCAATTGTTATATTGGTTTTGGTAACTCGCGACTATATTGTGAGATGCTTTTATATTCTGCTTCCGCTAAACTTTTAAAACTCAAACTGTCTGGTTTATTCACGTATGATTTTGAAAACAAATAGAGGTCGTTCATTCGACCGTTGACTGGATCCTGGTATGTCACGCGCCTCGCGGTAAAACCCAGCAGTGAAAATTTGAGAGTGTGACAACACATTTTTTTACTTCAAATTAGATTTGTCTATCTTAAGAACCTCCCGGTGAATAAACTAGTGTACTATATATAATGTATAAACAGAGGGTTCTCAAGAAAAATAATGCACACTCTAATAATAAGTTGAGTCGGATTGATCGAATTTTTGTAGATTGGACATTTTTCAATAAATGGCCAAACGCGGAGTACCGGGTTTTAGATCGAGATGGGTCGGATCACTTCCCTTTGCTATTGAAGATTGGTTCGAGTAACTTTGGAGCGAAACCGTTTAAGTTTTTTAACTCTTGGCTTGATCGGGATGGTTTCGACGAGGTAGTTAAAAACGCCCTGGAGGGGTTCTCCTCTACAAGTACTCCTGATTTATTATTGATGCAGAAATTCAAGGTGTTGAAATCGAAAATTCTGCTTTGGAAACAAAAGTTGACTGGTTCTGAATCGGAGGAGGCGGATACACTTAATAAAGAGGTTAAGGATTTGGAAATCACTATGGAGGGAAGGGATCTCTTGGAAGATGAGGTATGGGTTTTAGAAGAAGCGAAAAAAAGGTTAAAACAATTGGAGTATTTTAAGTTAAAAGACTTGAAACAAAAATCCAGAGTTAAATGGGCGACAGAGGGTGACGAGAATTCGAAGTTTTTTCATGGCTCTATCAATAATCAAAGGGTGTCGAATGCGATTGTCGGCCTCTCAGTGAATGGTACTTGGGTGAAAAAACCGAAGGATGTCAAGAAAGAGGTGTTGCGCTTTTTTAAGGAGAAATTTGTAGAAGATTTCCCGAATAGACCACATCTGCTTTGTCACGGTTTGAAGATGTTGACTTCTGATCAGGTGACGGACATTACTCGTCCGTTTCTGGAGAAGGAGATTAAAGAGGCTATATTCCAGTGTGGTAGTGATAAAGCCCCGGGTCCGGATGGGTTTAATTTTCGCTTCATTAAAAGATATTGGGAGTTGTTTTCGGGAGATTTTATGGCTATTATGGAAAATTTTGCGGCTACGGGTATGATTCGTCGTGGAGTGTTGTCTTCGTTTATTACGCTTGTACCTAAAGTGAAAGATCCGGTGCGGTTGGAGGAGTATCGGCCGATTAACCTAATTGGTGTTGTTAGTAAGGTTATTTCAAAAGTTCTGGCGAATAGGCTAAAGCCGATTATGGATAGTATCATAAATGAAACTCAATCGGCGTTTGTGGCGGGTAGGTACATTTTAGATAGCCCTCTTCTGATCAGTGAAGTTTTGTCGTGGTCAAAGAAAACGGGAGCGAAGCTATTTTTATTTAAAATTGACTTTGCGAAAGCCTATGATAATGTCAACTGGTCGTTTATGATATCAGTTATGAGGCAGATGGGTTTTCCAGAGATATGGTGTATTTGGATTGATGGTATTTTAAAGTCGGCCCGGTCGTCAGTTCTGGTAAATGGCTCCCCGACTTTTGAATTCAGTTGCGAAAAGGGTATCCGTCAGGGCGACCCATTATCTCCGTTTTTGTTTATTATGGTGATGGAGGCTTTCTCCGGGCTTGTAAAAAAGGCGTGTGATGTTGGGGCTTTCCGGGGAGTTGGGTTTGATAGTGGTGGTCTCGTCGTTTCGCATCTATTATACGCCGATGATGCTATGGTGATGGGGGAGTGGTCTAACAGTAATTTAGTGTGCTTGAGACGGATTCTTCGTATCTTTCACATGTTCTCGGGCTTGAGGATTAACATTCAAAAGTCTACTTTATATGGAGTGGGTAAAACTGTAGAAGAAGTGGGTGTTAAGGCGAGTGAGCTGGGTTGTCAAGCGGGGGTAGCTCCTTTTATTTATCTTGGGATAAAGGTGGGGGCTAATATGAATAGAATAAATAGTTGGGAGTCGGTGGTTAATGTGGTTAAGAGTAGATTGACACGTTGGAAATCAAAGGCGCTTTCGATTGGAGGTAGATTGACTCTGATTAAATCAGTTCTGGTTAGTCTTCCTTCGTATTACTTCTCTCTTTTTAAGGCTCCGGTTGGGGTGATAAATGTGTTGGAAGGGCTTATAAAAAATTTTCTATGGGGAGGTAATGACGATGTTAGAAAACTTCACTGGGTTAGTTGGGAGGTTGTCACTAAGCCGGTCAAGTGTGGAGGGTTGGGGATTCGTAAGTTAGGTGATTGCAACAAAGCTTTCTTGGTTAAGTGGTTATGGAGATATAGGCATGAAGGTAACACCTTATGGAGAAGAGTGGTTGAAGCCATTCATGGGTCGCAACGTAAATGGGAGGCTTATCCTCATAATTCGAGATTCAACGGTACATGGTATAAGATTGTTACTTGTGGGTTACGGTTGAAAATTGGGGATCGTAGTAGCCTCAATATTATCAGGGGACGGGTAGGTAATGGGATGGATATAATGTTTTGGATTGACCCTTGGGTTGATAGTACCCCCGCTAAAGAGCCTTTTTCCGGATCTGTTTCGCTTGGAAAGTGCTAAATTCTGCAAAGTTAGTGAGCGTATTTCGGGTGCGAATGTGACCTGGCTGTGGAGGAGAAGACCACGCACGGTGGTCGAGTTACAGCAGCTTCATGCTTGCTGTGAGGTTATTGCGGCGCAAACATTGGGAACTGCAAGTGACTCTTGGTACTGGGATCATGGTTCGATAGATGGTTTCTCAGTTCAACATGTGAAGAAGTGGTTAGATAGTGCCCAGAATTTTCAGCCGGCTATGAACTATAAATGGTGCAAATGGATTCCGATTAAATGTAATATATTTATGTGGCGTATGATGCTTGACAGGATCCCTACAAAGAAAGCGTTGTCCAGGCGAAACATCGATTGTGGAAATATGTTGTGTAATTTCTGTATGGATCAAGAAGAGAGTGTTGACCATTTATTCACTGGATGCGGTTTCGTGAATGGCGTGTGGTATGGTATAGCAAGATGGCTGAACCTGCCTCCTTTCTTTTTCTTTTCGATCCATGATATTTTGCAGGATACCTCGTGGCCGGTAAGGAAGAAGACAGTGATTTATGGGATTATGATTATTACCTGCTGGCGGATTTGGAAGGCTAGAAATGAAAAGATATTTCAAGACGTTAACCGGAACGTGGTTCAAATCGTTGCAGATATAAAGGCGATGGGTTTTCTGTGGTTTTCTAGTAGAAGTAAAAAGGGTGTAATGGGGTGGAGGGATTGGCAAACTTTTGATTTTGATGTAATGTAAGACGTTGGTTTTTGGGGTCTCCGTCTTGGAGATTGCCCGTTCGTTTGTGTGTTAATGAAATGAGCCTTTCAAAAAAAAAGATGAAAATTCTATATCGGGGAAATCAAAATCTTAATTGGTGGAATTTGGCTCTGACAGCTTGGCCAAAGGCCAAACTTTCTATGATGCATGTTTGCCAGATGATTGAGCATGTCAAGACCTTTCCATTCATCGGTAATAAGCCTCATAATTCCAGTTGTAGCCAAAATATGACTCGTTTAAATCTTAACTTGCTGTAGGAATCAGAGCTGATATCTGGAGCTGGTCAGTTGAAAAGGATGGATTTTTTACTGTTAAATCGGTCAAGCGGCTGCTGCGGACGGATGAACAGTGCTAGCATTTTAAATGGAGTTCGTGGGTGCCGTTGAAATGTAGCATCCTTGTGTGGAGGGCGGAAATGGATAGAATTCCTACGAATTGGCGCTCAAATGTAGAGGTGTGTATATTGAAGCTAAGGTATGTGGGTTGTGTAATTATGAGGCTGAAAGCACAGTTCATTTATTCACTTCTTGTTGGTTCGCTATTGAGGTTTGGAATAAGATTGGGAGATGATACCGTTTAGATCCTATTTTTGCGTTTGACTTCAACGATTTGTTAAATATTTACAAGAGTGTTGGAGGACATAAAAAGGGGAAGAAGATTATTCATGGGATTATTTTGGTTACATGTTGGATCATTTGGAAGGTTTGGAATGATAGGAGGTTCAATGGAAAGAAGTCGAGTGTGTTGGAAGCGGTAGAAAACATTAAATGCTTGTCCTTTTTTTGGTTTAAATATAGGGCGAGCGAAGAGTCTATTGTATGGCGAGAGTGGGTTGATTTTTCTTTGTATATGTTGTAGTTGTTTTGCGGCTTGAGAAGGCGCGTGTGTTTTTTTAATGAAAGTTACTTCAAAAAAAAAAAAATATTAACTCGGTGCAATTAGAAATTGAACAATGATACATTTTATCTCTATATCGATTTTTATATTGTGTCCATCGGAACGAGATGATCAATAGTCAATACTCAAATGCAAATTAGCTTATTTTATAACTTTGCCTCGTAAAAATACAATGTCTACTCTCGGGTCGATTTATAAAATTGGTTTGCACATGCATGTGTTCGTCTTAGTGACTTTTTTTATGGTAAAACGCAACAACTCCCTAAGCTTTTGACCGTGTCAAAGTCGACAAATTTGACTTTTATATCATATTTTAGTAGTAATGTAATTTAACCAAAAGAAAGATTTACGTTCAAATCTTATTACAAGCTTACATGTTGGCCTATCGCAATATATGGATCTGGTCCAGAAGACCGTTCATTTTCTAGTGACAGCAAATTTCAGTAGTTAATTATTGAACACTAACGTTCTCAATTGGTGAAACTTTACAGACTTAGGGGCTGTTTGGTAGCGTCTTAATCAGCCTCTTAACCATTCAGCTCTGAATCATTCAGCATTCAGACTGTTTGTTTCAGCATCTGAATGGAATGATTAAGTACTGAACCATTAAGTTAATAAGGGATGCTGAATGATTCATCTCTTAACCATTCAGAACCTCTTAACCATTCAGATCATCTTAATGATTCAGCACTTAATCAACCAAACAGCCCCTTATAGTCACTGAAACAGTCGAGTCAGTATTCAAATCTGTTCTTGTCATGTGACACTTGGTATATTACACGTGATCATCTTGGGATTCCTTTTTTAGAAAAGTTCACTTCATTAAAACAGCCAAACAACCCGCAAAACGGGTCGGCGAGAGATCTAGAACAGGTAATCTTCGTAAGGGAGAAGTCCACTTTTTCAAGCGCCACATCATTCAAAACCACACTTTATTTTTTCTAAAACCATAAACCATTCTAGACCTCAAACTCATCACCTAGTTTTTCTTTTCATTTAACATCTATCTATATTTATATACTTTAGGGGCTGTTTGGTAGCCTCTTAATCAGCCTCTTAACCATTCAGCTCTGAATCATTCAGCATTCAGACTGTTTGTTTTAGCATCTGAATGGAATGATTAAGTGCTGAACCATTAAGCTAATAAGGGATGCTGAATGATTCAGCTGTTAACCATTTAGAGCCTCTTAACCATTCAGAGCCTCTTAACCATTCAGAGCCTTTTAACCATTCAGATTATCTTAATAATTCAGCACTTAATCAACTAAACAGCCCCTTAGTTTTTATTTATTTACTTACTTAGTAGAACCACGTGTATTACACACGGTGAATAAATGTAAGGGTAATTACACGTTATGTCCTTTATGTTTACTTCAAATTGCACCGTTTGTCCTTTATCTATAATAATTACACCGTGTGTCCTTTATTTAAAACTTTTACACACCACAAGTCCTTTACACTAACTCCATCCAATATCTTTGTTATCTTCTCTAACCCCATCCAATATCTTGGTTATCTTTAATTATGTTTTATTCATTTAACGGTTCTAATAATTATTTAAAATACATTTACAACTCCAAAAATTCTATAAATTTTAAAGAAACTTATTTACATCTCAAATTTCGTTATTTGTAATTTTAATTTCAGAAAATGTGTTTTAAATATCTTTAATATATTTTATTTTTTAATTCATAATTAAATCATTATAAATCCGATTTGAGTGATTCAAAAGCCAAAAATTTTATTAACATTTTTCTATCATATTTAGCCCTTGTAAAAACTATTACTATATAACATACTATATTTTAATATTTTAAGCATTTAAATAAGATTTATTTTTCTTAATGATGAATAAATCTGATTTAAAATGCTTAAAAATACTAAAGTACAATATTTTATACAATAATAATTTTTACAGGGGCTAAATATGATAGAAAAATTTTGGGCTTTTAAATCACTCAAATCGGATTTATAATGATTTAATTATGAATTAAAAATATTAAATATATTTAAAAACATATTTTCAAAAATTTAAATTACAAATAACGAAACTTGGGATGTAAATAAGCTTGTATAAAATTTCTAGAATTTTTGGAGTTGTAAATGTATTTTAAATAATTATTAGAACCAATAAATAAATAATACATGATTAAAGATAACCAACATATTGGATGGGGTTAGAGATGATAATCAAGATATTGGATGGAGTAAGTGTAAAGGACTTGTGGCATGCAAAAGTTTAAAATAAAGGACACACTGTGTAATTATTAAAGATAAAGGACGAACGGTGCAATTTATGGTAAACGTAAAGGACATAACGTGTAATTTACCCTAATTTTATATGATGAGTAATAAAAAAAATTATATTAAAAAAAACATGCCATTGTATAAGCTTAATAAACTCGTGTCTTACATGTGTTAAATAAATGTAATGTAGTAGGTTAACACACATATATATAGTCGTCAACATATGTCTTTAAAGAATAAGCTTTGATGTACTGTTTACTAATTATAACGTTTTACTTTGTTTTTATTTATTGTTAGATTAAAAACCTGGGTATTATACGGAGTTGAATTAATGAATATTAAATTGTTACTATTAAACGAAAAGATAGTATAAATAGTTGAGAAAAAATTAAATAAATAAGAGAGAACAGGAAAAATTAGGATTTAATATTTTTATTTAATAGAAGAGGGAAACAAAAAAATTATTATTTAATATAAAAGACAAACATGAAAACTATAATATAAGAGTATTCACAGTAGCATATACATCTCTATAATTTTACTAAAAATCAATATCTTTTCTCTCTCATTATCAACTAAATAATACTTTTTTATGCTTTTGTGTGGTTGTTTTTACATAAGGTTTTTGGTGGAGCTTTTTCACAACAAATCTCTAAAAACCTAATAGGTGGGTTCGGGTGGGGGGTTAGGATATTATTTTCCGGGTGTGAGGTTGGGATATTATTTTATTAAAATAAAAAGATAAATAATTAAAAATAAATGTAAAAGGTGGTGATGATGTTGCAATGTTTTTAGGGGTTTTTGGATTTTCTTATTGCATGAGTGAGTTTTTAGTTTTTTGAAGAATGAGTGTTTTTCTGATGTGACAGCTAATTGGACAGGTTTTTATGGGTTTTTAGTGATCCTTATTGTGGATGGTCTTAGATTGGGATTTGTGGTTTAACTAGCATGGCCTAGTTAATATTATTTTATGAAAATAGCAATCAACGTCTGTATAAGTAATATTATATTATTGGGTTAACAATCCAAGTGTATATAAGTTCATGGTAGCTCCTCATTCATGGTACACAATATATCAGTAAGAAAATTTGTTTCTTGGTAAACTGGAGACATTCAACATCGGGTATTTTCCAAGTCTCCTTGTGCTGTCATGTTACGTATTTAGTTTAACATTGGTATATATTAATGTGCAGGGAAACAAGCAGCCGGCTGTAGAGATGGCAACCCACACAACCCTTTCCGTGCAACAACCACAAGCGTCAACATACAATCATCCTTGTGGAGATCTACTTGATGGTATGTGCATTCATACAAGAAATTAATCATGCCTGCCTTTCTTTTGGTGAAAATTTTCCTTATAACTTAGTGCATAGTAGTCATTATTGATGCTAAGATTCTAGTAAGTAATTAAGAAAGATGATTAGTGTTGGGTCAATCAAGTTCATTTACGGGTCATTGGGTACGGATAAAGATGGGTCATTGGACTCGGTTTGACTTGGTATTGAATGACCGAGTAAAGTGGGAAAATATAGATGTGAATGTTGGAGTTTCGTTGCAACAACAAAATACGTTGGCTGTGCATTGCATATTAGTAGGATTGTTTGTTAGTTTATTAACTAGGGAAATTGGATTTTAACACCCTGAATTATTGACAATTGGGTGCTGACGCACTAAACTACAAAATTGAACAATACCGCACTGTACTTTCAACTTATTGGCTTGTATCACCCTCAGACTAACCATAGTTAATTTTTGCTGACGTGGCATGGGAATTGGATTTTAACACCCTGAACTATTGATTATTGGCCGCTGACGCACTAAACTACAAAATTGATAGATTTGAGCTTGTTTCAAGAGTTTCAAGTTTGATTGTGTTTGATTTGGTTTGTGGTGAATCATTTTGTTAACATACACATATAAATGGTTAACAAGTTTGATTTGTTAACTATTTATATCTTTGTGGTGAATCATTTTGTTAACATACAAATAAAAATGTTTAACAAATCAAACACAAACCAAATCAAACACAAACGAAATATCTTCAAGTGTGATTATTGTCCAAAATGATTCACCACAAAGATGGATCTTGGTCCAATGATACAAAGAACCTAATGACCGAACAATATAAATAATCGAACTACAGAAGACAAAGATGATGACTTGAAATTCTTGAACCAAGCTCAAATCCATCAATTTTGTAGTTTAGTGCGTCAGCGGCCAATAATCAATAGTTCAGGGTGTTAAAATCCAATTTCCCATGCTACATCAACAAAAATGGACACGTCACCATGCCACGTCAGCAAAAATGGACACCTCACTATGCTACGTCAGCAAAAATTAACCATAGTTAGTCTGAGGGTGATACAGGCCAATAAGTTGAAAGTACAGTGCGATGTTGTTCAATTTTGTAGTTCGGTGTGTTAGCGGCCAATTGTCAATAGTTCAGGGTGTTAAAATCCAATTTCCCTATTAACTATTTAAATGCATATTCTTTATTACAGATATATGATGTGCTCTTTTGTAATGTTAATATTTCAAGTTTTCTCCATTCACGGATACATAATTCTTGAGTGTGTGAGTGTTTAAATCTTGGGCCTCAACCAACAATTAGCATTTAACTATACAACCTTATGTATATATAGAGAAAGTTAACTTATGTAATATTGGAATTACTTAGTAGGAAGAAGAAGAGAGTACCTTGATATCGCTGTTCCACTCTATAGAGCATCCATGGGAGGAGACTTGAAAGCTGCACAAGTTATCCTCCAGGGTCGTGAATACTTGGTACGGTACAGTGTCACTGAAAAAAAGGAAACGCCACTTCATGTTGCAGCAGCGGGCCATAGCACCAAGTTTGTGAGTTATCTTGTGAACATGATGAGTTCGGTTGACATGGAACTGCAGAACGGAGATGGTTATACAGCCTTCTGTATAGCAGTTATCTCCGGAAAGGTTGATATGGCTGAAATTATGTTTGAGAAGAATCGGGCACTCCTAAAAATTTGTGGAAGTAAGAACATGATGCCACTCTATCTGTCTGCTTTACATGGAAAACGTAAGATGACTCGTTTTCTCTATGATCAGTCTAATAGAATGATGGGTAACGGTTGGACATATGACATCAAGGATGGGGTGTTGTTAAAATGCGTCCAGGCTGGTATTTTCGGTATGCAAGGGTTCTTTATGTAATATATATATATATATTCTCACAAATCTGTTCTTCATTATAGTTGCTTGTTCATAATTTTATCTACTCAATCCAGTGATTGCAAAACCTTTTGTAGATGTTGCAGTGCGAATACTGGAAGACAATATAAAACTTCCTCATGATGAGCAGCATGTATCGGATGTGCTCCAGGAATTGGCTCGAAATCCTGGGGCGTTTCCTAATAACAGTCGGAATACAATCAGTCGAATTAGATCAAGTGAGCATCCTTCGATGAACATTCAACACCTATATATTGATTTACCATTTGTGGTACATAGTTTTCATAGAGATGCAGTTATGTGTAATGTGAATTAATGTTGGTTCATCTACTTGGTTTCTTATTTGATTGTTACTTGCAGATTTGGCATCATTTGGTAAATTGGTGACCAGAGCTCCGTTAAAGGAAAGTGATGCCAAGCCATTACTAAGGTTACTATGGAAACGGATAATGGAAAATCCAAAGGATGTTATTGATAAGATACTGAGAGGCCCCATGCTGGAAGTCGATAATATGGAAACATACCCTTGTCAAGTTCTATTTATTGCTGCAAAAATGAACAACACACAATTTTTAGTTGAGCTAGTTGGTGAATATCCTGATCTTATATGGAAGACTAATGATGATGGAGAAACTATCTTTCACACTGCAGTTGCTCATCGTCATCACCATATCTACAGTCTTTTATATCAGATTGGTTCAATGAAGGATATGATAACTCCTATCACAGATAAAGAAGGCAATAATATTCTGCATTTGGTTGGAAAGATTCCAGAGAAAAATGCTTATAAGGGTTGGGTTACTCCTCCTTTTCGAATGTTTAGTGAATATTTATGGTACAAGGTACTTAATTCTTCTTTTATATATATCGTGTTTATTTATTATTTTTTTTTAACCGGAAAACTAACAAACACAGATTAATTTCCTCCTTGTATGCTTGTGTTTGTAGGAAGTAATGGGTGTACTCCCTCCTCCATATAGAGAAGCGAAGAATGTAGCAGGAGAAACACCACTAGAACTTTTCACAGAGAACCACGAGAAACTAGTTTCGGAAGGTATGAAGTCGATAAACGACTCGATTAATATATCGATGGTGGTAGCTGCGCTTGTATGCACCATAGCATTTTCAGTAGTTTTTCAAATTCCTGGTGGGTTTGATCAGAACACTGGTTTTCCTATGTTCCTCCACAATAGCTATTTCAATCAGTTCATGCTACTGGATATCGGCTCCTTTCTCCTCGCTACAACTTCAATCATCTTTTTCCTATTCATCATCCTATCCGGTCAGCACCAAGACATGCAACTTCTATTTTTGTTGTGGGTGGCTGGCCAACTTGCACTTTTGGAATCTGTAATGTGCACACTCGCTGCTTTTATTTTCAGCTTCTTCATTCTCTATCGTAAAAGTGCATGGGTGTATATAGTCAACGTTGTTGCTTATCCATTAGTCGTTATATACGCCGGTGTTTGCTTATATATCGTCTTTGGAACCATGAGAAGAACACTTCTTACTGGGTATCTCTTTAGGCCCAAAAACAATGCGCTCTACCGTACGTAAAAACTGAATGCTCCAAATTAATGTTTTTGTTATAATTAGTTTTGAATCCTAACTACATTAATTGTGTTTATCTTTCTTTTTTAAACTTTGTATGTACGTGTTGTAGTTGTAGTCTTGTAGAAGGGTGTTTCCTCATACAAATTCATCTCCTTGCAATATATAGTTAACTGAAAGCTTCAATAAGAGCACACGTAGTGGGCGCGAAAACCAAATTAGTGCCCCCAACACCATTACAAGGGGGCGTTAATTACAAAAATGGGGCGTGGGCCTTAAATCTAATTTAGCGCTCGATTAAGGAATCAAAAACCAAACAGATTTGTCTACCTCACTCTCCCCAATGTCTCTCTCTGTCTCCTGTTATTATATTTTTATTATTTTTTAAATTTAAAAAATAAAAATAAAATAATAATGGGGACCTTAAATTTAAAGGCTCAAACTACACCCTATTTCATTTTAAGGCTCTGTGCTAACTGTACTACCACATGGACCAATCAATGAAGGGAGGCTTAAATTTAAAGTCCCCCACTACATATGGTCTAATATTGTAATGGTTCATTGTTCCTTTTCACTCATTTACATTATTATATAGAGAAAGTTTACAATAAAAATGATCTTAACATAAAAAAGACAAAAAAGGATTTTTGAGTTTTTGATCTAAATGAATCAATGGATATGATTAAAAGGGTGAATATATACATTGGAGTTTCCAAAAGAGAAGGGGAATGATAAAATATGTATAACCTACAATTGTTAAGTTAGAGCATTCACAACCCATCCCTCATCCCCAACCATATAATTTAAGGAAAAATCATAGTTTTCTAAATTTGTCACTCACTTTTGCAAAATCTCTCACATCCCATTTCCCATTCATATCCCCTATAAGCTTTTTTTATTATTATTTTATTTTTTTACAACCAACATTAATTCACTCCACCTTTCATTTGTATTATTTTATTATTATTAAATGATATGGGGGAAGGATGGAAGACCCCATATATGGGGGGGCTCAACATAGGTTTTTTGTAAATTTTAGAAATGGGGTATGGGGAAAGGGGTTGGGATGGAGTAAGTTTTTGTAGGATTTTCTTAAATTTTAAGAATGGGGGAGGGAATGGGGGATGGGTTGTGAATGCTCTTACACCTCCATTTTTTAAACGTCCATAACTTTTTCATACGACATTATTATAAAAAAATACACAATAAAAATAAGCTTTTTATCCTCTTTTATTTGCATACCCTATTCCTATATTTTTTTTTAAAAAAATACTGGGTTGATAACTTGCTTTTTTATCCGGTATAACTTGCATTTTTTATCAGATATAACTTACATTTTTTATCATGTATAACTTGCGTTGTATCATCTTCTTGAAGGCTTTGGTTGGTAGGCACATGCTCTCTATTAATCTACACATTCATCTTTCGTGTAAGACAATTCATTGTGTATATGTATAGGCACAGAAACATATACATAATATTATACACCAACTAAAGGCAAATAAGCCACTTCAAAACTTCACTGAATTACTGCAACAGTTGAAGCTCTCGATTCCAGTGAAGAACAAAATGCGTGTTCCCACACAGATCTCAAATTTGATCACACACATCAATTCAATAAAATATATAATCACAGGAAAGAAGAAGCACAACAGATCTGTGAAGACTATTGCAAAGATGAAGGGATTTGGTTAGTTTAAATCGCCAATTTAGTAAAAACAGTAAGATTTGTTTTTGTAGCCTTAGTTATTTTCTATTTAGGCAAGCATTGGTCTGATGATACTTATCAGGTATAACTTGTGTTTTATCATGTATAACTTGCATTTTATCATTTATAACTTGCATTTTATCAGGTATAACTTGCGTTTCTAAAACGCAAGTATACCCTCAATAAAACGCAAGTTATTAACCCTGAAAAAAAATATAGCAATAAAGTATGCAAATAAAAGAGGATAAAAAGCTTGTTTTTATGGTGTAATTCTTTTTAAAAAATAATGTCATATGTAAAGTTACGGTCATTTTAAAAATAAGGGTGAAACTTGAAAAAGTCAATAATTATGGTGATGGACGATAATACCTTTTTGACTAGTGACATGTGGGAGTTTCTTATTTCATCTTATACTTTTTACATTAAGGTTCTTTTTACAATAGCCTCACCACAGTATATAATGAGTACAATCTTGTATTTTTTGGAGATGACATTGTATGACAGCTAAGATTTCCATAATATGGAGATTACAAATCTTCTAAATATATTTCTATATCTCCTAAATATACATATGCTGTTATACCCCTGCAGTCGAAATGGGAGGTGAACATACATTGAGATTAGATCGAAAATCCTCAAAGAAATGCGCGGGAAGCCCTTGGTGAAATGTCTGCAACTCGATACCTAGATGGAACATGAAGGACACAAACTTGACCCTATTGAACTTGTTCGTGAACGAAGTGAATGTCAAGTTCAATGTGTTTCGTACGCTTATGTTGCACAGGATTACCAGACAAATAAATAGCACTAACATTGTCACAGTTATCCAGAGTCGCATGGGAGAGAGGGCGATGATGTTACAATAAAATATTGCGTAACCAGCAAATTTCAGAGACGACATTTCCAGCTCCGCGGCACTCAGCTTTCGCGCTTGAGCGTGAGATAGTGGGTTGGCGTTTGGACGACCAAGAGATGAGATTATCACCATAATAGATGCAATAACCACTAGTAGAGCGACGAGTGTTGGGGTTGTAAGACCCTAACCCGTAAACAAGCGAATAACGCTTAAACTTACGAGTTTTGCCCTTAATTAAAAACCACTCCCGATTAAAACTTTGGTAATTCTGAAAAGCTGACTCAATGAATCTCATACATGTATGATCCCAACAAATTTTCACATTTTTATATACTAAAACTTGTATTAAAGTTTGCGTTTTAAACGGGATATTCTATTACGGAAACTGGAGAGTGCTCGGGTGTACTCGGTTCTCCTCGCGACTTGACCCTTGCTCCGGGATTCCCATCACATGTTTACCTAGCACTGTCACACCCCAACCGATGGCGGAATACATCGAGGCGCAACTTGTGATAGATTGTTCAAAGACTTCATGATACTAGAATTTGTGACAAATAATTTAAAGATTTCATTTCATAATACTAAAAACAAGAAGTACAAATTGTTCAAAAAGAAATACAACATTCATGATTTCATAGTTTAAAGCGGTGCGTTTCTATGTCCAATCCTAACGAGTTTCTTGAATCATCGCATCAAATATTTTCTGCAACATGTATAAAATATCCGTCAACACATAAAGCATTGGTGAGCATACTAGTTTTGACCTACGTACATAGTATAAGAAAGTTTTACTCAAATCATCATGTTATAGTCTTGCGCATACAGAACCATACAAAAGGCATCAACACTCGAATACACAAATGGAAACTTAACATGACCCATAAAGGGGGCGGTGTGTCACTCCTATAGCGCTATACATGTAAGTTGGGTTGTATGCTAATAGATAGTTATATGTAAGAATTAGATTATAGCATGGCATAGCATATAAGCATGTTAATTAGATTGAGCATAAGAGTATGAAAAAGTTAATGTTTTTTGTATAGATACATGTTGAGCCCTAAAGAGTTAAAGAATAAAAGGGGACAAGTATGAACTCACCTTAGGGTGCGTTAATAAATTCCCAAAAACGGGTCTTCAGAATTGAAGATTTTAGCTCCGAATAACTAGAATTAGAAAGGAAAAGAAAGGAAAGCGTTTTAGGTTCAAGAGTTGGATTATTAGATTCAAGAGAGTCAAGAAAGCCTTTTAGGCGAACCAAAGCACAAATTGCCTTTAGGGCAATTCGGATGGTCATGAGTTGAAGTTAAACCAAGCACAAAATCACCATGAAGGTGATTAGGATGGTACGAATTAGAGTTAGGAATGTGAATCTATTTAAGAATGTTCATGTCATGACCACTTTGTTTATAGATAAAACATGGGTCTTGGACACGGGATTTCCCCTTTCTTGCATGGAACTAATCTGTATTACAAGATGGGTCAAGAGATTGGTAAGGTAGGGTGTAACCACAAACCGAATCAAATCGAATTGAATTGAATTCTTGATAATTCGAATCAAATAGAATTTAAAATCATAAATTCGTATTCGACTTACTGAACTCGAGTTTAATTGAATTCTTGATAATCGAATCGAATTCTGAACACCTCTAGCTGTATTCATGTACAAATAACCAAACATTACTTTTAGTGTAGAAAGCCTGGCACTAAGCATGACATAAAAGAATGAGTATAATAATAATAATATAATTATTATTAGTATGTTACATAATCAATTAAGAAATAGAAATTTGCTAGTGATTCTTGGCTTAGTTTGTCAAATGCTAAGTATAAAGCTAGCGAGAGGTACTGCGTTTAAACCATAGTTACCTAAATCGCTCACATAGCCATGTTTTTCGTACTGGATCGCGATGTACCAAATCGGAAATCGTTACGTACCAAATCGCCTCTGGTACGCGACTGAAATCGGACCTCCAATCGATCCAATCCTTGTGTGGTACGTTCAAGGGATCGATCTTATAGGTGTGTGGATAGTAATGAAAACGTGAATCGTACAATGTTTTTCTGCTGTAATCCAGGAAGAGAACACAAAGAGAAGAGAGAAGAATGAAGAAGAAGAAGCAGGTCCATTCAGGAAGAAGAAGCGACGGCTGCACATGTGTGTTTTATCATATTAGGGTTAAATAAATTTTGTATATTTCAACATTTAGCCCCTCTACCTTTTATCAGTTTACATTTAGTTCTTAAATGTGTAACATTTTATTTAAAAAGTGTAAAATAACTTAAACACTTAACCCCCTCTATGTTTACTAGTTTACATTTGGTATTTTAACTTATAAATTTATAGTAAAAAAGTATAAAATTAACATTAAATATATATATAAAAATTATAAATAGGTATTTATGTTTTAATTTTGGTACACCGAACCGTATTCCATGGTACACCGTACCGCTTCGTACCGAAATGAACCTACCCCCCTTCGTACCGAATACGTCCACTCTAACGAATTGCGTACCCGAACCGCGTACCCGTACCGGAGCGAACCCCGTTTTAGGGTAACTATGGTTTAAATCACGCTTGTGGCAAGAATAATGAACATCCTGGGATGGCGAGCCTTATCGAACCCGAGTCTTGTGGGTTTTCAAGTGTGCACCCTACCACCACGTTCAAAAAATTGAAAAATCTGCAGTAATAAATAGAAAAGATTTCATTTGTTTAATGGTGTTGATTCTGTCCGGTTATAAATTGATTCTCCTGCTTGGCCAAGTTTCTTGTGATCGCCTAAAAAACCTTTGTTGGTTTATCTTATAAATTGCTGTCATAACCATTGTTCTCAAGAATCATTCATTCATCATTCACATGGCCGAGATTCCTTCAAAAGAAGTTCCTCCAACCTCCGATCAGGTAACATCATATCATCTTCTTATTATACGACACGTACGTCAACTCTTCTTGGCCATCATGCATGGAACACAACGTTCGTACGCACTTGTTTATTTCCATAATTTAGCACTTGTCAGTCAGTGTCCCTTTGTTGGTCTTACGTTAATAATTTCAGTAGTAACAGCTAATGTAACCTATAAGTATATATATATGTTTTTGTTTTGGTTATGAATTAAATATGAAAACTTGTCTCCGGCCATCTATAATTCTCGAATAATCATTCATTCTATTATCTCAATCCAAGTGCTACTTGTCATCTTATTTCAGTTGTTCCTGAAACTATGGTTTTCAGTTGACTTCTTCATTCATTTGTTTACGCATACAATTATGGTTTCGTGTTCTAATTGTACGTAGCAAATCGTATTCTGTAGGTGGACATGAGTTCTGACGTTCCTCAAGGATTGATTCGCACAGCATCCATTTCAGTAGATTCAAGTAGTTTAAGCACTCCTACACCTGGTTTACCTCAGCTTGTTGAAGAAATTCAAGACAAACTTATCAAGGGGATCGTTGAGTGTATGATATGTTATGAGAACGTGAGTCGATCTGCCCCCATATGGTCATGCTCCTGCTGTTTTTCTATTTTCCATTTGCACTGTATTAAAAAATGGGCAAGGCCACCGTCTGTTGAAGGGCTTACTTGGGGATGCCCTGGCTGTCGGTCGCAGCAGTTGATATCCTTTAAGGATATCCGTTATGTTTGTTTTTGTGGAAAGAGGCCCGATTCTCCTTGGGATCGCTATCTCACCCCACACTCTTGTGGGGAACCTTGTGAGAAAGAAATTGCTAGAGATGATCTTTGTCGTCATCGTTGTGTTCTTCAATGCCACCCTGGACCTTGCCCACCTTGTCAAGCTTACGCTCCACCTAGAGTATGTCCCTGTGGCAAAAAAGTCCTCATTTTAAGATGCTCTGATCAGAATTCCATTACTTGTGGGCAGCCTTGTGGTAAACCTATCGAATGCCTACGCCATTATTGTGAAAAGACATGCCATGTGGGTCCTTGTGATTTTTGTGACATCCTCCTTGCCGATGCGTACTGTTTCTGTAAGAAAAAGACAGAGGCAGTTGTTTGTGGTGAGATTATTGTGAAAGGACAAGTAAATGCAGAAGAAGATGGTATCTTTTCATGCAGTTTGCCCTGTGGAAAGCCCCTTGCATGTGGAAACCATGTCTGCAAAGAAAAATGTCATCCTGGTGCTTGTGGGGACTGTGATTTGTTGCCAGAAAGGGTTACATCATGCTCTTGTGGTAAAACCTTGTCCTTACAGGAGGAGAAACCGCGGTATAGTTGTTTGGATCCAATACCGACCTGCTCGCAGATATGTGGCAAAACCCTCCCCTGTGGGTTACATTGTTGTAAAGTGACATGTCATCCAGGGCCTTGTCCACCATGCCAGGAGATGGTTACTAAAAAATGTCGTTGTGGCTCAACCTCTCGCTCTGTGGAATGTTTCAACACGACCATGGAATTCACATGTGAAAAAACTTGTGGGCGCCAGATTAGCTGTGGTAGACATCATTGCATTGATAAATGCTGCCCTCTTTTAAATTCCAGCAATGTCCAACACTTGTGTTCCAAACCTTGTAAGAAGAAGCTAAGATGTGGACAGCATGACTGTGGATTATTGTGTCACAGTGGCCACTGCCCGCCTTGCCCTGAGAGAATTTTCAATGACCTGACATGTGCCTGTGGAAGATCTTCTATTCTACCACCACTACCTTGTGGTACGCCTCCTCCTCCTTGTCAACACCCGTGCTCGGTTCCTCAACCATGTGGTCACGTGGCATCTCACAGCTGTCATTTTGGGGATTGTCCGCCTTGTTCGGCTCTTATACCCAAGAAATGCATTGGGGGACATGTCGTTCTCAAAAACATACCGTGTTTTAAAAAAGATATCAGATGTTATAATCCCTGTGGAAAAAGAAGACAGTGTGGAATGCATGATTGTTTAAGGACTTGCCACCCGGCTCCATGTGATTCTACGAGCGGCAAGGCTTCATGTGGTCAAACATGTGATGCACCACGTAGAGACTGTAGCCACAGATGTAAATCTCTTTGTCACCCTTATGACACATGTCCAGATGTAACATGTGAATTCCCTGTCACAATAACATGTGGATGTGGTAGAATTACTGCAACTGTTCCTTGTGATGCTGGCGGTGACACTTGTGGTTACAGTGCTGACTATGTTCATGACGTGCATGCACTTCTGAAATTGCCACTTGAACCCGTTGAAGCAAAAGGCAAGAAGATCCCACTTGGACAGAGGAAGCTCATGTGTGATGATCAATGCGTTCTTGCAGATGCTTTTGGTGGGAGTAACTCAAATGTTGGGGAGAATACTGACGTGTTAGAGGACTTAATCCAACGCAATCCAAAGTGGGTTATGGCAGTGGAAGAGAGATGCAAGATGTTGGTGGTTGGTGGTTGTGGTGGTAGGGGTAGTAGAGGTGGTGTGAATGTGCACGTGTTCTGTCCGATGTTGAAAGAGAAGAGAGACGAAATAAGGGTAATTGCAGAGAGGTGGAATCTGTGGATAAGCGATGCTGGCAGGGAGCCGAAACAGTTTATTGTTGTTCATGTTACTCCAAAATCCAAGGCACCTAGTCGGGTTATTCGGGCGAAAGGGTCACATCCGCTAACACCAAGTTTTGATCCTTTGGTAGACATGGATCCAAGGCTAGTGGCATTGTTTGATCGGCCAACTTATGCAGATGTAAGCGCTTTGGTATTGAGGTTTGGCGGGGAATGCCAACTCGTGTGGTTGAAAGAAAAAGGCGCATTGGTGGTGTTCAGTGATCCGGTTAAAACTGCAACTGCTAGGCAGTTGGCTCATGGAACTGCCTATTATGGAGCCACTAGTGTCTCATCATTATCATCATCATCTGGTAATGCTTGGGATTCCTCTGCAGCAAATCCATGAAAGAAAGGCTTATGAGTAAATTCATGGCAGGGACGAAGAATAACTATCCATCCTCTGTGCTCGTTTTTTATCCTTAATTTTTAGTTGATCTTGGCAAGTTTATTTTCATTCTTGTTTTTGGATGCATGTTTTTGTTTCTTAATCATGTACCAATTTGGGAAACATTTAACCAGTAGTGAAGCTTTGGGTATGGTGGTCAGCATATGAATGGAAAAATAAAAGATTGCTTAATGAATATATTATTTAACATACACCAAACAATTGTATCTTTTTTATACATTTCCTGGCATTTTGTCGGTGTAAGAGTATTTTCCGGACATTGTTTGAGGAGTAAAAGATGCAAATAAAGTATGAAAACGAACTAAAACTGGAAGAACATTAAACACAAATCACAAGTAGATATTATTACAAGTTCCCATCACAGATGGTTACAAACATCAATAGTTTACAAACAAGTGGTAAGCCTAGAAAAAAACAGGAGTTGGTAAAACTAAAAAAACAGCCTCACAGAGGTTGTCATGGCGGATGACATAAACCATGCCCAAATCCCAAAAAACCAACAAGCTCACCACTGCTTGAACCCATCACCATTTGTAACCTTATGAAAACCAAAACTAGACCAACAAACAGACATCATAATAGATAGACTCAAACAACCAACAGTAATAGACAACTAACAACCACCACTAGGACCTGTTGTCAAAGGTTGTCTTCAAAAACCAGAACCAAGCATCAGAATTCTCAAGAAAATATGGCTGACAAGAATAGAAGACCTCATTTGAAGGCCAAAATTCTTGCAACAGTTTAATAAACTGTAAAAAAAGATGTGCCAGCCAACTCCCTTGGAAAAAGAAGAGCTTTGAACCGGATTTTATGAAGAAACCCGTCACATGGACCTGTAAAAACCTGCAGAAATACCAATCTACTGACACTGTTTCAAGAACTAACATATTACTGTCGCTTAAACAAGGATATCACACTTCCAGATTTGTTCTCCCAAAAGACCGACTGCAGAACTGCTGACTCCACGGCATTGCATCATGTTTAAACCGATTAGTGTTTCACCCAGCTTTTTCAAGAACGGTAGGCTCTTGTTTGACACCTGGCATCCTGAGATTGATAACACTTGTAAATTTACCTGTTCTGAACAAGCCAATGCTGCAACTGAGAAATCAGTGATAGCAGATTTAGAAACATCAAGTTCCCTGAGTGAAAAGCAGTTTCGAGCAACGGTGATCACACCTGCATCAGTGATTGACCTGCAACCGTCAAGATTTAACACTTCAAGGGTCGCTCCATGAACCATGGAGATTTCTGAAACAATCTTGTCGGTTAAATTCACACAACCACTCAGATTGATCTTGCTTAGACCAGATTCACAGTTATTGATAAGTGAAGTCAACCCTGAATCTGTAATCCCGTGAAGCCCAGTCAACACAATGTCTTGAAGATTGTGGCAAAGCTGACCCATTAAAGCCAAACTAAAGTTTCCAAAACCCGAGCAGTTGCAAATGGATAAAGATTTTAAAGAATTGCAAGGAGATAAACCTGAAGGGATTATCATAGGCAAATCTTTAATCCCTAAACATTTTGTCAAAGAAAGCGCCTTCAAAGTACCACAGTTGACGAGTAACCCAAAGATTCCAAGCTGTGTAACAGTGTGACATTCTTCAAGAATTACGGTTTCAACAGATGGTGTAACTTTAGCAAACGCGACAATACCGTTGTCCGATAAAAAGGCCGAATTTTGAACAGAAATTTGCTTTAGATTTGGGCAGCCTTTGCCCAATGCTTCGAGTCCTAGATCAGTGACACCATTACAGTTGGCAATTGCAATTGACTTCAATTTCTGTAACCCTTGACCACTGCCCATAACCCAAAAACCCTTTCCAGTTACAGTGTTAAGATCACTTAATCCTAAATCGGTCAATGCCAAACCATAGTGTCCGATAACAGCCAGAGACATATCACTGATGGTTAGACCTTGGAGTCTTAACCTCATCAAAGAGGAAGCTGCTGAAGTAACCAAACCAACCACCCCTTGATCACCAACTAACGGGCAGTTCTTTATGGAAATTGATTTCAATCTAGGACAGCTTTTACTGATTGCTTGAAGGCATTCGTTCCCAATGTTTGCGCAAGATTCTATTGAAAGGGATGTTAAATTAGGACAGTTGTTTGCAATCGCCATTAAAGATTTGTTGGAAATTCCAGGGCATTGAGAAATTTCAATCTTCTCCAACAAGTGACACTCTTTAGCAATTTCTGTAACACCTTCATCTTTAATAGAAGACAAATTCCACAAAGTAAGAGATGTGAGCGAAGGACAGCCACGAGCAACGGTCATGAGCCCAAAATCAGTTACTTTACTAGAATTATTTCCTAAAATAGCAAGTTCACCTAATCCACCACGGTTCCCTGAACCAACACCAATAGCTGCAAGCCTAATGTCGGTTGCTTTTTTCCCTTTCAGGCACCGTGTAAGAGACCCGCCACTTTTATCAAAATCTTGAGCCTTTTTTTGCTCGTTTCTGTGGATGGTGCTTAAAAGCATGAGCCAACGTTTTGAAACAGAAGCACATGAACTTTTGTCTTGACCGCCAGAAACACGTCTTAAGATCTCAAATAAACATTCATCTGGAAGGACATCAATGGTAGTTTTTTGTTTCTTGAAAATTTGCTCAGAGAACACATATGGCGCGGTGATTCTTGACCTCTTACGAGATGGAAAGTATACATCAACATGTTTACCAAGGGACAAGAAGAGATCTGATTCTTCAAGATTTTGGTATTTTGACATACCGTGGTAAAGAACATCTTCCCCTAAAAATCAACACCGAAAAACATTAGATCAAACTTTATTTTTAATTTCTCAAGAAAACAGAAATCTATACTGCAGATCTAGACTTAATTGACCCACATATTTTTTTCAGAAACAAATCATCTTCTCTTAAATGTTTTCTATCAAATCATCTTCTCTTTAAAAAAAACTACACTTTTTCTAACAAAATCTAAGTCCTCCATACTTAAAAGTAATCAATTCTATTCTTGTGGTCATAGTTTTCCTAAGCAACTCAATAACAAACTTTTATTTCAACAAAAGTAGATGATCATATGAAGCAGATATAAATTCCTTCCTGTTCTGCTCTTGATCAAGCATATGTAATCTAAAGATTAAGCCTTATAAGTCTAGTTATCATCTGATCCTAAAGGTTAAGACTTCAACTAATATATTAATGATCAATCATCTCTAAGGCAGGATCTTTCAAGAAAGAGTCACATAAACTACTAATCTCGAAAACCCATTAATAAAAATTAATAAGTTAGCATAAAAATTGAAGCTTTGCAACAAATGAACAAAATTAAAGATGGATGAAAGGTCCTTACCAATGAATTTCTGCATGAGTAGAGATGAAAGAAACTTGAAGAAAACCCTCGAAGGAGAGCAAAAAAGAGGAGATCCAGCAACAAGAAGAAGAAGACAGAGAGATGATTAAGCATCAAAATCTTGAAGAAATCATGTGAGAAAGAGAAAAACCCAGATATGAAATTAGGGCAAAAAAAGGAGGAAAATAATAATATTAATAATAAGAAGGTGGGTTGGGTTGGAATTGATTGAATGAATAGATTTATACAAACGAGGAAAGAGAGAGAAATGGGTTCAATGAATCCATACCAAAAATGCTTTTTTTAGTGTGTGTTCAATGTTTCTTCCTACTCCATTCATTTCCTTATCATGTACCCCACCGGCCCACCCCCAACCAACTTGTTCATTCACAAAAATATATATCAAATAATATTATATTTATATATATAATTTTATTGCTACTTGATGTAATTTTATAAATTTAATGAGGCTTTCACTGCATTTGTCATTTTCACACATTATTTGTGTGTCATCAGAATCAATAATTTCAAGTCCTTGGTCAAAAGTTGAAAATCTATTTGGTTTCATACATCCTGATATCATATTTTGAGGTAAGTAAAAGCCTCTTATTGGTGTGTGATATGAACTAAAGTGTATGAATCCTAATTAAGCGGTGTATAATTCCTAAATACCTTTGTATAAACCAATCATGAGGTTTATGTGAAAACCTTTTTTATTAAATGTGTCATTTTGCAAATTGAAATGTATAAAAGTTGGTTTCTTAATAATAGAATTTATGTAAAGGACAAGTCAAATCTTTTGGAATAATTGTTTGGTCTCTTTTTATAAAGTATATGTGTGTATTCTCTATAAATATATAGTTAAACGTGCATGCCCAACAATCACAAACACGCGGATCTAATCACCTTATAACTTTATTCTTCAATATCACCATCGTCCAAACGTCGTCGTGCCACCATGAGCCAGCCACACATTCATTCGTACACACAAATAGAAAGTGACACGATAGATGTTTATGTGTGCTTGTTTCCAAATGTTAATTTGTGTCTTTTCATGTTTGTTTTTTGTATGGTTTTAAAATTCCCATATTTATAGTAGATGTTTATGGATTGATCGCCAGTGTTATTGTAAAAACAATCGCACAAGTGTGAAATGGGATCGAGTCTTCCATTGATGCAAAGGTGTAACCCCGCATTGACTGTCCAAGGATCAATTCCAACCAATTAAAAAAGCCTACAAAGAATACCTAAAGTCGAAGCTATGATTGTACTGTGCATCAACCTTCCTAAGGAAATTCAACTATTGTAGAGGTAGCATTCCTTACATGATAAAAAGAGACAGATTTTAGGTGAGTTAACACGGCTTGTTTGTTAAACTGTAAAACCAGTACTGTCCTATTATTGCTACCGATACCGTATTTAGTTTTTTATGTTTTTCAACATGACAATTAAAATACTTTCGGTACTGGTATAGTGATATTTTTCTTTATCGTGGAAAACCGAACCAGTACTGTCTTAAGATCGGTACCGATACCCTATTCGTTTTATACTTTTTTTAACGTGACAATATAAAATCCACTGAAAATGCAGTAATATTAGCAATAAAACATTTATTCGAAAACATTAATGTTTCTGTTTAGACGTGTACGAAGTTTAATCCGCGTCCATGATAATGCACGGGTGTTAACTGCACCCCGCAACAATGCGCGGGTAACTAAGTCATTAGTTTGATTTAATGTTAGGGATATTGGATTTTATTAATCCGAACTCTGGAACACAAAATTATTTTCCTTTCTTTCTACTTCCTTTCCTTGGAAATTTGGGGCATTATCTTCCACCCATCACCATCGAACCGCCTCCTGCCTCCATTGACACCGATGACACCGACCAATGTTTCATGCCTCAGTTCCTTTCCAAGCAATAATCTAATAAACCAATTGTATATTCTAACAATGGTGTAGGGTGGAAACAATGACATTAACGATGAAGATGGTGTGTGTTCTAGTGGTGGTTAGAAGATGGTGTGTGTTTATGGTGCTGGTTAGTAGTAATCTAGTGCCACTACTTTTGATTTAGACGCGTGGGAGTTAACTTCTACGCTTGACCATACAGGCATGGAATGGAAGCCAACTACTTTTGATTTTTGAAGATCCGTAGTGAAGTGTTGGTCTTTACGACTCCACTTTAACTTTACGTGGATTAATCAAACATTAAATAATAACAATAAATGCTATTAAAATGGCTGCTAATCTCTTTTGATTTTTTTTTTTTTTAATTTTTGAAGATCCGTAATTTCGTTGTTTTAGAAGGGTGCACTTTTGCTTTTATATGGATTAATTGACATTAATATATAATAATAAATTTCACTTTTAGTACGTAACGTGCATGTAGTACAGATTTAGGTTAAAAATGTTAAATGGGTTAGATGAGAATGATTAGGAGGAAATAATAAGTAATCGTAGCAACAAATTCGAAGTCACGATTAAGATTATGACATGTAAATAAAGCGCAATACTGTCTAATTCTATTTAGTTGCATGTAAGTGCGGGAGTGTCAAAGGATATAATAATGCTAAAAGACTTGGAAGATAGTAGAAAATACATTCAAGTGAACGTTCAACCTTGTTGTATATTTATTATTAAAAAAATATATATATCATTTTAGACCATAATTATAAATAAGAAAAAAAAATATCAATATTAGACCATCCGTTGTGGGCCGCGAGCGACCAGACGCGAGTGCTCACTTGACGCCGTTGTGGCTAGGGGTGAGCAACGGCGCGACCTGTGCTCACTTTCTCCCGTTAATGCACGTGAGCACCATCGCGTGTGCTCGCGCCGGGGCTCTTCGAGTGTGCTCGCGCCAGGGCTGTTGTGGCTGGAGGTGAGCACCGGAGTGAAACCTTGCTCATGCCGGGGGTCGCTTGTGGCTTACAAGGAACAGTCTTAAGCATCTTCTAGTAATTAGATATGAGCAGTTTTAAATGTGAAGACTTAAGAGGTCTATTAAGAAATATAGAGGAACAAATTAAAGTAATTTGTTTTTAGTGTTATTTAGAATATTGGGTTTGTTGAGTGGTGGCGTTTCCAACCCCTCACTCACCAACACATAGATGCTGCTGCTGCATGTGAAAAACGATTGCAAAGATGGAATATTTTGTCTTAAAAAAGAGGGCGGCTGCTATCTTATTATATTCAACCTGTTCCCATTATGTTACATATATATTGATAAGTTATGAAAAGGAACTAAAATGATTACAAACTTTTACTTAGAAAGCAAGTATATATTGAAAATATACATGAGCTCTTGTTCACAAATTCACATGTTTTATGCAGCAAATTTTGGAATAAATTATAATTTTTTACCTTTATGTTATCTCAAAGAATGGTTCCTTTAAAGAATTGACGTTCACTCACAAAGTAAGTATTTTGTTTCAAACTTATTGTGGATTTCATCCTTCTTGTCGGAGAGGTTTGAGATTGATGGAAAGGTTTTATGAGCGAGAAGGGTATTTTTTTTTAGTATATTATGTTTACACATATAGTCCTTTAGAGAGTAAGAAAACTAAATTGCCATCATTGCGATCATACGCAATGGACATGAGGTGACTTAACTGAAAAACTTAACATTCGTTAGTGAAAGAACGAAACCGTGAAAAGAACAAAACCCATAAGAAGAACTTTTCAAATGAAGGACTAGGAGTAAATGTCAATTCTTTAGAGGACCAATCATATAATTTAGAGTAATATTAAGGAAAAAATGCAACTTAGTTTAAACACGGAACCTGTCATATGATGGTGGATCTATGTGTTTTATATCGAATACAAATTATTATTATTTTTTTAATAATAATAAACAATTAGTTGAGTAGCAAGGTTGGATGGTTTTTGGTTTACAGTTACTGCGAAAATTCACAATCATGGACTGGGTGGGTCATTTTCAAACCAAGTTCAATTTAAGAAATTTCCAAGCGGTATAAACCAATAATGTATGTAATGTAGCCAGCCCAAAAGGGGTGAAGGTTGATTCAACTAACATTGCTATCAACTCAATAATAATCATGTTGCAGAAAAAAAACATCCATCAATTATCTTCGTTTTTGTCTAGCGCCAAACTCAATCATACAAACCCTCTTCTTCCCACACATCCACAAGAAAATTCACCATTTCCTGCAACAAATAACGTCAATATAACAACAGACAAATCTGCAAATCAAGAGGCCAATCAAAACCAACAAATCGAAACCCACTCATCCATTTTCACATAACAAGCGGCCAAGATGAATGGTGTAAGCCACATGAGAGAGGGTGTGGGGGTTATAGACGTTTTAGGGACTGCTTATATGACAAATTTTAAAACTAGGACCATCTTTGTAACTTCACATGCTTAGGATCAGGTCCACTACTACCTATAAAACACTATGTTGTCATTCAAAGGTATATGAAGTGTGCGCCTAGGCTCCAACAAGGCGCAAGGCTAGCAGTTAAAACTCTATTGAGGCAGGGACTTGGTCCAGGCGCAGGCAAGGTAAGCGCTTAAGTCTGATGTTATGTACCTTACAACTCTTAGCCCACATAACCACTTCATTCTTTTCTTAATGAAATATTCTTAATTGTTTAATAGTCAGTATGGTATTTTCTTGTGAGTCATTAGTAGTGAGTTAGTGGGCCAGTTGCTTTAGTAAAATGGTGGGTCAGTTTCTTTATTATATAAACAACCATATTATCCTCATGAATGGTGATGAATGCTATGAAATGATCTCCTAAACCTCTCAATTATTTTCTGTTCTTTCTGTGTACTCTTCTCAAATTGATACACAACATTTCAGACTGTCCAGGCGGCAATGGACTGAACCGAACAAAAACGGGTCTGGACCAGCCAAAAGCAGGCCTAAAATGGGTTAGCCAGCGTGTGAAAGGTATTGTTATATTTGTAAAATAGTATTATGTTATTAATATTCTATGCCTATTATGTATATTTTTTACATATTTGCGCTTTTCTGTTCTTGGGTATGCGCTTGTTTTGCGCCTTTAAGTACCTAGACAAAAAGCAGAGCATTTAATCTTCTATTTTTTTTTTCTGGTGAAGCTGTTAGCATGAGAAAGAACTCATTATGCTTTTCAAGTTCCTATTTGCATAGGAAGAAGACTTACTGGTAGAGGGATCGGCTTTGGAAAAGGCTTGTTACTCCCAAGCAAATTATCATATGTTGCATTCCAGCTACACAATAATAAATAAATGAACAAGTGATCATATAATATGAAAAAGTTTAAAATACAAAGTAGTCTATACGTGCGAAGGTAAAAAGTGAATGCGTAATTTTTGCTATAACGTGCGTCATTTTGTCGGCTACATTTATGCATGTGCAATTTCGATAAATATGTATGCGTAATTTTGGAGAAATACACATGTATAATTATACGCATGCGAGATTTTGTCCAACTTTGTAGCTTTTTGGGTGAAATTTTAATACGTGCGTAATTTTGGAACGGATACTTCTTACGCTTTGTAGGATAAAGTTCCTTTGTAGGTTAACTCACCCCCATAGAATATTATCAAATTGGACTTTAACATACACCATGATGTTAGCTATCAACGCCACCACATGATGCATGATTAACCGTCCGCCATTTTTAACATTATTTTCACCAGTATTACTTGTGCATATAGGTTTTTAATAAAATCATGAAAACTTCAGTGTAATAAAAAAATTAAATTTGCTTCTTAACGTACACCTTTCCATCAACCTATATGTTGTATATTATACAATCATGAAAATTATTCTTCTTAGTTCTACAATTATTAGTGAATTATTTTTTGAAATTCTCACCTTATAGCAGGTTCTCGAGCTTTCTTTTTATGGCTGGATCCCTTTTCTCCAATCCATTGTTGTCTTGTTTGATTCCAAAGAAGGAGACCTGCAAATTACCACAGAATTCAGTATCCATCAAACTAATGGAATAATGGTAGCAAAATTCTCAGATTGGGGTAAGAGGTCAAATCAAATGGATAAGGATGGGTTAAACTACACAGTTTTTAAAACTTTACAAAACTATATAATTAAGAAAAAAAAAATATGCATTTGAATACATTCCGGACGGCATTCAAGTATTCAACATCTCAACCTGCATCTGACCCATTAAATATTACATAACCCACACTATAAAGACCATCTTTTGTAAAACTTTCGATATAAACATATTACTATAGTTGATTTAGTACTCTTATTGGCAAATAAAATATAACGTACCACGATTTACAAATTCAGAAGGATTGCTTCCAGAACTACCGTGGGCATCAAGGTTAGGGTTTGACATGCTAACTGATGAGGCACTTAACTGCGACTGACCAGCACTGTTATCCATCTCATATGTACTGCTACTCCAAAAATCTTGTACCACGCTACCTTTATTTGTAGTTGAGTCTTTTTTAACAATTCCAGATGGCTTTTTTTCATTTGTCATAAACGGAACCTTAGGACATCCAAGACAACCTCTGTTCTGTAGCAAAGAAGGTTTACAACCATAGAAATGATTAGGAAAAGCTACAAGTTAACTTTCAACTCCGTATATACCAAGAATAATCACGTTGAAACAAGCAAATTCAAACTACATACAAGAAATAGCTTATTTCACCATATAATAAACAGATAAGCATAATCACTTTTCTTCATCCAAATAATATAGAAGTTGTTATTTGCTTTTAAAAAATGCAATAGGCAAACAAATATGTTTAAATAAGAAAATTTTAAAGACCCCCTGGCTTCAAATAGGTTATATAAATGCTAACCGACATTGGTTGCACAGTTTGCACAATGTAAGAAGCGATTTTATAACTATGATCATCTTCAAACAACCTACATATAATATAGCCCAACTAGAACACAGTTTTATACAATCAAAAAAAAAAACAGAAAACAATGTTATAAGATAATATGATTGAAACCCATGACTCATAAATCATTGAAATTTCATGTTTATAAATTTTGTTTATCTACAAAACGAGTTCAAACTAAAATGCACATCACACATCTTTCCTTGTGCCATTGTGTATCAGTAACCATACCTCACCCAAAACCGATAGTTTTTTAAAAAATTTATTACGTATGTAACCATTCAGGCAAACATGAAAAACTTACATGGAAAAAAGACCAGAGTTTATCCCTCAAGTTCTGCATCGTCCAACGCATAAAAGCACAAATTTTTTTGAAAACCAGACAATAAAAACTCTTTCCTAAGAACGTATGCAGCTGTAAAAACAAAGACTGCTTCATATACATGCTTTCTTGCATAACATGTGATTCTAAAATCCAAACAAAACAACTACCAACATGATATCCTCACCACGACAAGCAAAGCATGAAAGATAATTAAATTGCCCCAAAACCACATTTTGTTTGTTCAATGATTACTTTTGCTTACATAAAAAGCAAACCATGAGATTCCAAAATATAATCAAAAGTTAAACAAACTTAAAGGCAACCACATAATTAAAGCTGTTTGGTAGATAAGGTCACCAACAAGCTAGGCAAAGAATATGGGACCAACAACTTAACCAAACCATAACAGTCTCCAATCTTCCAATCTATATCATAAAACACTTAAAATTGCACACACACATACATACATACACATCTGCTTCTTGTCCCCATGTCAATTAAATCATAATAATAATTCTTTAGATTAATATTTTTATAATAAAAAAAAGGGAAAAAAGGACTGACCCCATGAGTGAAATAATCTGAAAGATGAAATAAGTGATTGATCTGAAACTTTGCATCTAAAGATCAGAAACCCAGATCATTTTATAAACGAATCGATCTTTGAAAGATGAATCGGGTGCGGGGAGAACACTATGACCTGCAAAATCACGGTACACACAAATAAAGATATGAACTTGATGCTCTGATCGAATAATTAATTATGGATAGTGAAGATTTGTATAATCAATTGGCAAAATTAGTAATCGTATCGTATCTAATCAAATCAGGAGAGATATTACTACTGATTTTACAAACCTATGGAAAGAACAGGGATGGATGGATGGTTATCTCAGCAGCCGGCTGCAGCAAAGCTATCTGGTTTTCTTACTAAATCTACCTAAATTGTCCCTCAACTATCTGTTAATCGATATACTGCCCCCTCTCATTAACTTCTTGGCAAAACGCAATCTAGTGATATGGTGTTTGTCATTCTTAATATATGATAGCGAGTTTAAATTCTTACAAGTTAAAAAAAAATGTTAAAAAAGAAAAACAAGTTGATACTCAGGCCATGTTTGGCTAAACTTCTCCTTATCACCTTATTTCCTTTTCCACCTCCTTATCTCCTTAATCTCAAAAGTCACAAATTCTTACTTATAACTTATCTCCTTTTCAACCCACAAAAACTCCTTTTCAACCCATTACCCAAACATTATTTTCTCCTTATCTCTTCTTGATTAAGGAGATAAGTTATAAGGAGGTAAAATAAGGAATCCCAAACATGCCCTCATAAGTCTTGGAATTAGAGGTGCCTTTATAAGTTGATATTAATTGGGCTAGTATTACAAGGGATTAAACTTAGGGGCTGTTTGGTAGCCTTTTAATGATCATTCAGAGACCACTTCTTAATGGTTCATAACCTCTGAAGGATTAGGAGGTAACCTTAAGGGTCTGTTTAGTATGAGGTAATGGAATGGATGAGGGAATGAAATGGACAAGAGAATGGAATAGACAAAGGAATGAAATGGATGATTACCATTCCATGGTCTTGTTTGGTTACCACGTAAAAATGGAATGAATCATTACTTTGTATTGTTTGGTAGGTAGGAAAAGACATAGGAATAAAACCGGCGATGGTGAGTGGTGGCAATGGCGGTTGATAGTGGGTGTCGACGACAGTGGTTGGTGGTGGCGATCGGTGGGTGGTGGCGATCGTGGTAGCGGCAGCGGTGGTGGTCAATGGTCGCTTCAACGATGGGTGGTGGTGGTGATAGTGGTCGGTGGGTGGCGATGTTTGGTGGCTATAGTAGCGGTAACGGTGGTGGTCAGTTGGTGGCGACAGGGAGTATCAGGGACAGTGAGTGGCGGCAGCGGTGGTGGTGGTGGTGATGGTCGATGCGTGTCGGTGACGGAGAGTGTCGATGGGTGGCGGCAGTCCGGTGGTTGGTGGTGGTTAGCGATGGCGGTGGTCGGTGGTGGCGTCAAGTGGTGGTGGCGATGGGTGGTAGTGGTAAAGGTGGGTGGTGATGGTCTTCGGTGCTGATGAAGGGTGACAAAGGGAATGGAATGTAAAAAAAACAGGGAGGATGGATGGAATGAATTTTGGGTTTTTTAGAGGGAACGACATGGAAGAGGTAATGGATGATTCCATTACCTTGACCAACCAAACACCTTTTTTTTCATTCTATAGTAACGCTCCATTTCATTCTGCCTTTCATTACTGCAGTCTGCATACCAAACGCTACCTAAGTCTGAGTGGTTAAGAGGCAACCATTAAGATGTTATCTCTTAACCATTCATACTTAAGATTACATCTTAACTATTAAAAAACTATGAACCATTCAGATGTAGCATCTTAAATTATCATTCAGAGGCTACCAAACAGCCCCCTAGTTTTAGAACATTTGCCCGATTCTTATAAATGTTTGTGATTTGCTACTGATGAAAAGTTACTACCGATGAAGACTTGGTGTTGATAAAGCAACTTGGCACTGATAACAAGTTAATACCGATGAGTGAAAAGTTCATTGACAATAGTGGTCAGTAAAGAAGAACGGTGATAAATGTAAGTTGGAGTTGATAGTGTAAATTACCACTTGTGACATTGTCATGGATGATAATTTATCATCTTTGAATGACTAACCAGAAGTGGATATAAGTTGTCACTACGTAGTTTTCCACTCATAAAGAAGAGTTAATATTAAAGTAACTTATAACTGATGTATTGCACTGTTTAGAAGAATTTACACGTCACAGTCAAAAGGCAATCTCATACTCTTGTGAAGCTATAAATATATAAAGTTGGGACATAAGTTTATAGCACTCGCCATTGTTGTTGAAATATTATTAGTAACTTACCATGTGAAACTTGTTTGTGATTTTGAGAGCAAAATTAGTTCACCATGTTTAGAGCTAGAGTCTTAACTTTGTTAAATCAACTGTTTCATTCTATCGCAATCCATAACTTGTATTGTTATTATTTTAACTATTAACTACTTGAAGCGTTTGATTTTGAATTCTTCTTCTTGTTATATTTTCTTTTGTATAACATTTTTGATCTATATTTATTGTGTGTTATTCAATGAAACTAGTAAACCCTAATTTGATTAATAGCTGTGTTTATAGTAAATCTAACAATCGATTATTCGATTAGGGTATCGAATATAAAACTTTATCATGACAAATTTATATATCAATCAACTATAATTCATATAAATATATCAAGATATATATAAAAATAAATACATAGTAACACTATATTGGGCCTTTTTTATAAAGCATTATGCATTAAAAGTTATAAAAAAAATAAAAATATATGAGAAATAAAATCACTTTCTTAATAATTAAAATATTGATACAGATACATTCACCCTTAGTACAAAGACGGATAAGTGGAGTCCATTGTGTCATTCGAGTTTTTGGACATTAGTTTCTTTGTAAAGCCAACCACTTCACCTTCTTTCGATCTACACCACGTGTATTGCATAAGTATATTCGCCTAGTTTTATACATGTTAGTTCTATACTTATATATAACTATACGTACATACACAGATGTGTGTAATTAAGAAATTGGCACCAATGTTCAATGTCTTTTAAGAACCTGGCCATATTTTTTTTAATTACAATATAAATAAATGAAGAAAAAGGGGACACAAGTCTTGATGAGCTCCGGAAGGGTCTAGCTCATTTACTCATGGTGGTTATGAAGGCCAAATAAATACTTAGATATTACACTTTATGTAGGTAGACTTTTATTGCAATATAGCCTTTCACAAACACGTACATTTCCCTATTTAGCTTTCAATTATTTATATATTTTTTTTATAGATTAAGAGGTTGGAAGAGACCTAGCTACCATAAAAGAGACAACTGTAGGACCTTGTTACAGTTACTTTGCAATTATTTTGTGTACATGTGCCGCTCTAACATAAGGTTATCATAAGAAATTAGTTGCAGTTTGGTTGGCTATTTAAAAAGATAGATTTTATATCAGAAATTAATCTCAAACTATTCATATTAACCACCTACACTTACAACTTGCAAGACTTACACCATCCACTTCTTGAATAGATCGAGAGACCAGCTTACTACCAGTATGTCCCTTAGGTGTCTTATCGGTGAATTGTATATTATTGACAAAATCTTCTAAAATCTTATTAAAATATTAAATAAAGCATCAAATCTCTCTTAGTCTTTACTATAATTAATATTGTACAATGCACAACCATGAACAACAAGCTAACTGTGAGGGCAAATTGTACGACATAGAAACTACCGAATTGTCCATCTCATGTTTGTTTTACATTTATTTAATTTTTACTTATGGGCAATGAAGAGAAGATATATAAAATTAAAGTAAATGCTACAGTTGCTGGGGAAGATCAATTGATTACACAAGGAATTAAGAACATATATTAATGATAAAGAAGATCGAGAACACACCACTAAGGCTTCACTTTATTGAATTGTAAGAAAACATCAAAGGGGAGGGGCACTACCCTTATTATTTTTCAACTTCACTAATTTTATCAATTTCTGCATTGTCACATCACTTTACTGAAACACAATTTTAAAGACAATACTTCACTGAAATGTTTAAATATACATACACTTTAAGTTTTTCAAATTTAATTTGGATTCAAAATTCAAACCATATGCAGAAAATGGTAGGATATAATTTAATTTGCAACGATAACTTTTTTTTTTAAACGGTCAAAAAATTGGGCTATAAATACCCACTATGGGTATTTAAAAATTTTACATTTGCCCACGGTTACCACTCTAAAGACTAAAAGGAATGACGCATTAGAACGAAGAGGAAGAAATCGTCTTGGTAGTATGCTACCAATACGCAAGGAACAAGCATACCCTACAACAACAACCACCCCGTCGCCGCCACTCGTTGGAGGACTCCTTTTGGGACCGTGTATTGGCGGACTTCAACCGCCAAATTGGTGATAACGATCGCACGATCAAAAGTCTCCAACGCAAGTGGACCGATCTCAACAACAAATGTGATCGTTGGAGTACCCTAGACGCAAACACCTTGAGGGAGCACTCGGGTATTGAGAAGGAATTGGCGATCGAGTTCACGCATGTCGACTATGCCGCTCGATACCGCAACAGTTTCGACCATGTCGAAGCATGACAATTGTTGCGTAATGTTTAGCTTTTTTTAATTATGTTTTAATATTTTGTATTTATTTATGTTTATATTAATATATTTATATTTTATGTGTTTTATTTAATTATGTTTTATGTGTTTGGACAATTAAAATAAATAAAAATTAAATGAAAACAATTGTAAATAAATGAAAATAATTAAGTCACACGGTTTCAAAATCGTGGTCAAACACACAGTTCGTCTTTACGGATCCACTACTAGTATCACCGGCGGCCCTGTTACCATGCTAATAGTGAAGTTACCATAAGGTACTCGTGGTGGAAACAGGAAGCATCCCCCCCCCCACCCCCAATTGAAATGAATGAAAGTAGTGTGACCTAATCCCTAAACCTTTATACTACAAGTACCCAACGGTCATTAACCGCTACAAACAAACTTTCTAAACAACTTGTTTTTTTTTTTTTGAACGGCCAACGAATCAATTTCTGAGCACTCTCGGGCACCTTTTTGACGAATCAGGTACTCGAGAGTACCCGGGCCACCAATTGCCACCAATTTCCGGGAAAACCCGACCACTCACCCGCCCGAAGACACGACAGTGAAATAATCGGTAAAACCGGTTGGGATCAGGACTCGAACCCAAGCCAATGGCCGGGTCATCCCTTATTTCCCCTTCACCAATATCCTCCAAATGTAGCTAGTGAGAATTGAACGCAAGCCTCCCATAAGAAACTTTAGGCCCTCAACCAACTAAGAGGGTGTTTGGGATTGCGTTTTAAATCTGATTTTTAGATTATTGCGTTTTGAAAACGTAGATAATTAGTTTTTAGTGTTTGGGATTGCGTTTTGAAAACGCAGATAATCAGTTTTTTAGGCTACCAAAACGCAGTAATCTATAAGCAGCTCCACCCCTGCTTTTCCAAAACGCATAATCTGTTTTGAATAATCAATCCCAAACACCCCTAACTGGGCTACAATCTTTTTTACTAGTAGCCGTAAAAAGGCAAATATACACTGCCACTTATTACAAATTAATAACCTTTGACTTTGGTCAACCCTCATTAGTTACAACAATAATACCAACAGTAAATATAATATCTATATTTATGGTTGTTTAAATAGCTTAGCGCTTACTCGCCGCTTGTTTGGAATTTACTCGAAAAATGCTCACTCAATTTTTCGCTCGTTGTAAATGAGCTGATCGGCTCGGTTTGATTTTTAAATGAGCCAATCATAAGCAAAGGTCCGTTTGGCTCAATTCGGCTCGATATAATTTTTATTAATGTATTCTAATATATATACACACACACACTAATTACAATTATATTTATAGTTTTATACATACCACTCTATTGGGTTTGACTCTATATATACATATGTACAGTTATATTTATAGTTACTAGCTTAGTCAACTCAATGATAACTTAACACTAAGTTTAATTGTAAAACTCTAAGTCATGAAATGACATGCTTGACTTTATATTCTCATGCCATCAATTGTCTCCCGCTATCAATCTACGCCACAATGCGAAAATTGTTCTTTGTAGTATGCTTATCGCCTCACCGGCCTCAACCTGAGCCTCATTCTTGGACAACCAGACCTTAGACTTAGTGTCATTCTCAGACGGTCGAACCTCAGTCATCACTAGGCAACGAGAACATTAAAGGAAGCATCCCAAATTTATGATTGTCAGAAAAACTCGTCGTTCGCTCGAAAAAATGTGCGCTCGAAAAATACTCGCTCGGTTTCCGGCTCGGTTGTAAACGAGCCGACCGGCTTGGTTCGGTTTGTAAATGAGCCAAGCACAAGTAAAGGTCCATTCGGTTTGACTCGACTCCTGAACAACCCTATATTATATAATAAAAGAAAACTTAGAGATAGTGTCAACGGATAAGACCAACATATTTTTTGTTTTTTTTGTTTTTCTTCTATTTAATTATGGATACTTATTATTTAATTATCGATACTTAGTATTTAATTATTAATATTTATTATTTTATTAACCAAATAAACTATATAAAAATTAATAATGAATTTCCAAATGAACTTTTTTTTCTACTTAAAAGCTTTTATTTATGTTTTTAAATATCACTAGTTTCAAAATAATGTTTGTTAACTTAACAGAATATATAACTGTCAAATCAAAGTCTATTTTTTTTTCCAAAACATATGTTTACGAATGTACGCGTTATGAGATTACATTATTATTTATTTAACATGTGCAATACACGGGTCTTTAAATACATAACTATTTTTTATGAATAAGATATAAATTACATTTATTTAACTCGTGTAATCCACAAGATCGTAGCCTATTATAACAATACGAGTAAATGTATCTATCAACCTTGAAATATCCCATCTTTATATGCCATGTGTTCATCCGACCCCTACCCAACTATCATATTGTATTGTATTAGCGTTGTTTACATCCATTCGTGCCATAATTAATACGTTTTAAGTTTAGTGTGCCTTTTGTTACCTACATGTTATACATTATTTTAGCAATACAAATCTTTGATCAACCTAATTTAAAGATTATTAAGGTTAGTTTAATGAGTATTTCGTAACTAACTGAGTTTAATTAGTAGTACCTGGAAGGTAAAAGAAGGAATTCTCATTTGTTCACACTTTTAATTCAATACTAATTTCACTAGTTTGTTGTTTTTGTAAACTCAAATAACTTTAGCAAGCTTTATTATTACTATTATTTAAATTATGACAGAAACCATAATAGTTATATTCTCATTTATATGAGTGTAATTGCTATATTTTTTAATGTTATATTTGTGCAATGGCACTTTATGATACAATGGTGCGGTTATACCATTTACACGTGCGGTGTCATCATTTTATAAGGTACAAATATGTGCCTTGTCAGTTTATACGATGCAAATGTGTTCTTGTGTTTGAACTGATCGAGTTTTGATCACACATTAAGAAACGGTGGCGAGGTTCGAACTTTAGGATAGAAGAGCCGAGAGTCACAAGACCTATTCTTTTTTTTTTTTTTTTCAAATCGGTGGGGACAAACTCAAAAAATACAAAACTTTTAAATAAAACCGAGGAAATTTACACAGCTGAGCCAAAAAATCGGTGAGTCCGGGACATCCCAGCCCTCAATAAGTTTTGGCCATGTTAACAAGATGTGGTTATCCATTTTACACGATCTTATTAAATGGAATAAAATACCCATGAAATATTGAACTTACTCATTTACGTACAGGTGTCGTCCTCTCATTGTTTCTTTCTTAGATGAAATTTGCTAAATATGTATGTGTATATATATATACCTATATACAGTAGTTGACATTTAATGATCTCTCTGCAATGCTAGTACTGTAGCCTCTTTAATTATGTACGTGATATATCTTGTTCTATAAATTCCTAGCTTGTGACAATGAAGCAACTACACTGCATATTAATCATGGTACAATCAAAGAAGTTCAGAGGTGTCAGGCAAAGGCAATGGGGTTCCTGGGTATCTGAGATCAGACACCCTCTCTTGTAAGTTGTTCATCCACTTCCCATGCATTTCCTTGTTTCTTAATTAATACTGTATCAAACAACTTATTCTTATTATCATACTATTTTTTTATACATAGAATTCTGTGTTAGTTCCATTCCATCAACTAATTATTATGTTAATATCAACATGAGTATCATCAAGATTTTTAAATGTTCAACATTAATCAAGAAGAAATGTGCACCATTTGTTAAAAAGAACAATGTGATCACTAGTAAATTTTAATACAAGTTTCATAACAGAAAGAGAAGGATTTGGCTTGGAACATTTGAAACAGCAGAGGCAGCAGCAAGAGCATATGACCAAGCAGCCATCTTAATGAACGGCCAAAGTGCAAAAACAAATTTTCCGGCAACCAACAAGAACATTTCCGGCAATGACAACCACTCTCAACCACCACAGACCGAGATTCCAGCGGCCGCTTTAGCCGCCAAACTGCGTAAATGCTGCAAAGATCCATCACCTTCACTTACATGTTTACGTCTTGACAGTGATAACTCTCACTTTGGAGTGTGGCAGAAACGACCCGGAAAAGGGTCTGGGTCGGGTTGGGTGATGAAGGTGGAGCTTGGTGGCAAGAGGAAAGAGGGAGCGGTGGAGGAGACAGTTACCACGGTGGTGGACGGTGGTTCAGGTGATCAAGAAATAGATGAAGAAAATAAAGCAGTAATGCAAATGATTGAAGAGTTGCTTAACTGGAATTCAACTCCACCTTCACTTTGTATAGTCAATGGTTAGTCACCGGTTTGTGTAACTATAATATTATCTGTCACAAAACAAACAACAATCATTCTTAGGGATTTTCAAAGAAATTTCCTTTTCTTTATCTTACTATCTTGACAAAATAATATTATGTTTGTTTATTTCAAGTCCAAATAAAATGTAAGTAGAAAAGAAGAAACAATGTGTCATGTAAAAAGATGTGAGTTTGTTTATAAATTATAAAGCATGTTGTTGTTGTTGTTTCACAAAATAAGCCTATAAGCTTTTATCATAAAGTACAAAAGGCTACTTTGATTGTTACCAAATTATTTCATATGATTTTGACCACACAAGTGGAATTTTGAAGGATTTCATGTTAAATTTCATTGATGTATGTGTGATAAGGGTAAGGTAATAATTATGTACTTTTCACCTATAGAAGGATGGAGGCCCTTTTAAGAGTAAGGCTATATGGTGTGGAACCACAAGCTTATAGCTTAGTGGTTGGGGATATGATGTAAGACTTCTGGTCACTTGGTCAGGAGTTCGATTTCTGATCCAACCGGTTTTACCGGCTCTTTACCGTCGTGCTCTCGGGCGGGTGAAGGGTCGGGTTTTCTCCGGAATAGGTGACTTAGTGTGTGTTAGCTACGCGACGCATTCTAGGGCGGGCACCTAAGACGTGTCTTGACCTAGAAGCGTATGGGTGCTTTTACGATTGTTGGGTGCCCGGGTAGCTGGCACGTCAGTTTGTTGGCCGTTAAAAAAGGCTATATGGTGTGGAGACAATCTCCTCCAACTTTCCTAAGTGTTATATCAACGCCACCTCATTTTTCCCCTTTCCTCCCTAGAAATGGTTTCCCCCATTCCCACTTCCTTTCCTTATTATATAAAGTTTGATTAAAAAAATGGGCCAATCACACGTCTCGGCACAAACGGTGGTTTTCCACCAAAATCACCGAAAACAACTCAGGGGGGGGGGTTCTTTGACCCACTGAATGCCACATCAGGTCACCGAGATTGTTCCCCGACACCACACCAATTGGCCTAAAGGAAGTGGTGGCGTGGAAGGCCATTCAAACCCCACACACCACCCCCATGGCGTGGCCCTTTGGGGATGGTGTTTTTCACCGGCGTGTGGCAATTGGTAGGGGTGGGTGGCACGACATAATTGGTTCCTTTTTTATTAAATAAATAACCTTTAAATATTTAAAACCAAGGCCCCTCCATTTCCTACTATTTTAAGGGCTTAAAAAATGAAGCCCACATGTGTCACTTGTGTAAACTTGCTAAAAAATTCAAGTTATTGTAGGAAAATCAAATTACTAAATCATAAATCACAAATGGGTTAAAAATGTATGACAATTTATACTATAAAGAATGAAGTTGGAATTTTAAAAATATTGTTTACTATTCATAGTGGAATCATAATTAATTATAGTTGTAATTACTAAATCATAAATCACAAATGGGTTAAAAATGTATGACAATTTAGGGGTTGTTCGTAAGTCTTTTAATGAGGCTCTGAACCATTCGGCGTTCAATGATTCAACATTCAGCGTGTTTGTTTCAGTTTCTGAATGGAATGATCAAGGCTGAATCATTAAGATTTGATGAGATGTTGCTGAACTATTTCCTATTTTTGCATCGGTTTATCAATGCTTTATGTGGGTTATGGAACGTAATAGACCAGTGGTATAGTGGTTTGATTGCTATTTGTTAAATGAAAGTTGTCGGGTTCGATTCCGGCTCATTACATTTTTTCCCTCCCGCTGTGGTTTGGACACGTGTGTGAATCTAGAGCAGGCAATTAGGTCAGCTCTTTCCCTGATGCCAACTGTTAACTCTGCAACATGCCAACATATCATGCCATTTTCTTTTCCCCCAACACTCTCAACCTTTTCTATAACAGAATCTCTTCGTGATAAACCCTCTTTAGTCCTTTCCCACCATCGCCACCTAAGATCTAATAAAATCATATTGGGGCAAACGAATTATCTTACCTTCCTTTTTTTTAAAACCTATTGTTCTTGGTACTTATCTTCACTTCTTGATTCATCTCTTTAAGGTTTGTATTACGTCGGTCATGATTCCCAATTGTTGTTTTCATCCTTTTCAGATTTCAAGCCTTTAATTGTCTCTTCACTTCTTGATTTTGTAGTGCCTGTTCTTCTTTTTTATAAAGTATAATTTGCCGTTATTAAAACTAAATTCTGTCAAGTATGAATTTTAATCAATTTTATAGTAGTTTGTGAAAAAAAATCAAAAAAACGCCAATCGTTTTTTTTTTAAATAAATAAGTTATGCAGTGTTACATAAGTTACAGGTGTAGCATATGTAACACTGCATAACTTATTTATTTTTTTAAAAACCGCTCGGCGCTTTTTTGAATTTTTTGACTCAAAACCCTTAAAAACTTATATATTACATGCCCTAAAATTTTCAGACCCTAAAAAGCTTGGGAAGTAGGATTTTCTTGGGGTTTCTAAAAAAATGGGTTTTCATCCTATACTTAGCTTATATATAGGTAAAGAGTTGTGAAAAAAATCCATTAGGCCTAAGAAATCTATGTAGGCATTTTGTTTTAAATTTAAGATGAAATGTTTTATATTATTTTGGTATTATGTTATATAAAAAACAATAAAACTAACAACTAAAACACAATCAAATGTATTGTAAGCATTAAATCTTAAACACTATGTGAAGAAGTATAATAGTGTGTTTTAAAATTTAATCTTAAGAATACATCTGATTGTGTTTTAAATTATTACTTATGCATCATTTTTTTTTATTTAGGAATGATGTTTTGGCTTAAAAAACACCAAACAAAACAAATTAAAACATAATGCAATGTATTGGACTTCAATTGTTGTGTTTTGTGTTTTTTAAACCAAAACATCATTCCTAAATCCAAAACATGATAGCTACATGTTTATTCTTAATCTTTCTCACATTTCTCACAAAAAACAATTTTACTACAGTATCCTCTACAATATATATATATATATATATATATATATATATATATATATGAGAGAGAATTACTATTTGCGTCCCTGTATTATAGTGTTTTTAACTACTTGAATCCAAAGTTGAAAACTTTAACTATTTGCGTCCCTAACATGAAATTAACTAACACTTTGAGTCCAAATTTCCAACTCTGTTAACTAAAACCACTATAACACAGGGACGCAAATAGTTAACAGAGTTAGAAAGTTGGACTCAAGGTGTTAGTTAATTTCAGTTTAGGGACGCAAATAGTTAAAGTTTTCAACTTTGGATTCAAGTAGTTAAAACCACTATAACACAGAGACGCAAATAGTAATTCTCTCTCTCTATATATATCATTACATGTGTTAGAGACAATAGAGGTATCAATTATTTGATAATGAGATGTGACAAATTTCTAATTCATTATGACTAATGCACCAATCAATTATTTCTTTCAAATACATAAGAGACAATCACTTTAATTTTGTTGAATATTTGAGTCTTTATAATTTCAATACGACCATCTAATAATGCGCGCACCTATCATCATTTTCATGCTAGCTATCTAATAACTAGAAATTTGTTTATAATAAAATTACATTACTAGAATTTTATTCCCATGATAGGGTTAAACAGATCACTGACCATGTAGTGGTTTGCGTTTGTAGTGGGGTTCATGAAAATTAAAAGATATCATCTTTGCTGCATAGCGCGGGTGGGGTTCTTGAAGATAGGATCTAGAACGTACTAATAATAATTATAATTATAATAACACCAAAATGTAATTAATGTTTAACGCATATCGAGTTAGATTGTGCTTTCTAAAAAAGCATCAACGACACCAGACGCATTAATCAGGCCAACCCACTAGTAATTTCAATACGACCATCTAATAATGGGCACACCTATCATCACTTTCATGCTAGCTAATCAACTAGAAATATATTGGTCTTAACATGTTACTAAATACAACTAATAGATCTAGTATTAACCATTGGTTTCGTGATAGTGACTAACACTTTTCTTGATGACGATGCGTCCATTAGGATTCCAAGCTTATTGAGAGAGAGATTTATAATATCTTTTGTTTTAAATCGATTCATATTATGATATAGTACTATCGATACAAATACTTTCTTAATGAGGATTCGTTAGCACGTGATGAAGCCAATATAAGTTATCACGAAATATATATTCCACATTATGGTACTTAATTAGACTTTGGCTAGTTGAAGATTATGCATGGGAAAAATGGATGATGGTGCAGTTACTCACAGTCACTCTTCTCATAACGCCTGTGACTTGTAATGCATATGAAAGTATATATACGGATAACAGTCACCCAGTTAATTAAAAATGTGTTTGAAAACAATATTAAAACGTTACAAATATAAATTATGACATAAAACACACTTTTCAAGCACACCAACTAAGCACTTCAAATGTTATGGACCGATCTTTGACGGTAACATGTCAAATAATGGCTCCAATATGATTCTTATATATATATACTAGGTTAGAGTCCCGTGGGGACCCACGGTTCACCTGAAAGTAAAATGAAAAAAAAAAGTAGAAAAATAAGAATTGTATTATGCAATTTGTTTTGGTTACTAAATGTTTGATAATGCAATATGTATGAATTTTGATGTTAAATGCAAAATGTCATCTAACAGTTTAATGTAACAAAATGATGGATATATCGAGTAAGTAAAGTTTAATTTGACAACTGCAAACTACATAGCATACTATCACAATATCACACATTACATCATTTGGGTAATATCTATATTCTAATCATAACTAAGCTTAAGCATAGAACACTTATCATTTAGTTGGGGCTTAACGAACTTCAACCAATATCACACATTACATCATTTGGGTAAGGGTAATATCTATATTATAATCATAACTAAGCTTAAGCATAGAACACTTATAATTTAGTTGGGGCTTAACGAACTTCAACCAATGGTCCATTTTCATTACTTCAATCAAAATCTTTCAACTCTTGCTCATTGATAGCTGATTTTTCACCTTCGAAGTTGTTATCATTGTCATCACGATCATAGAAGTGCAGCTCATTTTCAATAATTTATGAAAACCTCCACCATTGTATTCCATATTTGTGTTCTACATAAAATATAGTTGTTGTAAAGATATGGATACGGTGATAAGTAAATCAAGAAACAATCCTTAACCCACTTACTTGAATGGGTAGCTTAAATTTTCATGTTATCTCTCCAATGGTTCAAACCGATTACATAACTAAAAAACAACTAATAAGAAAATGGGTCCAATGTCACATGCTGTAATATAAATTTCCTATATTTTATTAAAAAATAGACGCCAAAAGGATCAACCCCAGACCCATTTCAACATGTAGCCAAAAGGACCCATTGTACACACACTTTAGGCAACTTTTGACATGTTACAAAAATCCGCCAAAAAAACGTCATTATTTAAACTGTGTAAATATAGTACTTAACAATTAAAAATCTTAATAAATAACATCAAAATCATAATCAATCATTCAAATCAATGACATTAAAATAATCCGCATCTGAATTGACTTACCCATTATATACAAATTATTATTAACATCTTAAAATTAGCACACTTATTGAAATCAAGATGATGATTATCGTTTAGTTACAATTGATTAAAGGAAAGTCGTAATATCAAAATGAAAGTCGGTCAACAATGTTAAAATGAAATTCGTAATATTAGTAACATCAATAAATAATATTAAAAATCTTAATAAATAACATCAAAATCGTAATCATCATTCAAATAAATGACACTAAAATCATCCGCGTCTCAAATTGCCTTACCCATTATAAACAATTTATTATTGACATTTTTAGTAATCATTATTAGTTGTGCAGAAAGTAACATTTTGAAAATTTATATTATCATTTAATTTCGTTGTTAAATTTGGTATGACGATTAAATGATTTTATTATTTGTTAAGGTTTATATAGTATTGCTGTCTCTCGAACAATTCTGCAAAATCGGAAATACTGTGCCTCGATTGACGTGATCGAGTAGAAATATTTATTTATGTATTTGAATTATAAAAATGGAAGGATTGGTAATTGATGTGAATTGGTCAACAACGATTAAAATTAGCACAATCAAACTCAAAGACATAAAGTCAAATAATTGACCTCCATCAAATTAACAAAAGCGTAAAAAGTTTTTACTCAGATTTGGTCAACAATATTAAAATTAAGGTCGTAATATTAGTAATAACATTGAAAATTATCTTGAATACATTATATATTTTAGGAAACTGTTAAATAGATTTAAATTATATTTATTATTAAAAAAATAATAAAAGTGTAGGAAAATAAATGTACACTCCTATCTTCGGATTATATTTAAATTATAAACTGTTAAATAGATTTAACACTGTCAAATAGATTTAAATAAATGTTTAAAAGAAAGTCGTATATGTTTAAAAGAATACCGTTTCATGACAATTGATTAAAGGAAAGTTTTTGAATTATGAAAAAGGGAAGGATTGGTAATTGACGTGAATTGGTCAACAACACTTAAAATTAGCACAATCAAATTTAAAGACATAAAGTCAAAGAATTGACCTCCATCAATTTAACAAAAACGTAAAAAGTTTTTACTCAGATTCGGTCAACAATATTAACATTAAGGTCGTAATATTAGTAATAGCATTGAAAATTATTTTGAATACATTATATATATTTTAGGAAACTGTTAAATAGATTTAAATTATATTTATTATTAAAAGAAGAATAAAAGTGTAGGACAATAAATGTACATTGTTATCTTCGGATTATATTTAAGTTATAAATTGTTAAATAGATTTAACATTGTTAAATAGATTTAAATAAATGTTTGAAAGAAAGTCGTATATGTTTAAAAACATATCGTTTCATCACAATTGATTAAAGGAAAGTTGTAATATCAAAATTAAAGTCAGTTAACGATACTAATTTGAATTTCGTAATATTAGTAATATCAATAAATAAGATTAAAAATCTTAATAAATAACAACTAAATCATAATCAATCATTCAAATCAATAACATTAAAATTATCATAAATAACATTAAAACTCTTCATAAATAACAACAAAATCATAATTTAAATTTCAAAATCAAAATCATCTTGTGGTGAAACATTAGTAACAAACATTTTGTGCTCGATTGAACACCATTTGAAGACACAATATTCGCCAATGGAAGTATCTTTTTATTAAAGCAAATCAGGTCATCCAATCACAGTAAACCTTTACCAAAGAATTAAGTATAGAAAATTTAGAATGTGTAACTAATTATAAAATAAGAATATTGTAAACATAAATGTTGAATATGCAAATAACAAACCTAGCGACTTGTGAAACAATTTCTGCACGTAATATTAGTATTAGTAATATATTAGTAAATTAATTCGGTCAATAATAAATAAATGAGCTTAAAAATCATAATATATAACATTAAATTCGGTCAACTATTATTAATGTCATTAAAACTCATAATAAATATCATTAAAAAATAAATAAATCCTATTAATTGCAGGCAAGACCAATAATAATTCGAATGAATAGTAATATAAATAATATTAAACATAATTTCATAAAGATTGATTAAACATAATTTCGTAGTAATATTAATATAAATAAATGAGATTAAAAAATCATAATAAATAACATTCAACTCCGTCAATTATTATTAATCTCAATAAATAACATTAATTCTAGCATACTAAAAATACATTAAAAATAGTTAAATCTTATTAAACATAAATTTGAAAAAGGTACTATAAATAAATGAGTTTAATAATTTTAATAAATAACATTAAATTCGGTCAATTATTATTAATGTTAATAAATAATATTAAACATCTTAATAAATAACAATAAAAATGAATAAATCTTATTAATTGCAATCAAGACTAATCATAATTCGAAAACATAGTATAATAAATAAATGAGATTATAAATATTGATAAATAACCTCAAAATCATAATCAATAATTCAAATAAATTACATTACAAACATAAAAAACCGTAATTTTAATTTGAAAATCAATGACTTCTTGTGGTGGAACCTTTGTAACAAACAACCTGTGCTGGATTGAACACCATTTAAAGACACAATATTCGCCAATGGAAATATCTTCTAATTGAAGCGAACTAAAATCGTAATATTCGTATTAGTATTAGTATTAGTATTAGTAATTAGTAATATATTTGTAAAAATAGTAATAGTTTATTTTAATTCGGTCAATAAGATATAAATGAGATTAAAATTAAAAATCGTAATATTAGTTCTAGTAATATATTCGTAAATTAATTCGGTTAATAATAAATAAATGAGCTTAAAAATCATAATAACACTAAATTCGGTCAACTATTATTAATATCATTAAAACTCATAGTAAATATCATTAAAACTCATAGTAAATATCATTAAAAAATAAATAAATCCTATTAATTGCAGACAAGACCAATAATAATTCGAATGAATAGTAATATAAATAATATTAAACATAATTTCATAAAGATAGATTAAACATAATTTCGTAGTAATATTAATATAAATAAATGAGATTAAAAAATCATAATAAATAACATTCAACTTGGTCAATTATTATTAATGTCAATAAATAACATTAATTCTAATATACTAAAAATACGTTAAAAATAATTAAATCTTATTAAACATAAATTCGAAAAAAAGTAATATAAATGAATGGGATTAATAATTTTAATAAATAACATTAAATTCAGTCAATTATTATTAATGTCAATAAATAATATTAAACATCTTAATAAATAATAGTAAAAATGAATAAATCTTATTAATTGCAATCAAGACTAATCATAATTCGTAAACATAGTAATATAAATAAATGAGATTAGAAATCTTAATTAATAACCTCAAAATCGTAATCAATAATTCAAATAAATTACATTACAAACATAAAAAATCGTAATTTTAATTTGAAAATCAATGACTTCTTGTGGTGGAACCTTTGTAACAAACAGCCTGTGCTGGATTGAACACCATTTAAAGACGCAACATTCGCCAATGGAAATATCTTCTAATTGAAGCAAACTAAAATCGTAATATTAGTATTAGTAATTAGTAATATATTCGTAAAAATAGTAATAGAAAATTTTAATTCAGTCAATAAGATATAAATGGGATTAAATTTAAAAATCGTAATATTAGTTTTAGTATTAATAATATATTCGTAATTTAATTCGGTCAATAATAAACAAATGAGCTTAAAAATCGTAATATATAACACTAAATTCGGTCAATTATTATTATGTGTCATTAAAACTAATACTGAATAACATTAAAAATGAATAAATTCTATTAATTGCAGGCAAGACCAATAATAATTCGTAATATTAGTTTTTGTATTAGTAATATATTCGTAATTAAATTCGGTCAATAATAAATAAATGAGCTTAAAAATCATAATATATAACACTAAATTCGATCAATTATTATTAATGTCATTAAAACTCATACTAAATAACATTAAAAAATAAAATAAATCCTATCAATTGCAGGCAAGACCAATAATAATTCATAAAGATAGTTTAAACATAATTTCGTAGTAATATTAATGTAAATAAATGAGATTAAAAAATTGTAATAAATAACATTCACTTCGGTCAATTATTATTAATGTCAATTAGTATTAGTAATATATTCGGTCAACAATACTATTTTTACGAATATTAATACAGGTTTTAATACAGGTTTTAATTTATTTAATGTTATTAAATAGGCAACATGTGTATTGCTCCTTGTTTATACTCGAAATTAAGATATAATTGAAATGTGTCAATCCATTTTAATTGGAAATAAATGCTGACACAATACAACCTATCTAGCCTAAGATTGCTCCTTGTTTAAAGCCCTTAATTTACGAATTTTGATTACATGAAAGATTTTATCTTTATATACTCATTAATATGGTATGTGTCAATCCGTTTATCAATCCAAGATTTTAAAACAGTTAATTACAGAAATTAATGTCTAGAATCCTATAACCGAAATAAATGTAACTTTTACATAATTTCAGTAATTAATGTCTACAATCATATTTAAGGAATGACTAATACGGTTTGAATTTTTTTAATGTTACTAAATAGGCGTTTTTTTTATTTTTTGAAATTTATACTCGAATTGGAAATTATGACACATTACCACCTATCTATCCTAAAATTGATCGCTTGTTTAAAAGCCTTAATGAAGATTGCTAATTTTTAGCCTTATGTATTGATAAATATGACCTAATTAATATAATTAAAACCGTAAATTTGTATTATAATTAGTAAATTGATTATGGAAATTACAGAAATTAATGTCTAGAATCCTATAACCGAAATAAATGTAACTTTTACATAATTTCAGTAATTAATGTCTACAATCATATTTAAGGAATGACTAATACGGTTTGAATTTTTTTAATGTTATTAAATAGGCGTTTTTTTTAGATACCAAAAACTTGTTTATAGCTGTCGGCAATGTCTGGATCAAACATTAAAAACAACATTACGAGAATTAATATAATCAGTTTGCTTAAAGTTAACAAAGATAATTATCAAAACGAAAATTACAATCATACCAAAACTCTTGCGGAAGGGTCATGCATGACCTTGAAGAATTGCTCTCCCTTATGATAAGCCATATTCGCAACTTTGTATTCGGATGGTAGTCTAGCATTCAAATGACAAAACAATCAAAACATTCACGGCATATCATATTTGACTCATAAACATAAAGATGACAATGAATCCTCTCTGGATCTCAAATGAAAAAAAGATCAAACAACAGTTAATATATTTGTTCCGTTTCATATACAATTATTGACTTAAAAATCTGATCTTGCTTCCATATTGCGGATTGTATTCAACACGTCCATATTTAATTAAAACGCTGAGAATGAAGATTTTCTCTTCAAATATGAAAATGGTTACATATTAAATATTGTTTACAGATAGCCATGCGTTACTAATAAAAACGATGACAATATGGACTTGTTCCACAAATCGTTAACTGGTTCCATATTATCACTATGAGTTTTACAGGTTTGAGATCCATTTTTGTTGGCTATATTTAACGTTTACGAATAGGAAAACGTTACAATGGTTGATCTTGCTTCGATCCAAATGAAAAAGAAAACATACCTAAAATGAAGAGTGAATAAAAAGAAGAATGAATAATGTTAATTGGAAGATTTGTTAGTTAGGTATTGGAGGAGTGTAATGGAAGAATGTATGAATGTAGAAATAAAAATTAGAAAGAATATTTATAGGGAGCTAGTTGGAGCTCCATATTGGAAATGGGTACTCAAACACTCTCTAAGGCCTCCATTCAACCCAATCTCACCTCAATTATTATATAGATAGATATATTAATAATGCAAAGTAGTCACTGGCAAAAAAAAATAAAGTTAATGATCATGTGATCAACCTTAGATTTTTTGAAATGGTTGAATGCATTAAGACTGTAGGTCATGACATTTCAATTAGAAAATGACGTACTGTTAGACACCTACTAAGGTCTATTCCATGCCCACTCCCGGTGGTTTCCTACTATAATTAAGGTGATTTCTTTATAGAAAAGTCTAAAAAAAAAAAAAAAAAAAAAAAAAAAAAAAAAAAAAAAAAATTAAGATTTGGCTCTTTGAAATTTCTCATCTTTTTAGCTACACTACAATTTATGCTGACGTCATAGAAAAACTTAATGAAACCGACCCATAACTTATAACTACTACATCTACATAAGATCAAGAGTTCTTAGGCAGTTTATTTATTAGATCTAATTAACTTATAAGGCAATTAGAGTTTTCAAAAGACGCTTGATTGAGACAATTTCATTTTTGATAAACACGACAAAAGTGTCACGCAAACTGACAACAACAACAACAAAAAAATAAATAAATACTAATTTTTTTTAATTAAATTCTTTCATTTCAATAAAAGTGGTAAATTACATAAGAATAGCAGGTATGCGGGCAACAAGCTGCGCCGTCACCCCCTTCTGGATAGAGAACCCTAATCTAGAGAAAATAAATCCTCGCCCTTGGGGAGTCGAGAAGTTGCTGTGGACCACCCGCTGGACTCTCGTCAGAAACCTGATCGCTTCCGGCGCCAATGAGCCAAAGTGTCAAAGGCTAAAGGGACAAAAGCATGTTGGTTATCCTCGCACGCTTTAGCGTGCTTTGCCACCTTGTTCGACTCTACTCTAAGTACCGCTTGCCCCGGCACAAACCCACTCTCCCTGAATCCCGCTAAAGGGGACACACCCGTAAGGTCCACGCATGCGTGCTTCCTACCTTCCCAACCAAACACTAGCAGGTCAGCCGGACGTAAAGTGGACCCCCCTTCTGACAGGTCTGTAAGAAAGTTAACCGGGGCTTCTTTCTTTGCCGAGATCCCTGCTCGTCTAAGAATATCCATTAAAACGTCCCGAATGAAATCGTGCCTGTACTTAAACCCCGGTAACTCTCTACAATGGAGGGCATGCTCCCCATATTTATCCAAACACGCTTTACGGCAAACCGGACATGTTTCATCATCCGGAAAAATGAGAATCATCAATCGATATTTAAGGATTGCTCTATATTCTAAATGCGACATAAAATATAGCAATCACATATTAATTCATTTTTAAGTAATAAATCTAAAATAATCATCTTATCAAACATTTTATTTTGTTGTGAGTTATCAAACATGTAACACTATAGCAAAAAAAATGTGACAAAGTTAATAATTTATTACAAAGAAATAAATTCATAATTTTGAGCAACCAATTTTAAGATGTAAAAAGAGAATAATATATATCCTATTATTTTGTTCAAGTATGTGAAATTATACCGTTTCGTTTTGACCTTTTTATATAGTGTTACATACAAATGTTGCTTAAAACTGTAGTGGTACCAAAACAAAAGAAAGAAATATAATGTGTATAAGTTTTTGTATAATTTTGTTATACAACCCGCCCAACGGACGTGTATAAAACTAGTTATTTTTTGATTTTATGTTTATTTTGGAAGCTATAATACTTTAAACTTCGATCTAGTGAAAAGCTTGAGCTTCTCCCTCACTTCATTCAATATATATATATATATATACACACACACACACACACACACACACACGACAACAAGCGTTTGTGTATATAAAGTATAAACATCAACATTTGATATATCATCAATAATGATGAGGTAAAAAGTGAAATTTTAATTACTGTTTTCATGCATAAACACGTACTAAAGTATTTGGTTAGTTTCTTAATTTTTCCACATTGTTCAACTATATATTAATTAACCAGGGATTTGAACAAACTTAAAGAGTGCACGTATATATGTTTCCAAATATGGCGTGAATGATTTTGCACGTACGTATACATGCATGAATGAGATTTCAAGAAAATAGTGGAGCCGTTTTTTCTTAGCCGTAGAATTTGACCAAGAAGCTATAGTATGAGCTAACCGCACCATTTTTTCTTGGTTATGAGCTCACATGAACTATCCATGCATCACTAGTTGCTTAATTAGCTGACATTTGTTACGTGAGTTGGAGTTTGTTGGACCAAATTTCGAGTCATATATACCAAAATGGGGTTAATACATCGATCGATATGTACGTCCATTTGGATAAGGATAGTTGACCAAGGATATCATCCTCATCCAATATGTATATGCATGTATATATACCGGCCCTTTGGGTTTAATGAGAGGAAAACCAACAATCTCTTTTCTTCTAGCTATACTAAAAGGTATGGAGCTAAACATTATTAATATTAAACTTGTACCATATCTCCTAGCTGTTGGGGTTCTTATGGTTGTCTTCTCTCCAGCATCTTCACAAACACTCGATGCTAAATATCTTCAATGTCTTTTAAAGAATTCAAAAAATGCCACAAAATCAGAATTTGTGTTCACACAACAACACCCAAAGTATTCATCTCTTCTTCAATCATCCGCCATCAACTTAAGATATTCCACCTCCAAAACTCCAAAACCTTTAGCCATAATCATACCCTTGACATATTCCCATGTACAGTCCGCGGTACTTTGTTCTAAAACTTTCAGTTTTCGAATCCGAATTCGAAGTGGTGGACATGATTATGCAGGCCTTTCATACACTTCACATGATCCATCTCCTTTTGTTGTTCTTGACCTTAGAGAACTGCGGTCTGTTACAATCGAGTCGGGCAAGAACACTGCATGGGTTGAGTCTGGTGCAACCAATGGTGAATTGTATTATTGGGTCTCCAAAGAAAGTAAAAATCTTGGATTCCCTGCTGGGTTTGGCCCAACTGTAGGGATTGGTGGGCACATAAGTGGAGGAGGGTTCGGTTCCTTGGTTAGAAAGTATGGTCTAGCGGCTGATAACGTCGTTGATGCTAGGATTATCGATGTCAAGGGGCGGATTCTTGACAGAAAATCAATGGGAGAAGATCTATTTTGGGCAGTTAGAGGAGGTGGAGGTGGAAGTTTCGGTGTTGTAGTAGCTTGGAAGGTGAATCTTGTCTTTGTTCCTGAAAAAGTTACTGTTTTTAGTCTTTCCAAGACTTTAGAACAAGGTGGTTCAAATCTTTTTACCAAGTGGCAGCATGTAGGCCATAGTTTAAGTCAAGATTTGTTCATCAGAGTTATAATACAACATGTTCAAGTTGAGAATGGGAGAAGAACAGTTGAATTCATATTCAACTCGATGTTTCTTGGGTCGGTTGATCAACTCATGAAAACTGTATCAAACAGCTTCCCTGAGTTGGGTTTACAAGGAAATGACTGTAGTGAAATGAGTTGGATTGAATCGGTACTTTATTTTGCAAACTATCCCAAAGGAGAGAGTGTTAATGTTCTTAAAGATAGGAGACCAGAGCCGAAAAGCTACTTCAATGCTAAATCAGACTATGTGAAAGATCCGATACCTGAAGGATCATTGAAAGAGATATGGAAATGGTGTTTGGAGGGAGAAAAGCCGATTCTTATAATGGAACCGCACGGTGGCAAGATGAATGAGATTGAAGAAACGCGCATTCCTTACCCTCATAGGAAAGGGTATTTGTATAACATACAGTATTATGAGAAATGGGAAGATGGAAGCATTGAAGCATCAGACAAGCGTATAAGTTGGATGAAGAGGATGTACGAGAATATGACACCATATGTGTCAAAGAATCCAAGGGGAGCTTATGTGAATTACAGGGATTTGGATTTGGGTTCAAATGGTAATTTAGCAAATGACACAAGTTACTTGAAAGCTATGCAGTGGGGAAACAAGTACTTTAGGGGCAATTTCAGGAGGCTGGCAATGGTGAAGGGGAAGGTTGATCCACAAAATTTCTTCTATTTTGAGCAGAGCATTCCACCTCTACTATGAGCAAAGGGAATGGCTAACTTTTTAACTATATCAAATTGTTAGTCGTTCTTATAGTTACTTACTTTAATAAACTAGATCATGAAGGGAATGAGATGATAATAAAATGTTAATTATAAGATGGTTCTTTTCTAGATTATTGTTGCAAAATTTTAAATTTGTTAAGTTATACTTGTATTGTTATCCGTTATTTTTAGTGTCGGCTCTGCGTGTATACACCCTAGGCTCATATGCCTCCAAAGCACCAAATTAAAGTGTTTCCTTGATTATCACTACATGGTTAGGGTGCTAAACATATGGTGTTTGTGGGATGACATGTTTAACCCGAGCCTGCAAATTGTGTCCCAACAAGTCACTGCACAAGCACAACCTATTTAAACTATTGGACCCTATTATTATTATTATTCGGGTTTATTAGTATGAGCCCGCGGGCTAAGTTTGGGTTTTAGGGTTCAATATAAACCATAAGTGTTTTTTAGTACTCCAAACTATTAATTTACAACCTAAATAAGATGTGTATAAAAGAACGAATTAAGTTTATACTATAAAACTTGATACTTAATTATGTTCTAACCTATAACTATTGGCATAGCCAGATTAAATTATGGCGTAAAACGCACCTAGGTATTAAAATAAACGGTTGGTGTGAAGCCAACCTGTGAGATTATCCATGCATCCAAAGCACCCAAATTAAGTGTGATTTGAATGAGTGTTAAGAATAGTATTATGCTCTCCTTCTGTACGTATTTGAACTGAATGCGCCAAGCAAATGAAGGTGTCGAAAGATATGTCTCGCAACAAAAACAATGCGGTATTCATAGGGATTGTACGTGTAGTTGTTTAAGGGAATGAATAATTTCTTTTAGAAGAGACAAGGTTTATGTTAGACCAAAATGTTCATTTTAGTGTTATGCACCAATCTTCTCAATTACTCACAGGAATTCTGATGAAAAGTGTTCATCGATTTTTAGTAGGGCTTGCATAACAGGTTACACGAACCTGTTAAGACATAAACACGACACGAAATCTAATCGTGTCATTTTTTTCAAACACGAATACGAACCTGTGTATAACAGGTTAACACGATAAGACACGATAAAGAACACCTAGTAAAACCGGTTAACACGACAAGACACGACAAGACATGATAAGACACGACAAGACACGATAAGAAACACAATACGACACGATAAGACCTGTTAAGACACGAACACGAAACAGGTAAACATGAACACGACACGAAAATAAACATGTCTTAACATGTCGACCTGTTATAGACACGAAACCTGTTAAGGCCAAACACGAAACCTGTTAAAATCGTGTAGGTTCGTGTCAGATTATCGTGTTTGTGTCTAAATTGCCAGCCCTAATTTTTAGTTATTTGTTTAGTTATTTGGAATTGGACTATACTTACTGCCTTTAATAGTTGGAGAATATAAATATTGGGCCAAATAATTAATTCATGGGCTAGATTTTAAAAGATAGTTTTGGGCTGATGGGGTTTAGAAGTGAAAACCAAAGACCAAGAAGAGTTCCCAAATATTAATGGACGTGTAACTCATAGAACTCGTGTAATCACAATTGGGTGTAAGGATTGTGTTGCCGTTTTGCTAGCGAATGCTTCTCGTAATTCATGTGTTTAATATGACTCTTGGCTAGAATCACTTGTGTATCTTTAGTTTATTGGTGTTTACATTTGCTTATCAAATGAAACGAACAACATGCTCCTTGTGGATACTTACCATTTTATTATCAAATGAAACGTGTAATATATACTAACTACATGCTCCTCATGGATATGATACCCTCTATTTACCTAGCTATCTAGGACTTGACGGTGGTTAAATTCCGGTGCAACCCTTGGTGCATTGTATTAATTACCTGGTGTCTAAGATAGTCAAAACCTTGGATTCAAGGAACCTGCCCAGCCTTATGGTTTCTGTTGTTAGTCATTGTAAGTTTGTAACTTGATATTGTTGAAATGAATACAAAAGAGATGAGTTTTTTTGCAGGTACTTGAATTCATGATTTATATATACAAAGATTGACAAAATGAATAAACCGATTAAGATGTCTGAATATGTTCCCACTACATCACAAATGTTACTTGATATTTGGTCAATAGGATAAAGAAGATGTTTTAGATATATAATTCATAAAAACTATTTATGTACAAGATTGACATTCTGCATAATCATGTAAAGACTGTTGGTGTTGTAACCAAATCATTTATTTTTGCAAAGCAGTGGAAACAACGTACTTTATTTGAGACAATCATCTGTCTAGCATACAAATATCATCTTATAAATCTCTGATATATTAATCAAACATTACACACGATCTTGCAGCACATAAATCACATGCTTTGGTAGGAACCAATGCCACAGTTGTCTTCGCTCATCATCAGAGGCGGGATACTCTGCTCATAGAAGAAGAAATTATCTGGATCAACAACACCTTTCACCGTTGCTAACCTCCTAAAATTGTCACCAAAATACTTGTTTCCCCACTCCAACGCATTCAAGTAACTTGTGTTATCTGCATTATCATTTTCACCTAAATCCAAATCCCTGTAGTTCACATAAGCCGCTCTTGGATTCTTTGACACGTATGTTGTCATATTTTCATACATCTTTCTCATCCAACTTATACGCTTTTCTGATGATTCAATGCTGTCATCTTGCCATTGCTCAAAATATTGTATGCTATACAAATTCCCTTTCCGATGAGGGTAAGGAATAGTTGTTTTTTCAATCTCGTCCATCTTCCCACCGTGTGGTTCCATTATAAGAATCGGGTTATCACCCTCCAAGCACCATTTCCATATGTCTTCAAGTTTTTCTTCTGGTATCGGTTGTTGCACATAGTCCGATTTAGCATTAAAGTAGCTTTTGGCCTTGTGTCTCCTATCTATAAGTACATCAATGCTTGACCCTTTTGGATAGTTATCAAAAAAGAGTATCGATTCGATCCAACTCATTTCACTGCAGTCGCTTTCCTGTAAACCCAATTCAGGGAAGCTATCTGTTACAGTTTCAATGAGGTTATCGACATTTCCAAGAAACATGGAGTTGAAGATTAATTGCATTGTTCTGTTTCCTGCCTCATTTAAACCAGGAAGTATTATAACTCTTATGAATAAATCTTGACTCAGTTTGTGCCCAATGTACTGCCACCTGTTAAAAAGACTGGAACCGCCTTGTTCTAAAGTCTTGGAAACACTAAAAACCGTAACTTTATCAGGAACAGAAACAAGATTGAGTTTCCAAGCGACTACAACACCAAAACTTGCACCTCCACCACCTCTGATCGCCCAAAACAAATCTTCTCCCATAGTCTCTCTATCCAGTAATCTCCCATTAGCATCAACGATCTTTGCATCGATCACATTATCAGCCGCTAGACCATACTTTCTTATTAAAGTACCAAAGCCTCCTCCACTTACTTGACCACCAACACCTACGGATGTGCAGATCCCTGCTGGAAATCCAAGATTTGGACTTGCTTGGGACACCCAGTAATAAAGCTCACCAACGGTTGCACCAGTTTCGACCCACGCTGCAGCGTTCTGATCAGACTCGATGGTTATTGAGCGCAGTTGTTGAAGGTCAAGAACAACAAAAGAAGAAGGTTGATCATATGATGTGTATGAGAGGCCAGCATAATCATGGCCACCACTTCGAATACGGATTTGGAAATTGAAAGGTTTGGAACAAAGTATGGTGGATTGTACATGGGAATATGTTAAGGGAGTGATGATAGCTAAGGGTTTAGGAGTTGTAGATGTAGAAAATCTAAGGTTTATGATGGTAGACTGAAGAAGAGATGAGTATTCAGTGTGGTTTTGGGTGAAGACATAATCTGAGGTATTTGACTCCTGAGATAGGAGGCACTGGAGAAAACTATCAGAAAGTGGATGATCAGAAGAAGTCACTGAAGTTAATGATAAAACCATGGCTATGAGAGCCCCTAAAATTAGATATTGCAGAATTTTAGTTGTACCATAATTTTGCTCCATGATTTCTTGTTAATCGTTGAATAATCCTACCTCACACTCATCTATATACACAAAATATTCTTTTCTTAGCTACCTACATATATGAAAATTTCATTATATAATAATATTTGAGATTGGTGGTGGCGGCTGCATCTCTGTATGATATATCAATAATATTAAGGCCGGTTAAGTCAACTATATACATTACTTTCTCTGTACTTTAGACGTCTTCCAAGCTTCATGAAACTTTTAAATTAATTTTCTTTAATTTAATGTGAATTCGCTTCACTTGATGCCTTCTTGAAGGACTCACATGTCGACATTTATTTAATATTATAATTAATTAATATTAAATTAATTTTATTACAGTTAGTGGATTAGGTAGAGACTTAGAAGATTCACTATAATTATGTGTAAAATAATATATAATTTGTTTAAGTAGAACGTTTCTTAAAGAAATGAGTAAATTTTAATAGCTTAGTTGGGAATATATCTAATGTTATTTTAAAGTTTACCAACATATATAACATATAAATTTTTTAAAACTATTTAACGTAAAAATTTAATCTTTTTATACGGATAACCGCTTTGGTACAGCTAGCTGCTCAAGTTAGCATCCTGCATCAGCAACAAACATCTTCATTCTTCAGCAGCAACCCAAACCTAGCTAGGTGACAGTCTTAATTAGAAGGGTTGAACTTAATTCGTTGATAAATTAAAAAGGAAAACCAAACAAGGTGCCTTGCCTTCCTCAATCTTTTGTTAATTTAAGCTGCTTTAGGTAAAAATGGTTTGATCATCTTCTGTTTGGATTTATGTTTGATAGGATACAAATGACTCTTAACATGAGAAGGTAAAAAGGGGTTGTGTAATTATGATTTATAACTTGCATAATATTTGTCATTCATATTTGCAAACCTATGCATGCGTGATTTTCATACGTAATTTTGGGTTTCCATTTTATGCATGCGTATTTTTTGTTCCTTTTGGGATGAATTAATTTATTTGTGTGTAATTTTAATTTTGTACTTGCGTAATTCTTATTTGACCTTTTATATGAAGCATACGATAAGACTCCTTTGTACGTTATGCATCCAACACTTTCTTGTTTTACCATTTTTTTAATAAAATTTGACCTCTTTAGTTTAGTAAATTGTGTATTAGTTTCGTCATTTTGTTATTAAGTTTGATGTGATCGTTACTTCGACGTTAATACGACTCATTTTATGTTGCATCTTGCAAGTTGTATCGATGTTTAATTATAGCTTGATTTTTAAAACACGTAACTAGACGGAGAATATTAACATGTGAATATTATATATGTGTGTAATGTCACATGCACCGAATATATTATATTAGTAGAATAATATAAAGACCATCCTCAATAAGTGGCTATTCTTTGTCTGTTTAATAAGCGAATAATAGACCATCCTCGATAAGTGGCTATTCTTTGTCTGTTTCCACCCCCTTAGACTACTCGGTGAGCAGACGTGATGTGTGCCCCGTCCCCCAAAAAAATCCCCCGTTCCCCACAGCACACCGTTCCGAAATGCCCCGTCCCCCAAAGCTCCGTGCCCCATTCTCTCCGAGACATATGGGACGCACCAATAGGGGACCAATAGGGTTTTTTCTTGTATTTTTTTTAAACGTTGCCTAACGGTCAAATGTAGGCCAACGGCTAGTTTTTTAATTTTTTTTTTCCAAATTCAAACTATAAATATTTAACCAAATCAACCTTTTTATCCATCTCATCTCTACCTTTTAAACCTTTTATTTTGTTGAGCCGGGGGTCTCTCTGGAAGCAGCATCTCTATCCTCTAAGATAGGGGTAAGGTCTGCCTACATCCCACCCTCCCCAGACCCTACTCTTAGCTTTGCTAATTGTAGGATTTACTGGGTAAGGTTGTTGTTGTTGTATTTTATAAACTCCCAACATTTTATAAAAAAACTTCATAGATCCATTCCAACAATTCAACCAAAACCCGAATCAACCTAACCCGAATCAACCTTTCACCACACCCGGTTACACCGCGGTCATCGATCCACCCATATCGCAAACCGTTCCAATAAATCCGCATGTAGCCCAAATGCTTCAAAACCCGGCGGCTTATGCCCAATTAAACCCCATACAATTCATGCAAATGCAAAACTATATGTAACAAGTAGCCCAAATGCAATGTTATCAAAGTAGCCAACAATTTTCTCCACAATCACAACCTACTATACCTATCGGAACATCACAACCCACTACACCTATCGGAACATCTCAACCCGTAAAGGATGAGAACGAAACCGATGAGGAGATAATTCCCGAAACCCAAAATATGTCACCCACCGAAAAAGCTAAAAGGAAACGCAAAGGAAAACAAAAAGAGAAAAGACCGGGACGTGGTAAACCACTTCCATTGTTGAAAAATGGAAATAGTTTTATAAAATTTTAGGAAATCGTATGTTTTTTTTTCGGTGTGTTCGTTTTTTTTTTAATTTTATCATGCTTTTGTAATTTTATTTATAATATTTAGTGTTTATTTTAACATTACTTTATTTATTTATTACTTTAAAAACTGTGACACCCGGCAAATTCAAGTTAACAACGTCGTCTAAATTAAAGTCTACCTTAGCGAGTCACGCGTATTCTGTACTTAACTGGGTTAGTTGAGTCGGGTTATGGTTCGGGAACTGTTATATGAGTCTAGGGAATCATTAGATGTTGGCCTAGAGGATCGTTAGATGTCAGTCCTTAACCAAGTGTACAAACGGTGACGATTTGTAGGATCGTCAGGGCATACGGAACGTACGAATCTCGAGTCCCGGGAATTGGTGAACGAGTGTAAATATGTGTATTTACTAGTGTTATGTGTTTACAATCATTATGTGACTTGTCGGTATGTGAAAATGTGTTAACATGTGTTAAAACGGGGTTTAACGCGCAAAATACTTGGAACAGGACCCTGCAGGCGATTAGGGTGAGCTAATCACCTGCAGGGTGGCGATTAGCTCACCCCAGGGGGCGAGTAGCTGCCTCAAGGTGGCGATTAGGGGGCTAATCGCCTAAGGGGGTGGCGATTAGCAGCCCTAATCGCCTGCAACTGGAAGCTAATCGCCTGCAACGTAAGTGACGACTAAAAACGACTATAAATACCATACTTAACCTCCTAAACTTCATTATACAAACCCTAATCGTCCCATAAACCGCCCCAACACATAAACAACCTCTGGAAGGCGATTTTTGATCAAAACTCAAGGTTTCAAGCTTGAATCATCATACTTTCATAATTCTAAGGTTTGATTTTCATCCGTAAACCTTTATAAACGTTTTTAATCAATCCCTAAGGGTCCAGACCTGTTGATAAACGAAAAAGCTTTCTGAAAATCGTCAATAAGGGTTGTTAATCGGATTATAACTAATATGCATGTGTTATGAGTGTGTATGATTAAAAAGCTAGGGTTTTTTATGATTCATGATGATGATTGCTATGTTATTATGATAGATCAGTGTTGATATTGATATTATGATGATAGGAATCTCAGTAATTGATTATAGGGTTATTGTTATGCATGTTAGTATGATGATTGCATGCTATGTGTATGGTGTTTGGATTACTTGATTTCATGCAGGACTGATTATACGAGGTTAAACGAAGGATTTTGATGTAAACATGTTTAGGATAGTGTTTGGGATGATATTGGGTGGTTACACATGTTCTGGATCTGATTTGGAGCGTTAAACGCGCGAAAAACTGGAACAGCAAGGTTACAGGCGATTAGCAGGCTAATTGCTAGGTGTTACATGCGATTAGCCCTAATTGCTAGGTGTTACATGCGATTAGCCCTAATTGCTAGGTGTTACATGCGATTAGCCCTAATTGCTAGGTGTTACATGCGATTAGCCCTAATTGCTAGGTGTTACATGCGATTAGCCCTAATTGCTAGGTGTTACATGCGATTAGCCCTAATTGCTAGGTGTTACATGCGATTAGCCCTAATTGCTAGGTGTTACATGCGATTAGCCCTAATTGCTAGGTGTTACATGCGATTAGCCCTAATTGCTAGGTGTTACATGTGATTAGCCCTAATTGCTAGGTGTTACATGCGATTAGCCCTAAATGCTAGTAGTTACATGCGATTAGCCTTCCTAAATGCCAGTTGACCAACCTAAATGCTAGTTGACTTTTCCTAATCGCGTGTACTACTGCTGTATGTATATTTTAGCATTCCGAGACCCGTTTTGACACCTAGGAACATGCTAGGAACCCCGTAACATGTTTAATAACTTGGTAACAAATACTTGGATGTATTTCGGTGATACGTGAACTATGTGCTATAACTTGTTGTGTGTTAACGTATGTTAAGGGTACTTGCATGATTGCATGTTTTGGAGCGTAAACATAACACGGGGAGTCTCGGGTCACCAATGGGATGTCGAGTCTTGTACTTTGGGTCGGTTAAACAGTCACGGTGTTTCAAACGAACTTGGTTATGGTCTGGACATCTAGGGACTAACTAACCTAAGGGTTATTAGTCTAAGTACTTGTAACTATCATATGTTAGGTCGCTGTTTTACGGGACTAGCATAGCTTGTTGAACTATTCTATTAGCTGAAGTTAACGCAACCTAAGGTGAGTTTACGGCCCCACTTTACTTGGTTTTCGTTTTCGGGGGAGAAAACATGTGTTAAACAACTATTTGGTAACAACTGTCATACTATGGGTTTTCAAACGGTTTACTATACGATCTTTGGAAGTCCCGGGGGGAAACCATGAATGTGCTGGTTTGCACAACGGGGAAATGTGAATAGCGCTATTGGGAGTGACCAACCCCACCCGTCGGCATGGAGCGCCGGGCGGGTGCATATTGTCTCAAACAGGAACAGGTTTACTATACGGGCACAACATCTGGTTTGCGAGTTAGTAATGGTTTTCCAATCGTAGTAGTAATGGTACATGCGCCTAGCTAGCGTACTTGGTTTACAATTGTTATAGTATGGACAGGTTATACTTGGAACTTTGATTACAAACCTGTAAACTCACCAGCATTTTTGTGCTGACGTAAACTCTTACATGTTTTCTCAGGTCGCTAAGGTAGCAAAGTGGAACTAGGGCGCACGCGTCTGCACGGCGTCTAGTTAGAGTTGCATGGTTTTGAACATTAAACATTTGGTTTTATTTTGTTTATGTAACGACATTTAGCTTCCGCTGATGTTTGGGATTTTAAACTATGTTTTTGAAATTCATTTAGTATTGTTTATTGTGATCATTGACTTGGATCCTGGTTTGTCATGCGCCTCGCGGTAAAACTCCGCAAGTGGATTTTGAGGGTGTGACAGATTGGTATCAGAGCCAATGGTTATAGTGAACTAGGACTGCATGTAGAGTCTAGTCTATAACTGAGTCGCACACACTAGATGATCACATGGTACTAAACTTTATACTGGGTTACTCATAGACTTGTCGGGGTGTCTCTAAATCATCTTGTCCTTCTGTGTTACATCATCCAGACTCTTTTACTGGGTTACTTGCTTACTAGACAGTGAGGTACATTGGGGTTAACTGTATACTCTTGAGATTGGTCCAAGACTCGGACATCTCCCTTCCTACCCCAATAGAAACCCTTGTCATGAAATACCGTAGTATTACGGTGTATAGCTAAGAATCTATGTCCGGTGATTTGAACTTTGAACTAGGAGGACACTGGGAGGACCATGTAGAGCGGTTTATCATTTTGGGTGCACACAAAATCATAAACCGAAATGCATGAAAGCCCTAGTGAGCTCTGGGTTCGAATGGATAGTCCTGGGTTGGATCTAGCTTTGATCTTGTAAACGCTAGTGTTTATCATTAGCTGTGAAACTAAATTTTCTCGTCCTTTTTGCCAGAATCATGTCTGGAGCACGAGGAGGACGTGGAGGTGGTCGCAATGGTGGGCGTGGAAATGGTGGTCGTGGGGGTGTGAACCTCACACAGGATGACTTGAACAACTTGCTGCAGGCTGCCTTCCAGCTAGGGCACAATGGCGGTAAGTTGACCTAACCACTCCTATCTCATCGGTGAACTTGTTTACATTTCCCGTGGTTTTCTTACGTGTTTCTTTACAGGTGGTCATGTTAATCCACCACCACCACCCATGTGCACCTACAAAATGTTTCGGGACTGCAAGCCCCATGAGTTCGCGGGTACTGAGGGTGCAGTAGGTTTGCTCAGGTGGTTGGAGAAGGTGGAGTCTGTTTTCCTGATGTGTAATTGTCTTCCTGAGGATCGAGTCAAGTATTCTGCTGGGTTGCTCCAGGATGTTGCGTTGACCTGGTGGAACGATATCACCCAGACTATGGGTATAGGGGAGGCTTATGCTATGCCTTGGGAAAACTTTGTGCAACTGCTGAAGAGGGAGTACTGTCCCAGGGAGGAGATTCAAAAGCTGGAACACGAGGTGTGGAACCTCAAAATGTCTGGGTCGGAAATTGAGAAGTATACTGTGAGGCGGAATGAGTTGGCTGTGCTTTGTCCTGATCTACATGTGCCGGAATACAGGAGGATTGAGCATTATATCTCGGGTCTTGTGCCAGAAATCGCAGGGTTGGTGGCTGCGGGGAATCTTCCTACCTACGCGGAGGTGGTCCGGTCTGCTCATAGGATGACTAACTTGAAGGTGAGTGAGGGTATCTTGCCTGCCAAAGGTTCAACTGCTAAGGCTCCAGAGAGCAACAAGCGAAAGTGGGATAATGATGTGAAGAGTTCTACACCAGCACCAGCTCAACAGGGGAAAAGGTTTGACAGTGGGGGTTCATCTTCATCGGGTTCTAAGCCAAGTGGTGGGTATGTAGGGAAGTTACCGAAATGCAATAAGTGTGGACGCCATCATCATGGGAATTGTGACAACAATCGTTGCCATCGCTGCCAGAAGTTGGGGCATTTTGCCAAAGACTGTAGGGCGACTCTTCCATCGACTCAGGCCCCAACTACTACTCCGACTGCTACTACTCAGGGGACTGCGGGTAAACAGGGATGTTTTCACTGTGGGGAAGCGGGGCATTACAAGAAAGAGTGTCCAAAGCTGAAACAGGGAGGGAATGGAAATGGTAACAACGGGGGCGGAAACAGGAACGCACGTGCCTTCGTTATTGGGACTGCAGAGGCAAGACAGGACCCTGACACAGTCACTGGTACGTTTCTTCTCAACGATCGCTCTGTTAGTGTTTTATTTGACTCTGGTGCCGACAAAAGTTTCATATCTGTGGAAGTTAGTCGTTTGTTAGATGTAGTACCTGTTCCTTTAGAGGCTAAATATATTATAGAATTGGCTGACGGTAAGAAGATAGAAGCTACTTGCGTTCTTCGGGAGTGTCGCATAGAGTTGTCGGGTTTGTCTTTTCCTATCGACCTTATGCCGGTACCTTTGGGTAGTTTTGACGTGGTTATAGGCATGGATTGGTTGTCGCTGTATCGCGCTGAGATCGTTTGTTACGACAAGGTCATCCGGATTCCTCTCCCTGATGGAGAATTTCTTTCTGTGTACGGGGACAAGAGCGGTGCTCCGCTAAGTCTCATCTCTAGCATGAAAGCCCTTAAGTATCTTCGGAAGGGTTATTCGGCTGTTCTAGCACTTTTATCTGTTTCCACTACCAGCGAGAAGAAGATCGACGATATCCCGGTTGTACGCGAGTTTTCTGATGTCTTTCCTGATGATTTATCTGGTCTTCCTCCCCATCGTCAGGTTGAGTTCGGTATTGATCTTGTACCTGGCGCTGCTCCTATTGCTCGGGCCCCCTACCGTCTTGCACCTCCTGAGATGCAAGAATTGTCTAACCAGTTACAGGAACTCTTGGATAAGGGTTTCATCAGACCTAGTTCTTCCCCTTGGGGAGCCCCGATTTTATTTGTTAAGAAGAAGGATGGAAGTTTCCGATTGTGTGTGGACTACAGAGAACTGAACAAATTGACCATTAAGAACCGTTATCCTCTTCCACGTATTGATGATCTATTCGACCAGCTTCAGGGTTCTAGTTATTATTCCAAGATCGATTTGAGGTCCGGTTATCACCAGCTGCGCGTCAGGGAGGCTGACGTTGCAAAGACTGCTTTTCGAACACGTTATGGCCATTTCGAATTCCTGGTCATGCCTTTTGGTCTCACTAACGCACCGGCGGTTTTCATGGACTTGATGAACCGCGTTTGTAAACCGTATCTTGACAAGTTCGTCATCGTGTTTATTGATGATATTCTGATCTATTCCAAGAACGAGACCGAACATGGGGAACATCTACGGTTAGTTTTGGAACTCTTACGACGAGAACAGCTGTACGCCAAGTTCTCGAAGTGCGATTTCTGGTTACGCGAAGTCCAATTCCTAGGGCATGTAGTCAATGAACTGGGAATCCATGTCGATCCAGCTAAGATCGAAGCGATCAAGGACTGGGAAGCACCGAAGACGCCAACTGAGGTGCGGCAATTCCTAGGCCTTGCGGGTTATTATCGGCGTTTCATTAAGGGGTTCTCGAAGGTCGCTCAACCCCTCACCACTCTTACTCAGAAGGATAGAAAGTTCGACTGGGGTGAACCACAGGAGTCCGCATTCCAAAAACTGAAGACTAAGCTTTGCACTGCTCCTATCTTGTCTTTGCCTGAGGGCACTGAAGATTTCGTTGTTTACTGTGATGCTTCTATTCATGGTCTCGGTTGCGTGTTGATGCAACGCGAGAAGGTGATTGCGTACGCTTCCCGTCAACTCAAAGTGCATGAGAGGAACTACACTACCCATGATTTGGAATTGGGTGCGGTGGTGTTCGCGTTGAAAATCTGGAGGCATTACTTGTACGGTACCAAATGCACCATCTACACCGATCACAAGAGTCTCCAGCACATTTTTGACCAACAGCACCTGAACATACGACAGCGCCGTTGGGTTGAACTCCTGAACGACTATGACTGTGCCATTAAGTACCATCCTGGCAAGGCGAATGTTGTGGCAGACGCCTTGAGCAGGAAGGAATCGACAAACCCTCGTCGCGTTCGGGCGTTGCAACTCACAATCCACTCCTCTCTGCCTGATCAACTCCGTTCTGCGCAGTCAGAAGCCTTGAAGGAGGAAAACCTTAAGGCTGAAACTATGCACGGTGCCGACAAACATCTCGAGCAAAGGCCTGATGGCCTGCGCTACTTCGCAGAACGCGTCTGGGTTCCCTTATTCGGGGGACTTCGGGAGCTGGTTCTTGATGAAGCTCACAAGTCTCGGTATTCCATTCATCCTGGTTCAGACAAGATGTACCAGGATCTAAAAATACTGTACTGGTGGCCAAACATGAGGGCGGATATAGCCTCATACGTGAGTAAGTGCTTGACCTGTGCTAAGGTCAAGGTGGAATACCAGAAACCGTCGGGTCTACTGCAACAACCCGAAATTCCAGAGTGGAAATGGGAACGGATTGCTATGGATTTTGTCACACAACTTCCTAAATCACCAAGCGGGAACGACAAGATATGGGTGATTGTTGATCGGTTGACGAAATCAGCTCATTTTCTTGCTATTAAGGAGACCGACACCATGGATCGGTTGGCTCGTTTATATCTGAAAGAAGTTGTCTCTAAGCACGGGGTGCCAGTTTCTATTATCTCGGATCGTGACTCCCATTTTACTTCTCACTTCTGGAAGTCTTTGCACAAGGCTTTGGGTACCCAACTAGACATGAGTACGGCTTATCATCCACAAACTGACGGTCAGAGTGAGCGTACAATTCAAACTCTAGAAGACATGCTGCGGGCATGTGTGATCGATTTTGGCAAAGGTTGGGAAGCTCACTTACCGTTAGTAGAATTCTCTTACAACAACAGTTATCATACGAGCATCAAAGCAGCTCCGTTCGAGGCATTGTACGGACGGAAATGCAGGTCTCCTCTCTGTTGGGCCGAAGTGGGTGAGAGTCAGCTCACTGGGCCAGAACTGGTGTACGAGACTTCTGAGAAGATCGTACAGATTCGTAATCGATTGGCAGCGGCACGGGACCGACAAAAGAGTTATGCTGATCATCGCCGTAAGCCATTGGAGTTTCAAGTAGGTGACAAAGTGCTTCTAAAGGTTTCACCGTGGAAGGGCGTCATACGCTTTGGGAAGCGTGGCAAACTTAACCCGCGGTATGTCGGTCCATTTACGATCCTGGAACGGATCGGACCGGTGGCATATCGACTTGATTTACCGACGGAGCTCGGTAACGTACATAACGTCTTCCACGTATCTAACCTGAAGAAGTGTCTGACTGACGAGTCTCTCATTGTTCCACTAGAAGAGATCAAGGTTGATGATCGTCTTCGGATAGTGGAGGAACCTGTCGAGATCCTTGATTACAAGATTCGCAGTCTGCGTCACAGTAAGATTCGTATTGTTAAGGTTCGATGGAACTCGAACCGGGGACCGGAATACACTTGGGAACGCGAGGATCAGATGAAGTCTAAGTATCCTCATCTCTTTCCTAAAGAGGCATTCGAGTCGAGACACGTTACCACTGCAACGGAATGAATCTCGGGGCGAGATTCCTTTTAACGTGGGGATGATGTGACAACTCGGGTAATTCTCTCTCTTGGTTTCTATTTTTGTCTGTTTCTTTTGTTCATACTCTTGGTACTTACATAATTTTCGGGACGAAAATTCTTTTAACGTGGGGATGATGTGACACCCGGCAAATTCAAGTTAACAACGTCGTCTAAATTAAAGTCTACCTTAGCGAGTCACGCGTATTCTGTACTTAACTGGGTTAGTTGAGTCGGGTTATGGTTCGGGAACTGTTATATGAGTCTAGGGAATCATTAGATGTTGGCCTAGAGGATCGTTAGATGTCAGTCCTTAACCAAGTGTACAAACGGTGACGATTTGTAGGATCGTCAGGGCATACGGAACGTACGAATCTCGAGTCCCGGGAATTGGTGAACGAGTGTAAATATGTGTATTTACTAGTGTTATGTGTTTACAATCATTATGTGACTTGTCGGTATGTGAAAATGTGTTAACATGTGTTAAAACGGGGTTTAACGCGCAAAATACTTGGAACAGGACCCTGCAGGCGATTAGGGTGAACTAATCACCTGCAGGGTGGCGATTAGCTCACCCCAGGGGGCGAGTAGCTGCCTCAAGGTGGCGATTAGGGGGCTAATCGCCTAAGGGGGTGGCGATTAGCAGCCCTAATCGCCTGCAACTGGAAGCTAATCGCCTGCAACGTAAGTGACGACTAAAAACGACTATAAATACCATACTTAACCTCCTAAACTTCATTATACAAACCCTAATCGTCCCATAAACCGCCCCAACACATAAACAACCTCTGGAAGGCGATTTTTGATCAAAACTCAAGGTTTCAAGCTTGAATCATCATACTTTCATAATTCTAAGGTTTGATTTTCATCCGTAAACCTTTATAAACGTTTTTAATCAATCCCTAAGGGTCCAGACCTGTTGATAAACGAAAAAGCTTTCTGAAAATCGTCAATAAGGGTTGTTAATCGGATTATAACTAATATGCATGTGTTATGAGTGTGTATGATTAAAAAGCTAGGGTTTTTTATGATTCATGATGATGATTGCTATGTTATTATGATAGATCAGTGTTGATATTGATATTATGATGATAGGAATCTCAGTAATTGATTATAGGGTTATTGTTATGCATGTTAGTATGATGATTGCATGCTATGTGTATGGTGTTTGGATTACTTGATTTCATGCAGGACTGATTATACGAGGTTAAACGAAGGATTTTGATGTAAACATGTTTAGGATAGTGTTTGGGATGATATTGGGTGGTTACACATGTTCTGGATCTGATTTGGAGCGTTAAACGCGCGAAAAACTGGAACAGCAAGGTTACAGGCGATTAGCAGGCTAATTGCTAGGTGTTACATGCGATTAGCCCTAATTGCTAGGTGTTACATGCGATTAGCCCTAATTGCTAGGTGTTACATGCGATTAGCCCTAATTGCTAGGTGTTACATGCGATTAGCCCTAATTGCTAGGTGTTACATGCGATTAGCCCTAATTGCTAGGTGTTACATGCGATTAGCCCTAATTGCTAGGTGTTACATGCGATTAGCCCTAATTGCTAGGTGTTACATGCGATTAGCCCTAATTGCTAGGTGTTACATGCGATTAGCCCTAATTGCTAGGTGTTACATGTGATTAGCCCTAATTGCTAGGTGTTACATGCGATTAGCCCTAAATGCTAGTAGTTACATGCGATTAGCCTTCCTAAATGCCAGTTGACCAACCTAAATGCTAGTTGACTTTTCCTAATCGCGTGTACTACTGCTGTATGTATATTTTAGCATTCCGAGACCCGTTTTGACACCTAGGAACATGCTAGGAACCCCGTAACATGTTTAATAACTTGGTAACAAATACTTGGATGTATTTCGGTGATACGTGAACTATGTGCTATAACTTGTTGTGTGTTAACGTATGTTAAGGGTACTTGCATGATTGCATGTTTTGGAGCGTAAACATAACACGGGGAGTCTCGGGTCACCAATGGGATGTCGAGTCTTGTACTTTGGGTCGGTTAAACAGTCACGGTGTTTCAAACGAACTTGGTTATGGTCTGGACATCTAGGGACTAACTAACCTAAGGGTTATTAGTCTAAGTACTTGTAACTATCATATGTTAGGTCGCTGTTTTACGGGACTAGCATAGCTTGTTGAACTATTCTATTAGCTGAAGTTAACGCAACCTAAGGTGAGTTTACGGCCCCACTTTACTTGGTTTTCGTTTTCGGGGGAGAAAACATGTGTTAAACAACTATTTGGTAACAACTGTCATACTATGGGTTTTCAAACGGTTTACTATACGATCTTTGGAAGTCCCGGGGGGAAACCATGAATGTGCTGGTTTGCACAACGGGGAAATGTGAATAGCGCTATTGGGAGTGACCAACCCCACCCGTCGGCATGGAGCGCCGGGCGGGTGCATATTGTCTCAAACAGGAACAGGTTTACTATACGGGCACAACATCTGGTTTGCGAGTTAGTAATGGTTTTCCAATCGTAGTAGTAATGGTACATGCGCCTAGCTAGCGTACTTGGTTTACAATTGTTATAGTATGGACAGGTTATACTTGGAACTTTGATTACAAACCTGTAAACTCACCAGCATTTTTGTGCTGACGTAAACTCTTACATGTTTTCTCAGGTCGCTAAGGTAGCAAAGTGGAACTAGGGCGCACGCGTCTGCACGGCGTCTAGTTAGAGTTGCATGGTTTTGAACATTAAACATTTGGTTTTATTTTGTTTATGTAACGACATTTAGCTTCCGCTGATGTTTGGGATTTTAAACTATGTTTTTGAAATTCATTTAGTATTGTTTATTGTGATCATTGACTTGGATCCTGGTTTGTCATGCGCCTCGCGGTAAAACTCCGCAAGTGGATTTTGAGGGTGTGACAATAAACAATACTAAATGGATTTTAAAAAAAACATAGTTTAAAAATCCCAAACATCAGCGGAAGCTAAATATCGTTACATAACCGAAGTAAAACCAAATGTTCAATGTTCAAAGACCATGCGACCCTAACTAGACGCCGTGCAAACGCGTGCGCCCTAGTTCCATTGTGCTACCTTAGCGACCTGAGAAAACATGTAAGAGTTTACGTCAGCACAAAAATGCTGGTGAGTTTACAGGTTTATAATCAAAGTTCCAAGTTCAACCTGTCCATACTATAACAATTGTAAACCAAGTACGCTAGCTAGGCGCATGTTCCATTACTACTACGATTGGAAAACCATTACTAACTCGCATACCAGTTGTTGTGCCCGAATAGTAAACCTGTTCCTGTTTGAGACAATATGCACCCGCCCGGCCCTCCAAGCCGACGGGTGGGGTTGGTCACTCCCAATAGCGCTATTCACATTTCCTCGTTGTGCAAACCAGCACATTCATGGTTTCCCCCCGGCACTTCCAAAAGATCGTATAGTAAACCGTTTGAAAACCCATAGTATGACAGTTGTTACCAAATAGTTGTTTAACACATGTTTTCTCCCCCAAAAGTGAAAACCAAGTAAAGTGGGGCCGTAAACTCACCTTAGGTTGCGTTACTTCAGATAACAGAATAATTCAACAAGCTATGCTAGTCCCGTAAAACAGCGACCTAACATATGACAGTTACAAGTACTTAGACTAATAACCCGTAGGTTAGTTAGTCCCTAGATGTCCAGACCATAACCAAGTTTGTTTGAAAACACGTTTACTGTTAACATGACCAAATGTACAAGACTTGACATCCCATTTGTGACCCGAGACTTCCCGTGTTACACTTGTATTTATAAACACAAAATCATGCAGTCACACTTAACATACGTTAAAATCCAACAAGTTTTAGCACATAGTTCAATTAACACATTATTGACCCGAACACATGTTACTGAGTTATTAGACATGTTACGGGGTTCCTAGCATGTTCCTAGGTGTCAAAACGGGCCTCGGAATGCTAAAATACACTTACTGCAGCAGTACAGGCGATTAGGAAAAGTCAACTAGCAATTACGTTGGTCAACAGGCAATTAGGAATGCTAATCGCCTATACATTAGGCGATTAGGGTCATGTGGTATGCTAATTTTGGAGTTTGTAGGCGATTAGGGTCATGTGACATGCATTTCAGAACTCATTAGGCGATTAGGGTCATGCAGCATGCAAAAACAAGTCATATTAGGCGATTAGCATGCTAATCACCTAAAGGTTAGGCGATTAGCCCCTTCTGGTAGGCGATTAGCCTGCTAATCGCCTATCCCTTAGGCGATTAGCCCTGCTAATCGCTACCTGCAGGTCTGTTCCGGTTTTTCGCGCGTTTAACACTCCAAATCAAACCTAGAACGTGTAGAAACCTCCAATATCAATCAAACAAGTATCCTAAACATGTTTAAACCAAAATACTTCGTTTAACCTTGTTCTAGCAGTCCTGGATGCAACCATGTTTCTAAAACATAACACAAGTATCATGTAATCATCACATTAACATGCATAAACATAACCTAATGAACAATCAATCAGATTTCCATATCATACCATCATCATAATTCAGTAACTACCCTAATAACATATTAACAACCCTTCTTGATTATCAAAAATCCTATCTTTTAATTAAAACATATACATACAACATGCATAATCTCTAGAACTCATAGAATAGCAGTTATCAACGATTTTCAGAAGACATAATGGTTTATAAACAGGTCTGGACCATTAGGGATTTGATAAAAACATAGTAGAGGTTGCATGGATGAAAACCACACCTTAATATTGTGATTGATTGATGAAATAGGCTTGAAACCAAGTTGTTTGATCCAAAATCGTGTTCCAGAGGTTGTGTGGGTGTTGGGACGAGTTGTGGGGCGACTAGGGTTGATATTATGATGTTTAGGAGGTCAAGTATTGTATTTATAGTCGTTTTTAGTCGTAACCCTCGTTGCAGGCGATTAGGCTCCAGTTGCAGGCGATTAGGGTTGCTAATCGCCACCCCCTTAGGCGATTAGCCCCCTAATCGCCTAAAGGTTCAAGCTACTCGCCCCCAGATGTGAGCTACTCGCCACCTGGGGTGAGCTACTCGCCACCCTATAGGTGATTAGCTCACCCTAATCGCCTATAGGGTATTGTTCCGAGTATTTTGCGCGTTAAACCCCGTTTTAACATATGTTAACACATTTTCACATACCGACAAGTCACATAATGATTGTAAACACATAACACTTGCAAATAAACACATTCACACTCGTTTACCAATTCCCGGGACTCAAGACTTGCATGTTCCCTATGCTTTGACGATTCTCCGAATCGTCACCCCTTGTACACTTGGTTAAGGACTGACATCTAACGATCCTCTAGGCCAACATCTAATGATTCCCTAGACTCACATAACAGTTCCCGAACCATAACCCGACTCAACTAACCCAGTTAAGTACCGTATACGCGTGACTCGCTAAGTTAGACTTTAATCTAGACGACGTTGTTAACCTGAATTTGCCGGGTGTCACATATCCCATCGAACACCAGGTGGTCTTCCTCAGGAAAGATGCCCGTGAGCATGCAAGGAAAGTCACGTAGGCCCTGTCGTACAGCGCGCCACGAGCCTGCCGATGATGTGCGGTGGTATAGTATTCCACCAAGCTCGTGGCTAGGTCGCATGTCCTCTGTAAAAAGTAGACAATATGAAAAGAAAAGGTCCATATTGTTGACCTTATCCCGGCTGCAGCCTCGTGTGGCGATGGACGTGGCAATCGCACGGTGCAGGTATATGTACAGAGGGTCTCTGATGTGGTTGGCCATCGCCTAAGATTACCCAAAGTGCGACCTGGCTATGGCCATCTAGAAACTAATGAGGGTTTACCTGTCAAGTTGCGTGATCCCCTCGCTTTAAAAAATAAGTTTTTAATAAGTTTTACTATTAAAACACATTCATGATCAGATCTGTAAATAAACTTAATATCATCCAAAACTCAACATCAAACTTTGCACAAACATGAACTTATAACTCTAACAAGTCACATTTCAATATCCTCATCCCAATACCGTTTATCTAGACCATCAGAAACATCAAAATCTCTTTTCACATCAGATCCAAAACCCTTTTGAAAACCCTATTGCATGGTAACAAAATCAAAAGATCTAAGCATAAACTATCATCTAATCATCTAAACAATCATTTCCACACATAATCACATACACACACACATACGGTTCATACACACATATACACATGCACGACACACACTCACACACATGTATTCATCACCATTTTCCATTTTATCTTATTCCCATTATTTAATTTACAAAACCCACTTTAATATCTTTGTTTATTTGGTGAAAAACTTGATTAAAACAGAAAATACCTAAAGATTTAAGTAAGTTTTTAGTTTATGAACATACCTTTATAAACTCTTATATAATGGTGGGTTTTGGTGTTTCTCTCTCTAAAATCTTGGATTTTTGGCTTCAAATCACCTCAAACACTAATCTATCTAGGTTATTGGGTCCATTGTTATGATAAGATGAACAAAACAAGATGGTTAAGGTGTTGGTGGGTGGGTTCGGCTAAAAAGAAGAAGAGGGAGAAGTTGGATGGTTTTTCCTTAAGTGTGTGTAATTGTTGGTGTAAGAATGAAGGGGAATGTTTGTGTTGGTAGGTTTTACGGGGAATGTTTAGTATTTAATAATAATAATAATAACTAGTGTGTTTCAAGGCGTGCAAACACCAAGCCATGTTGTGACTTATTATGAAATCATATATATTTATTAATAAATAGGTGTTCGTAAAAATTTTTTTTTAAAAAAACCCATGTTTCAAACCGGTTTCGAACCTGAGACCTCAAACCACACAAATGCACCACAAATCACTCTACCACCAAGCCATTTTGTTAATTATTATGGAATCATATGTATTTATAAATAAAAAAGTGTTGGAAAAAAAATCTAATGTTTGAAACGGGTTTCGAACCCAAGACCTCGAAGTACATACATGCACCACAAACCACTCCACAACAACCCCATTTTGTTAATTCTTATTGATTCATATGTATATATATAAATAAATGTTGTAAAAAAAAAGACTGAAATGAGTTTCAAACCCAAGACCTCAAAGAAGACACATGTACCACAAACCACTCCACCACTACCACATTTTGTTAATTCTTATTAAACCATATGTGTATATATATACATATATATATATATATAGGGTATGGATATATGGAAAACCCTTCTAAGTTGGAAAACTTTGGAAACTCTAACTTCCCGAGCTTTTTAGGGCCTGAAAATTTTAGGGCATGTAATATACATGATTTTAAGCATTTTGAGCCAAAAAAATCAAAAAAGCGCCGAACACTTTTTTTTTAAAAAAATAAAAAAAAAGTTTTCAGGTAACACATGTTAGCGATTAACATGTGTTAACAATGCGTTACCCGAAAACTTATTTATTTTTTTAAAAAAAAGTACTCGGCGCTTTTTTGATTTTTTTGGCTCAAAATGCTTAAATTCATGTATATTACATACCCTAAAATTTTCATATAAAAAAACTCGGGAGGTTAGAGTTTCCAAAGTTTTCCGGTTTAGGAGGGTTTTCCGTTTATCGTTATACTATATATATATGTGTGTGTGTGTGTGTGTTGTAAAAAAGACTGAAATGGGTTTCAAACCCAAGACCTCAAAGAAGACACATGCACCACAAACCACTCCACCACTACCAAATTTTGTTAATTCTTATTAAACCATATGTATATATATAAATATGTGTTCTATAAAAAAACCGGAAAAAGACAAAAGTCATTAATGTTTTACTATTCATTTAGCTAATCTATTATGTTATGTTATTTATAATTATAATAATAATAATAATAATAATAATGATGATGATACTATAATATTGGAGGGGGGGGGTGTTCGACCGGTTTGGGGGGGGGGGGGGTTGGGTATTATATATATATATTTTTTATAAAACTTATAACATATATAATACACAATCTCTCAATTTATAAAAACCTCTAAATATTAATTAATTAAGGTTTTTACCCATTTGGTCAATAATAAAATTTCCAATACTCCAATATTCATTTTTAGCTAATTTGATTATAATTGAGGTTTCCATTTCGTACCAGGTCTCGAATTCGCGTTAAAACTCTAAAACGCGTAGCTAATAGACCTTAACGATTTAAAAACCACCAATTATTACCTATATTAGTTTTAATAATATTTCATTCTGAAAATATTATTCCATGCCAAACCAAGCATCACGAGACAAATTCCAAATTAAGTCTAATACGCTCGTTATCATTTCGATAGTTATTATTATATGCGAATAATACTCAATTTTGGCAGTTATCACAAGATTAAAGATAGTGATCTTGGATCGTGAAGGAATAGGGCTAGACTTGTAGTTGATGTCCTTCTTAGACCCATTCGTTTTAGCATTTGTTGGCTCGAATGAAACCGAATAAACCTCCTCTAGTGTTTGGATTCAATCTATAGAAAATGATGAAAATGATAAGCTAAATGCAATCCTGTTATGTCTATTTATTAAAACTCCTAAGAGTTGGTTCATATAGTTTCTATGTCGATGTGGGATAAGGGGAGCAGCCAACTTGCTTGTATGTTTGGATGTAAATTAGTCTAAAATAGTAAAATGTATGTATGTAGTATTATTATTGTTGCTTCACTTGTTTTTCTTTTTTAACTTTTAAACATATCGTTTATAAAATTACGGATATATATGTCATTGTGACAAGCATATTATTCTCTATGTTTTACCCAAGTTTTATTAAAACGAAGAAGGGTAAAATGTAATATATTTAATTATTGTTATTATTATTAATCGGCACCTTATAATACTATGGGTATGTTTGGCAAGGAGCTTTTAAGAGCTTTTAGGAGCTTCAAGCTTTAAGCTTTTAAGAAAAAGCTCATACTCAATAAAAAACCTTGTTTGGTTGAAGGAGCTTCCAGCTTTTAGGATGGAGAAAAAGCTTTACAATGAAAAGCTACTAGTACTAGCGTTTAAGAAAAAGCTCCTACTAGCTACAAGCTTTTAATAAGTAAATGACACAAATACCCATTCTATTTTAAGTATAAAATAAAAACTTTCCTTACAAGCTTTTAATTATGCATATTTTCGTCATTTTATACATTTTATTAAAAGCTCCAGCCACTCTGCCAAACACCAAAATATATTTAAAAAACTTCCAGCTACCAGCTTGCAGCTACCAGCTTCCAGCTACCAGCCACCAGCTAGTTTTGCCAAACATACCCTATATTGTCAAGATATTTCATATTTAATGTATATATGTGTGGCCCTCGGGGGGCAAAAGTAAAGTTGCACTAGTTTTAACGTTATTTTACTAATTTCGTGAAAATAACGTTAAAAACGACGGACGGTTAATCATGCATCATGTGGTGGCGTTGATAGCCAAAAGACAAAGGGGTACATGCACCGATCGGGTTTGTCCCGATTGCTAAGTGTTTTGTGCCTTATGTCCAAGGCTTGATACCAAACCACATCGAGCTGGGGGTCTCACTGGAAGCAGCCTCTCTATTCTTAGGGATAGGGGTAAGGCTGTCTACATTTTACCCTCCTCAGACCCTACCTTAGCTTTGCTATAGGTGGGATAAACTGAGTATGATGATGATGATGATGTTAATTATTTGTTATTTGCTCGAAGTACGTGAAATCTAGATTTTATATCTCACGTTTATATATCTATGATATCCAGATTGAAAAGCAAACTCATGACCAATTAAACTACAAGAAACTTTAGGTTACAATATTACCAATTAATCATTAAACAACTTTATTCATCATACTTTTAAAAACAAGTAACAATATATTCATGATGAATACTTGCAAGGCCCCGTGATCTAGCAAGACGCCAGAACTCAGAAGCTTTTGTAGGAACCAATGCCACATTTCTCTTCACTCACAATCAGAGGTGGGATACTCTGCTCATAAAAGAAGTAATTATCTGGATCAACCACACCTTTCACCATAGCCAACCTCCTAAAATTGTCACCAAAATACTTGCTTCCCCACTCTATGGCGTTCAAGTAACTCGTGTTATCTGCATTATCATTTTCACCTAAATCCAAATCCCTATAGTTAACATAAGCTGCTCTTGGATACTTTGCCACATATGGTGTCATATTTTCATACATCTTTCTCATCCAACTTATGCGCTTTGCGGATGATTCAGTGCTGTCATCTTGCCATTGCTCAAGATATTGTATGTTATACAAATACCCCTTTCGATGAGGATAAGCGATTCTCGTGTCATCAATCTCATGCATCATTCCACCGTGAGGTTCCATTACAAGAACCGGGCTGTCTCCCTCCAAACACCATTTCCATATCTCTTCCAGCTTTTCTTTGGGTATCGGTTCTTTCACATAGTCTGACTTACCATTGAAGTAGCTTTTGGGGACAGGTTTTCTATCTTTAAGAACATCAATGCTTCTCCCAACTGTATAATTATCAAAATAAAGTACCGTTTCGATCCAACTCATTTCACTACAGTCTTTTTCCTGTAAACCCAACTCAGGGAAGCTATCTGTTATGGTTTCCATGAGTTTGTCCACATTTCCAAGAAACATGGAGTTGAATATTACTTGAATTGTTCTGTTTCCTGCCTCATTTAAAGCAGGTAGTGCTATAACTCTCATGAATAAATCTCGACTTACTTTGTGCGAAATGTACTGCCACTTGTTAAAAAGACTCGACCCACCTTCTTCTATGGTCTTGGAAAGGCTAAAAACCGATACTTTATCAGGAACATAAACAAGCTTCAGTTTCCAAGCGACTACAACGCCAAAACTCCCACCTCCGCCCCCTCTAATAGCCCAAAATAGATCTTCTCCCATAGATTTTCTATCAAGTATTTTCCCTTTAGCATCAACAATCCTAGCATCGATAACGTTATCGGCTGCTAGGCCATACTTTCTCATCATGTTACCAAACCCCCCTCCACTTATATGACCGCCAACACCAACGGTTGGGCAGGTCCCAGCTGCAAATCCAAGATTTGGACTTTCTTGGGACACCCGGTAATAAAGCTCACCAAGGGTTGCACCAGTCTCCACCCATGCAGTGTTGTGATCACCCGACTCGATGGTTACTGACCGCAATTCTCTAAGGTCAAGGACAACAAAAGAAGATTGGTAACTTGAAGTGTATGACAGGCCTGCGTTATCATGTCCACCACTTCGAATACGGATTTGGATATTGAAAGGTTTGGAACAAAGTATTGTGGATTGTACATGGGAATATGTTAAGGGTGTGATTACAGCTAATGGTTTTGGGGTTGTAGGTGTGGAAAATCTAAGGTTTGTGATGGTTGACTCAAGAAGAGATGAATATTCTGTATTGTCGTTTTGGGTGAACACAAAATCTGAGGCTGTGGCATTTAGATATTGCGAGAGGCATTGAAGAAAAGTAGCTGCAGGCAGTGGATCTGAAATTGCTAAACAGATTAAATTAGCCGTAAGAAGAAGCACAAAGAGATGTCTTTTTAGATTTTGTGTCTTAATAATATTTAGCTTCATGTTTTCTTCTTAATCGTTGAATACTCATCAGCCTCGTCTGTATCTATCTAATCTAGTATATATTAAAATAAAGTGGTCTTACTAAAATAAGCGGTATTCCTAAAACATAAATAAAGAAATTAAAGATGCCGTTTTGTTTTAACACGACTAAAGTAAAATACATGTGAAAAATTCATATATATGACTTTACCCTGAATGTGATCACAAATTGTTGAAGTGGCTATCAAATTGTACAAAAATGTTGAATATATAATCATGTAAGACTAAACACAAAATGGAACACTATGTTAACTATGTTGAATTGCTTTAACGGTTATCATATACAAGCGGTATATATTTTATTAATTTTGGTTTATATTTATTTTTAATTACATTTGTTATATTATTATCTTTATTAATTATGGTTTATATTATTTTTATTCTAACCTATAGGAACGTATAAAAAGAAGTGATACAACGATTTCAATGTTGTGAAAAAAGCACTTAACGGTTACCGAGAAAAACACAAACATGCTTTCAAGCATGGTGGACATGGAAGATTGTTAAAGAATATGAGAAGTGGAGCAAGGTCTTGTTGTTGAGCGAGGATTCCGGTTGTAGTTCCGGCAAGAGAAAATCATCTGAGTCTGCCAACTTTGGTGCATCCAAAGATTTTAGAGCAACCAATATGTCGATGCCGAACTTGAACGGTGAAACAGTCCAACATAACCGAAGAAAAGGGGTAAACAAGCTATACAAGCAGTCGTGTCATCAAACCAAAGTGCGTTGGCCAAAATCATTATACCCTTGATCACGTGGCACGTATCTTTTTTAAGATGTTGATGTGTCTTGCTCTGCAGCCCGCTTTGCAAGGTCCATGAGAAACTTAAGGTTACTATCGTCTGAGTGTAAAATTGGGTGCACTTCGAGCGGGGGAATGATAACTTGATCATCTTCTACGTTAACGTCACTCATTTTTTTAAAAGTATGGATATAATTTCTATTTTTTTGATACTAAACCGTGGGATTGCAATGTGTTTTATACACCTTTGATAAAAAAAAAACAGTCACATAATATGACCGTTTAAACAATTATTAAAATTCACAAATTACATTCAACAGTCAAAAAAAGAATTAAAAACCATAAAAATTCGACCGTTGCAATTAAGATACCAAGGTACCAGCCCGTTAAAAAGAACTAGAAAACGGTTCACGGAAACCCTACAAGCACGGGTGACGGCGGTGTTACCGTATTGATAGTGAGGTAAGCGTAACCAAATCTGGCAGCGCCTCGTCCCCCTACATGTGTGAGTGAGTGACAGTAAGGTGCAGTTCCGTTGCTGTTGGGTTGATCAACATACATACATACATACGTACAAAGATGAAGAAGCTATAGTATAGTATGATCAATTCAATTCATCAAAAACATGCTCACAGACGACTTTTGCGTTAAACTTTTGGACAAGTGCCCGGATATCCAACAATTGAGAAGGATACATTGTCGGTTAATTACTGCTGGAAATGTCGCCTCATTCTCACATATTGCTCTCAAATTAATGAAAGCCTATTCTGAATGCCGCCAAATCGCAGTCACCCGCCAACTGTTCGACCAATATCCTCAAACAGATGTTGTCTTTTTCAACGTCATGATTAGAAGCTACGTCAACAATAAACTCTATCAAACAGCCCTTCGTATGTACACAACCATGTCCACACTTAACATTACCCCTGACCACTTCACACTTCCACAAGTTTTAAAAGCATGCTCCGGGTCTCAGAATTTGTGGGTCGGCTTACAAACCCATGTTGCTGTTTTTAGAAAGGGTCTGCATTCAAATCTCTATGTAGGGAATGGTTTAATTACAATGTATGGAAAATGTAACCGGTTGTTGGATGCTCGCAAGGTGTTTGATGAAATGCCTATTAGAGATGTTGTGTCATGGAATTCTTTGGTTGCTGCATACGCTCAAAACGGGATGTTTCATGACGCGTTAGAGGTTTGTAGGACAATGGTAGAGTCTTCTAGCTTGAAACCTAATGCGGGCACGATGGCTAGTCTTTCGCCTGCTGTTACGTGTTCCACTAGTTCTCACAACTTAACTTTCATGAAGGAGATGTTTATGAACCATGCTCGGGATAGTTTGGTTTCTTGGAACGTAATGATAGCAGTGTATGTTAATAATTCTATGCCTGCGGATGCAGTTGATCTTTATCTACAAATGGAAAGTTGTGGGATTGACCCTGATTCAATCACGCTTGCTAGTGTCCTACCGGCTTGTGGGGATCTTTCGGCTTTATTGTTAGGAGGAAAGATTCATGAATATGTAAAAAGCAAGAGGCTTCTTCCAAATCTGACACTAGAGAATGCCTTGATTGATATGTATGCTAAATGCGGATCTTTAAAAGACGCACAAAAGGTCTTTGATGAAATGCAAACCCGAGATGTTGTGTCGTGGACTTCTATGGTTTCTGCTTATGGCATGACTGGTGACGGTCAAACTGCTGTGACCCTCTTTTCAGATATGCAGCACTCAGGTCTCACGCCTGATTCCATTTCTTTTGTTCCGGTACTATCAGCCTGCAGCCATGCTGGATTATTAGATCAAGGAAAGAAATTTTTCAAACTGATGACAGATGAATATAAAATCGTTCCAAGGCTTGAACACTTTGCCTGCATGGTCGATTTGTTAGGACGTTCTGGGAGAATAAATGAAGCTTATGAATTTATTAAAAATATGAAAATGGAACCAAACGACAGAATTTGGGGTGCATTATTGAGTGCTTGTAAAGTTCACTCTAACATGGAAATTGGCCTTGTTGCAGCAGATCATTTATTTCAATTGGTTCCTGAACAAGCTGGATATTATGTTTTGTTGTCAAATATTTATGCGAAAGCGGGGAGATGGAAAGATGTGACAACTATTCGGTCAATCATGAAAGTTAAAGGAGTAAAAAAGGAGCCTGGTGTTAGTAATGTTGAGCTTAACAATCAAGTTCACTCATTTCTTGCTGGTGATCAATCACATCCGCAGTCGAAACAGATCTATGAAGAATTAGATATAATTGTAGGAAAGATGAGAGAATTAGGGTATGTACCTGAGACAGATTCTGCACTCCATGACATCGAAGATGAAGATAAAGGAAACCATCTTGTGGTTCATAGTGAAAAGCTTGCTATTGTGTTTGTTATTATAAATACAAAACCTTTTACTCCTATACGAATCACCAAGAATCTACGCGTTTGTGAAGATTGTCATATTGCTGCTAAGCTCATTTCCAAGATTGTTGAACGAGAAATTATTCTTCGAGACACAAATCGGTTTCATCATTTCAAGAACGGTTTATGTTCGTGTGGCGACTATTGGTGAGTGTTAAAAGTACCCACAGCTATGAATGATCTATTTTGCATCCAGAATTATTAGGATCTAACTATACTCGTATCAAATATCTTTATTAAACATTTGTACCCACCCATATATATATATGTAACAAGCTTTCACGTTAACTTTTTGAAGTCATTTGATGGACAATATTTTTATTTGGTCACATGTAGTTAGTTATGTGTATCTTTTATAATCAACAACCATCTTAATTATGTACAAACTAATGTTTTTTAAAAACAAAATTTAAACTAAAAATCAGCAAAATCGAACCATTTCATAGATATCAAATTACAAATAGTGGGAACAAATTCAAGTTTAACAATCGATCCCACATTGACCTCTAATAGCATCAAGCTTGTCGTCAGTCAGTCGTAAAGGGGTGAATGCGGACCCACAAAAGGGAGAAAATCGAAGCCAGTAGAACCGCCTATACGATAACAATGGTCGGGGTTCGGTTTTGGCGACCCAACAAACCTTTAAGAAAGGAAGGATCACCCATATTGCAAAAAACAGTTTCACTTTTTTGGTCAAATGTTATGAAGTTTATGTAAATACAACTTGAGTCTTAAATGTTTGAAGTGTCAAATGACGTTAATGTTTTGGGTTAAAATAAGTATGTTTGACCTCAGGAATAATAAAGTTAGTTAGTTATTAGTGAAGTAAGCAAGTAGTGGAAGTGATGTGAGAGGATAGACGATGGTATTTATGTATGTATGTAAGCAAGCCTTTCCAATAGTTTTAATTTACCATTATACCCATACCAGATCGGGCAATGCCTGCTCAGCAATTGAACCTAAAGCCCACCTGAGGACCTGGTTCAGACAGATTAATTGAAAGCAGTATATCGATATCCATCCCCTTGCATTGCATCTTGAAGCCTGTTTAAATATCTTCTGTCACGGACCCACCCGTAAATCCATCCAATCTGATTGGATAAAAAAGATCATGTTAAGTTGTAAAAAGAAAAATATCCAAATTGGCATATATAGGATGCTAGACAGAGAACTCGGTTGGCATAACAATAACATTGATTTTCTGATACAAAAGCTGAAGATGAAAAGTTACCTCTCAGTATATCGAGGTCCACTTGTTTCAAACCGTACCAAAACTGATTAAAAGCCCTCTTAATCATTTGATCTAATAAACATAATTACAATTAAAAAATTATAAAGAAGATGGAAAAAGGTGTTTCAGGTATAAAAGTATCATACTTGTTGATTTTCCATTGAATAGAGAATTACATATATACACAATAAAGAGCTAAAGACTATGAACTAATAGCTACAAATTAAGGAGTGAAATGAGTGCAGAAAATACAGTTACAACAAACATTAATTGGAATATTCATTCAGATTTGGTGGGAGAATCGGTTTTGACCGAGTGTGCTTCAATATGCCCCCGCAAGATGGACCATCGTGAGAGAAGGCCAATCTTGGATGTTAATAAATGAAACCATGGACGTAGAAGTGGTTTAGTTAAAGCGTCCGCAAGTTGATCATCTCCAGATATGTGTGTGACGCGAATGGTGCCATCTTGAACTTTTTCACGTACGAAGTGGAAGTCTAGTGCAAGGTGCTTCATGCGGGAGTGAAAGACTGGATTCGCTGAGTAGTGGGTTGCACTTAAGTTGTCGCAGTAGATGGCAGGTGTGACTGTGGATTTGAGACCTAGTTCAACCAATAAGAAGATGAGCCATTGGACTTCGGTTGTGGTGGAAGCCACAGCACGAAATTCTGCTTCGGTGGATGATCGAGCAAGTGTTGGTTGACGTTTAGAGCTCCAGGAAATCGGATTTTGACCGAGATAAACAATGTAACCGGTAGTGCTTCGATAAGACGGTCGGTCACCGCCCCAATCGGCATCAGTGAAAGCGTGAAGCTGCAAAGGGGATTTCCTTTTGAAGAAGATGCCATGATGTAGAGTTCCATGTAGATACCTTAGCAATCTTTTTAGAGCTTCCCAATGAACATTTGTTGGCTTGTGCATGAACTGTGAAAGTTTATTCACTGTAAAAGAAATGTCAGGACGTGTTAAAGATAAATATTGCAGTGCACCTACAAAAGCCCGGTATTCGGTTGGGGATGATAGGGGTTCGCCATCCATGACAGTGATAGTAGAGGAAGCCGACATCGGTGTAGGTGCCGGTTTGCAATTACTCATGTTAGCTTTGGTGAGAATATCAAGGATGTATTTAGATTGAGATAGAAAAAGGCCATGGTTGTGCGGAATAACCTCGATGCCAAGGACGTAAGAGAGATTGCCAAGGTCTTTTAAGGAGAATTTGGCAGCTAGAGTTTGAATGAAAGATTGGATGAGGGATGGGTTTGCGCCGGTGATAATTATATCATCGACGTAGACAAGAATAAAAATTGGGGAAGAGGGAACTTTGTTGATGAAAAGAGAGGAATCGGATATGGAAGGTTTGAAGTGGACCGATAGAAGGTAGGTTTTGAGTTCGTCATACCAAGCACGAGAGGCTTGGCGAAGGCCATAGATGGCCTTGTTAAGTTTGCAAACGTGGGTGGGATAGGAAGGGTTCACGAAGCCGGGTGGTTGAGACATGTAAACCGATTCGGTTAAGGTGCCTTGGAGGAAGGCATTGTTTATGTCAAGTTGGCGTAGAGGCCAATTATATGAAGTAGCTATGGCAAGAATGAGGCGTAGAGTGGCCGGTTTTACTACGGGACTAAAAGTTTCAACATAGTCTAGACCGGGACGTTGATGAAAACCTTTAGCAACAAGACGTGCTTTTAGGCGATCTACCGAGCCATCAGGTTTGAATTTGGTGCGGTAGACCCATTTGCATCCAACAAGGTTAGGTGCATTGTCGGGAGGAACAAGAGTCCAAGTTTGATTGCGTTGGAGGGCATCGAACTCGGTTTGCATTGCATCTCGCCAAAGCGGTTGTTTGAGAGCTTGGGTAATGTTGGTAGGTTCGGGAAGGGTGTGAGTAGTGGAGTGGTATAGGACAAAATCGGAGTTGTGGTATTTCGGGTTGGGTTTAAAAGTGGCTCAAGTTTGATAAGAAGTGGCGGGTTGAGGTGAAGAGGGAGTGGGTTCTGTGGTTTGGGAATTATTGGAGGGAGAGGAATCTGAGGAAATATGTATAGGGGATGAAGGGGTGGTTTGGTCAGTGGTGTGGGAAGATTCGGTGGTCTGTGGTGGGAGGTCGGCGGGGGTGGGTGGAGGTGGTCGTCTTTGGTAAGTAATGATTGGTGGGTTGGAGGAGGAAGGTGCCGAATCGGTTGCGGCGGGTGTGGTAGGTGGATAAGGAGGAGGAGAGTGGTTGGGAAGTGAAATAGATTGAGTAGTAAGAGGTAACCAAGTGTCGGGTGATGGTGGATCGGGGGTGGAGGTTTGTGAGAGAGATTCATAAGGGAAAATATGGTCAATGAAGTGGACATGACGAGATGTGTAGATTCGATTTGTGAGCGGGTCAAGAAGGTGAAAAGCACTTTGGGAGGATGGGTAACCTATGAATATGCATGGTTTAGACCGAGACTCGAGTTTGTGTTTCGAGTATGGGCGTAACCAAGGGTAGGATAGGCAACCGAAACCATGAAGTTTTTCATAGTTGGGAGTAGTGTGAAAGAGGCGATAGTAGGGGGAATCATCGTTAAGGGTGGTGGTGGGTAATCTGTTTATGAGGTAAGTGGCGGCGGTAAAGGCAAAAGGCCAAAATTTGAGAGGCATTTTGGCATGGGTTAACAATGATAGGCCGGTTTCGACAATGTGGCGATGGCGTCGTTCGGCATAACCATTGTGTTCGGGTGTGTGAGGAGGAGAGGTGAGATGAGAAATGCCACAAGAAGCAAGATGAGAGGAGAGTTTGATATATTCTCCACCATTGTCCGAAAATAATTGTTTTATTTTGGTTTTGAAATAGTTTTCAACAAGTTTTTAAAAACGAATGAATGTGTTAAGAGAGTCTTATTTATATTTTAATGGGTAAATCCAAATATATTTTGTGAAATGGTCAACAAAAATAATGTAATATTTGTAGCCATCGAAAGATGTAATCGGAGATGACCATACATCGGAAAACAATAGTTCTAGGGGAGAAGTAGAATGCAAAGAAGATGAGTGAAAATGTAATTTGTGACTTTTATTAATGCAACAAGAATTGCAAGTTTCATGCTTGCTAGAAATAAAAGGGACAGAGGATGCTAAATAATGTAAAACTCTTGAATGTGGATGTCCGAGGCGATGATGCCATGAAGACTTCTTGATGGTTTGCAAGTGAAAAAGTTGTGGAGACTTGGTGGAAGAGAGCTCGTATAGACCACGGCTAGTGGTTCCCCGAAGAATTGTTCGGCGAGTGGGAAAATCCTTAATGACAAAATAAGAGGAAAAAAAATAGGATTAGTATGTTGTTATCAAGACATAATCGAGAGATAGAGATAATGTTTCGAGATATAGAAGGAACACAAAGTACATTTTTAAGAATGATGGGAGTATTAGAAAAATAAAGCACCATAGTGCCAACATGAGTAATTTTGAGAGACGAACCATCACCGATGATAAGTTCCTCAGTACCGTCATATGGGCTATGCATGGAGAGCGCATTATTGAGATCATTTGTGATGTGGTGAGAAGCACCACTGTCCTTTAACCATGATAAATCGGAGTCCACTGTGGGGTGAGTAGCCATCATGTGTGCTTGGGGTTTGTGTTGGGTTTGGCTTCGGTTATAGGTTGGGAGGGTTATTTGGGGGTGGCTTTTCTTGAAGGATGAGCAGGAGGTGAGTGAGTGACCCTTGGTAAAACACCATTGGCATTTTCCAAGGAATGGGCGTTGGGCAGTGGCGGAAGATGGAACCCACTTTCTAGCGAATTCGGCTTTTTCTGAAAGTGACTCAAATGTAAGTAAGCAAGCATTGCAGAAGCATCATGAGATACATAACATGAGACTTTGTCAACTGAAAGAATCGATCATAAGACGGTATTTGCAGTAATCAGGGGTGGTTCTTTTAATGGGTCCACTCTACTCACAAAAACATCTATTGGTGCAACTTGTGAGCCTAATTAAAGTTACGGCCCAGGAGCACAGATGTGGAACCGGCTCAGGTCAGGCTTCCAATTAATGCAGCTTCCACATTTTGTTCTGTTGGCATCTCCCACAAACCCAGTCTCCTGCCATGCTCCTTTCTTTTCTTCTCTACATTACCAAAAATCGATATAAAAACGCAATTCAACTTGTGTATTTTCTATTACACCATGTTATAATTTTCCTTCCTACACTTTTTAGGATAAAAGTTCTTTTTAATTAGCATAACCCACACCTACACACATATGCACGTACGTGTATACCTTTTGGAAGATGATGATTGGGGTTGGTTTGTTTGTAATAATTGACAGCATTGTTGGATGTATGTATACTACTGTTACTACTACTACTACTACTAGTAGTAGAAGAGTAGATAAAGAGGAAGGAAGATCGATGAGTGCCTGCCTGCAGGCTGTTGATTATGAACTAGTATATGATTATGAATCTAGATTAAGAGGTCATAGGTGGCTGGCTGGCTATTTAGTAAATAGTAAAGTGGGTATCATATCGTATGAAAAATTCAAAAATATCCGAAAACAACTTTCAACCTCAGATTGTTACATCAGATTTGTTAAACACTATCCTAAAACTGTAAAACACATTAATTTGGTGGGGATACTATCCTAACTACCCTATACCATAGATGAGATTTTGAGAAATCTAAAAAACCTGACATTGTCACTACCCCCATTGCCACCCTAACCGGTCGTCGTCTACCACCATAAACTGTGGCTGGCCTACGTGCCAGGTCGGGCCGCATCCACGCACCGTCACCACCGTCAACTCTGTAGCTTCCTTGTGTCACTGCTGATCCGTTCAAAAGTTGATTTGGGAGAGTTAATTGTTGTGTAATGATTTGAATTTATTTATAGTTAATCGTTGGTGAATTTATTGGCATTATGTTATATTTTGTGACTCGTATTATATTTTACGACTCATGTTATATTTCATGATCCATTATATTTTTTTGTATTATTCTTATTTTGGTTCACCCTCCTCATTTTGGTATAATAACTTGCTTAATTAGACTCCTCTCTCTCAGCATTATTTAATTTGATGGCATGCAGTTTTTGCAAGTTGCAAAATATGCTTGTAAACACGAAAGTGACAATAAAGATAACATGATAAATAATAATAATAAACTTTAAAACAAAGGTCCAAACCTCTTAATAGACATTCAATCGTCTTTACTATCCGTCCGTCTAGCAACAATAAAACAAGTGCAGAAAATTGTCTGTTATTCAAAACACACCCTACAGGCTCAAGTAAGTCTATTTATCATCAAAGATAACTCAAGCACATCAAAACCCACATCGTATCACTTCTGACCAGAGTCTGGAGAGCCGTCTCCATAGGATACTAGTCCTCCCTTACCAGCCGGGCTTCCAGAAGGTGACCTTGACCTCGACTTTGATATCGATTTTGACTTTGACTTTGATCTCGACCTACCGCTCCTTCTTGGAGGAGAAGGTGAACGTGAAGACTTTGCTTCATAAGGGCTCCTGCTTCTAGAAGGTGGGGTTACGCTACGTGGCCCTCTTCTCCTTTCAATCGGTGGTGAAGGCCTGTATCGAGATGTCTCGACAGGAGAACGGCTGCGGCTGTAGCGACGGCGATAGCGAACAGGGCTTCGTGATACACTTGGGCTTCGGGTCCTGCTTCTTCTAGCTCTGTACCTGTAAGCAAGTGCATTAAAAATATCATTAATGATGAGATTTTGGTAAATCAACTCAGAAACTGAAAGAAAGATCCAGCATACCTTGGTGGACTTCTGTCCCTCAAGGGGCTGCGACGCCTATAGCTTGAATACCTGCATGTAAAATTGTCCAATGGAATAAACAAGTTTCATTTGGAACTTGAAAGTCGCATACGTGTATGGTGTCTCCCTACAAGTATACAAAAAATGATTCTCGAGGACTATTTGTCATGCTACTGTCTATGTGTACTACAAATTTTAATCAAGGTCATGCATGCATTCATATAAATTCCATTATCTAATCTGAAATGGTGGCCATAAAAGGGTTGATTTGGATTATGTTTGCTTAGCTAGAATAACTAACCAAAACTGAAACAGGTTCAAATGGTAAATCAGCCTGAAAATCATCTGACATGTAAAAGATTGTGTAAAAAACTTCAAGATTATTACTATTAGTGGTAATGACATAGTTTGGTAACCATAAATGACACTTAAATTGACTATTTATAAAACTCCAGAAAATAAAACTGGCCCTTTTGACCTGCCACCCACCCCTTTTTCCATATAATTGGTTTTTAAAATTAACACCAACAAAAGCACATTGTTTGGTACCTGTCACGGTCGCTCCTGCCATAGCGATAAGATCTGACTGGTGAACGATCTGGAGAATGGTATCTACGTGCATAAGAATATCGATTACTGAAACCCCTACCTCTTCTGATACGTTTAGGGGACCCATCAGGAGAAACACTTCTAGAAGGTGACCTCCCCCTGCGCCCCCCAACAGGGCTTCTGGAATAACTACGCCGACTGCCCCTAACAGGTGGCCTGATAGGGCTGCGACTCAGGCTTCTCCTTAATGGAGCTCGACCTGAGCTTCTGCTTAAGCTTCGTTTAGAGGATCTCACCGGGCTTCTGCTTAAGCTTCGTTTAGAGGATCTTACCGGGCTTCTGCTATAACTTCTTCTAGAAGATCTAACAGGACTTCTGCTCACAGACTTCCGTAGGGATTTTCTACTTCGAGGCGGCGATGGTGACGGTGTAGGACTCCTGCTCACACTTTTTTGGATCCGGGATCTAACCGGACTCGGGCTTAGGTTTCTGATGTTTTTGCCCCTCATTGGACTTCTGCTAATGCTTCTAGCTGGACTCTTGCTGCTTTCACTTCTAACTGGGCTCTGGGTATTTTCCAAGGTATCACGTCTAGGGGACCCACTGACACTCGGACTCCTGCTCTTATTGCGCCTTGGGCTCACACTTGGGCTCCCCCTAGGGCTAATACTCATGCTCTTGCTCAAGGCCCTTTGAGGACTTCTGCTTATACTTCTGTTAAACAATGTATTAGAAAAGACAAAATTTCCTACAATGTAAGTTTTAACAAGTAAAATAGCAATAAAACAATTAACCTAGAATTGTGTGGATGGTCACTTGCAACATTTGGTCTCTCAGCAACCTTCACGTCAACTCCATTGCTTGGTCGGTCACCATTTTCTTTAGGATACTCACCGTCCTCCCTTTCATATGCATCTCCGGTTTTATGACGAACAGAACCATCTTCAACTTCAGCTAATGGAGATTGATTGCCATCTGGATATGTTCAGAAGTGCATAGAAAAGTAAATAGAAATAAATTTTGTAGCAACCAAACAAAATTCCAATGTAAGTTCAAAAATTGTTGATTCTTTTTAATTTCAAAGTACCTTTTAAAATGAATATTTCTTTAGAAACAGTAAAGCATCAATCATATATGAGAAGTTGAATGGTATGCCAAAAAAATAAATAGTAATCAACAAACCAGTGATTTTAGCTGAGTTATTAAGCTTCTGATTTGGCTTTCTAACATCACCATTATCTTCAGAGCCATGTTCACTTTCGCTCTCACTTGTGCTATCAGAAGCCCTGAAATTAAAACAAGACAGAATAATGATGCTATTGTGCAACATGTTGAACCTTTTAACCAAATATGTTCTGAAAGTCCAAAAGTTGTTGGCAGAAGTAGTGTATTTATCAATACAAAAGGCAACAATATCCATTTTTGAAGTCCAAAAACTATTGTTACATTTCCTTTCATGGTGAAAATCCGATTTAGAAATACCTCTTTGCCCATTAATATCATCAGATAAAGGGTATGTAAATGTCGGCTAATGCCTAATAGTCAAGAAACGAGGTGACTTATAAATGGGGATCGTGTATGCGGAAACCAGCCAAATATTCATCATTTTTCATTAAAGGCAGACAGCTTAAACCGATAACACACTGACACCAGATAAATGGTAATTTTGTCTTCTAGGTTGAAAGTGTAAGGCATATTGTTAAAAACTGTGTGCAGATTATTTAAAAAAAAAATATTTAACCTTTTTGATTTGCGTTTAGACTTCTTATCACGCTTTCTGCGTTTCTTGTCACGTCTCTTGTCCCTCCTTTTACTTCGTTTGTGGCGATCCCTTCTAGAGGATCTCTTCTTTTTCTTACGCCTATCATCACTTGAAGAACTAATAGCAGATGATGACGACAATGATATATCAGAATCAAACTCACTGTCAGAATCAGATGACTCTGAATCCACGTCTGAAGAACTGTCTGATTCAGTTGAAGAATATCTTTTTCTCTTCTTCCTTCGGTCTTTTGAAGACTTCTTGTGTTTTCCCTTCCGCCTTACTTCATGACTGTGAACCTCCGATGAAACATCTTTGCCTGCTTTTTTGCTTGCTGTTTTTTTATCTATACGAGCATTCAAAAACAAAAGATACATTAATACATAAAATAAAGGAAAAATAAAATAGACAGATCACTGAGAAAAAAAAAATTTATTTTGTGTGCCCAAGTTGGAAAGAAACAAAGAGCAAATTACCCTTAACTTCTTGTAGGATAAATTTTAATGTTAAATGGGACTTCTGATGATTAAAATCATAATAAATAAAATACTCAAAGCACTTTTTAGACCAAAAAATTAGGAGAGAAAAATTAACAAACTTTTTAAATTTAAATTGCACGCATTTTGTAAATTTAATAACCATCAAGAAACCAAATCTTTCTCATTTTCTATTATTTTCTTTCCACTTCGCAACACGCGTTATTTATTTTTTTGTCGTCTACTCTTCAAAAGAGAAACTCACAAATACATTATAACAATTTCAAGACAAACAATCAAATCACAAAAGACTTCATATATGAAAGACGAAAATCCAAACATACGAAAAATAATCTGTCATACCAGAACTTTGATTCTCGCTCTCGCTTATTTCACCACAGTAAATGATCTTCACTGTCACGGTTGGTCTACCATCTTCATCACCCACATTTTCAATTTTCTTCAATACATCAACTCCTTGCACAAGCTTACCAAATATAACATACTTCCTGTTCAAGGCATGTTATAATTTTTACTCTAACGACCAACATAAAAAAATTTAATTAAGAAAAAAGTAACTGGTAAAAAATTATAACTTTTAAAGATTAACAAACCTATCAAGATGACGGTTAGCAGCAAAGGTGATATTGAATAAAGAACCGCGTGAATCACGATCAGAAATCGCCATTGTTAAAAGGCCGGGGGCATCATGTTTCAACTTGGAGGATTCATCTGAAATGCATAACCAAATCTTATTATTAAAATTATAGATAATGAAAAAGACGGCAAAAAACCTAACTGATGAACATATTAGGAAAGCGACTTTTCTTGATTTCGTAAGTCGTGGCAGAAACGCCACCGTTTAACTAAGGGTGGAGGGTGTGGTATGCGGGTATACGTCGAGTACCACCCTACCCGATCGGCTACACAGCCCCGGGTAGCTCGGGTAGGGTGGTTCGGGTAGCTCAATCGGGCTTCACTAGCCGAATCGGGTGTGTGCTGCAGAGGAAGAGGTGTGTTGATCGGATAGCTCAATCAGTGGTGGTGTGTGGGTACCACACCAGCTGCCGGAGTTGGTGGTCGGCTTGTTGACGTTGCATGGTACCCGGCGACCACCAGACCGAGTACCCTAACCATAGGATCATGCCACATAAGCTATACATGAACCATTGCTTTAATATTACTATATTATATTTCATTAACTTTTACGTTCACTATTTTAGTTTATGAAATTGTACATCACATTGTTATTGCTAATTTAACTAAAGAATAATCTTTGTATAAATTCTGATAAAAATATATATAAAGATCATCAAGTTTAGATACAAAAAGAAGTTTCTTTTATAAAAAATCAGAGCGCCAACGATAGAGAAGCCAATCTTTTCAAACAATTTTTTTATTATAAGTTACTTAATATAGATAAATAGATAATATTTTGTTTTTTTTAAATGCTTAGCAGGTGATATGAAGTGAAACTGTTAATTTCTGGTTCTCAGGGGTTACCCCTTGGTTAAAAAAAACATAGTTATTTTTATATAACAAAATAGTAACTTAAGAAAAATACTGTCACCTTTTTTTTTCTTTTGTAACAAGAAACAACAATAAACATGTTATTTATTATCTAATCTATAGAGTCAAATGTGAGTGGATCCTGCCACCACCACTGGTCAACTACCCCCACCACCCTCCGACAACCCAACCCTAAGAACACAGAAAGTACTCAGAAATTAGTTATATGTATTACCCCAATATCACCTTTCTTCTACTATACAAGTAAACAATACAAGCATGTAAGAATGCTCCAATAAAATAAAAGTGAGAGCATGCCACCGAGAAAAATATCTGCATAATTGATAAGAACCATACACTGTGTACTTCAACCACATACCATAGATTTGAAACAACTCTAGAAACAAAGGCACACAACAAAATATTCATACACCCACCATTTCAAGACAATTACAATTGTCCAAATTCAGTGAGGGTCGAGCTCCCATGCAGCGAGAATAAGACCATTGTCAGCCCCCACCTTCACAGGCAATGCAAAAAGGAAACCCATTTTCTCTCAAAATACAAGTGGCATAGTGTAAATACAGATAAATATAGCTTAGATAAAAGTTAAAAGATCATTTCTAAATTTTTCACACACACATTAAGAACCTAAATAATATTCAACTACTTAGAGCAAATCAAGACCATCAAGGATCAAATGGATACAACAAGCCTTGAACAGATAAAATTCTCACCTGGAAATTTCCCACCATATATGCTCTCTCCATAACTTCCTGCAAAGGTAAATTAATAAAAATAAAATAAAAACTTGTGTAAGAACAAACTAAAACAAAAAAAAAATCCAACAGCAAAATACACATACCGTCACGTTTAAAAAAATCACCACCCTGCAACAAAATAGCAAAAATTAGTCTTGTAGCAGTTATATATAATAAAATCACTGCAGAAAGAAGACTCTGTAATGTAATCTTCAGAAATATGTGATGATATTTGACCAAACAAATAATAAAAAACAACCTTAAAACTACATCACAAGAAAAGCAGTTGTGACCATCAATCCTGTATCCTACAGTGCAAACAATGATATAGCTGACTACTTTTTATCAGGCCACCATAAAGACTAGCAGGACTGGAAGGAACTAAGTAGAAAATGATAACACAGTATAATATTATAATATAGCTGATAAAAGAACAAACCTGAGCCAAAGATCCTTTAATTATGCGATGGAAAAACGATCCCTTGTAGTGCAAGGGTCTTCCGGTTTTTTGACTATTCCCTTTTTCTCCTGAAACACAATTAAGCATGCAAAACTATAAGGTCAATAGGTCATGATATAAACAATCACAAAGCCCGACAAACTTAACAATAACAGAGGCCTAAGTAACCTAACCTTCAAATTTCACAATGTATATTGATCATAGAAGTAAAAACCACTATATTTGAGCAATTCATATATGTTCAATATTATGTAAAAGATTATTCCAATAACAAGATAATCTCAAAATTTTAGTAATTTGTGTGTAATACAATAATGATCAGTTATGATGTAAATATTACCAGTACAAAGTGCTCGAAAATTCTCTGCGGTCTTAGGAACAGTGTCTGAGAAGAGCTGCAAACCATACACAGAAATAAGCTTACCACCATTACAAGACATTAACAGTAATAAACTAGCATTTATAGCATTACTATGTAAATGGCAGATCAGAAGTAAATATATATCATGATAACTTTAAAAAAAAAAAAAGTTAACTTATTGTTCAGGGGAAAAAAACACTTGAACCCAATTAAAAATCAAATAATTGGTCACAGCAACATCTAAAAAATTAATAAAAAGTAGTGAGAGGACAAAAGAAACACCTCAAAAACCATTCTTTCAATAGGATCTCCATCTATAGACACATCAAAGTATACAAGTGGGTTCTTCTTGCTCATCTTCCTTGTATTTCAGTAGAGTGAATCCAGCATTCCTCAAGGACTCTGTCATAAATTTAAGGAGAAAACATGTTCAATTAACAAATAACTAAAAGCATAATATGTATTGCAGAAACAATGTAATGTCATATGATGTAGAAAATGATAAGCTGGTGCATTCAACAAACTGAGTTTCCCTACTAATACAAGAGTCGCTGCATCCCAAAAAAAAATATCCACAATTGATTATGCAGAAGTAATATTAGTATAGTATATAATTCAAATGACATGGATTTTATATGCAGAATAATTCTATACAAACAAACAAAGTAAAACAATCAATCTAGAGTCGTTGGAGAGTATGCAAAAGAAGGAGCATATAACTAATAGTAAAAAATAAGCAAATCACAGTGACAGAAGAAACCCTAATTGAGGTTACTAAAATATCCATAAATCTTGTATTTAGCTTTAGGTGGTGTGTATGGAACGGAAAAGGAAGGGAACACCAGTATTTAGTATTAACATATGGCTTGGATGCAGATTGAAACATAATCCCCAAAGAATCATTAGATCGGAGCCTAACCTAATGGAGCGGCAGGCAGACAACAAAGAACCCTAAACCCTAACCTAAACTAAACTAAAGTGAACACAAAGTATGAAACATGATAAAGCGTCGACTTCAGACGGAAAGCTAGAGACAAAACTCAACGGTATCGTATGTTTAATTTCATTCGATAAATGATAAGGAGTGTCTGTGTGTGTGTGTGTAAATAAAGATCGATCGAATGGACATAAGCAGGTGAGATAATAATAATAATAATAATAATAATAATAATATAGAAGAATTAATCCATGGCGAGTGTAGATACCTGATGGTGTTTATAGATTATTATTATTCTTTCTGCTTTCCACAGGAGACGATGAGAGTGTGTGTGTGTGTGATGGCAAGGAAAACCTAAACTTATAAGAAGAAGACACACCACCAGCCGAACCTAGCTCCTTCTACTACCACTTAAATTACCCATTTACCCCTCCTCCAAGGTTGTTCAACTCGCTCGCTGCTCGTTCGGAAAATGCTCTAAAAATGTCCGTTCGATCAGCTTGGTTCGGTTTGTAAACGAGTCAGGCACGAGTAAAGGTCCATTCGGCTCGATTTGGCTCGAGTAAATTAGTATTTATCTATTATCTATTATATATAATTATATATATAGGGGACGGTTATTGTAAAAAGGGCTCAAAAGGTGCGAAATGTGTGAAGGCATCTCCACCATTCATTTGAAGATTTTGACTAAAAGCATGTGATCAATTTTGATTATATAATTAACTAGGTTAGAGCCCCGGGTGTACACCCGATAGTTCCCAAGTAAAATGACAAAATTATTTTATAAAGATTGTAGTATGCAAGTTTTATTTATTGAAAGTCACGTAATACAATTCGTATGAATTTTGGTTACATGCAAAATATCATAAAAAGACTTAATGTTACCCAATAATAGATATATGAATAAACAAACGTTTGATTAGACGTTATTTAAAAACAAATAATCTTTCATTTAATAATAACAAAACAAGTTATATTTAGATGGTAGGTAAGCCGGCAACAAGCTGCACCGCCATTCCCTTTTGAATCATTAAAATTCAAAGTAAATAAATATAGTTTAACAAAACATACAACTAAAAATTATAAAAAAAAAAAATATACATCACATATCCTGGCTCAAGTAAAGACTCTGGGTTTCCGACAAGCTTCCGCCACATCTATTTCATTAGGAATTGATGATCTTTTAAGAATACCTTCTAAAAGAAGGCAATTCAAGACGGTGAACAACAAAGTTTTATTTTGGAAAAGGACCATCATTATGGGAATGTACACGCGGTAGAAAATTACGTCAATCGATCGAGATGGATTACAGACTTACATAATCAACTTGGAAGCTGACTTGTTAAAAATGCAAGCTAAAATCAGTAAAATCCGACTTGCCACTTTCAAATACGCAATCTGACTTGTCTTTTTTTCTAAAAATGAAAGCTTTTTGGACCCTAAGGATAACTAAATCACAATACTTAACCCATTTGAAATTAAATCACAACCGTCAAATTATTATAACTAAATGATCACAATGTTTGTTAGCAAAGCTTTCCTAATTGATATGCTTATTTGCAAGTCATAATAAAAAAACATAAACCGAACAGGATAAGTGTGTACCAATGAGCTAAAACAAAGAAGTTTCAAATTGAAAGTGAGCGAAAACATAACCACTACCATTTTAGTCAAACTGATCCATCATAGGTTGAGTCATTAGCAACCGTCTCTCAGAGAACCATGGTGGTAGTTCTTCCAGATCTCCCTTCAGCCTTTGAAATTTCTAAATCATACCAAATTATTATAAAAAAATTGTAATATTAACATGGAAAACAATCTGTTTAATCTCAAAAAATGTAAATCTCCAATGATGATGATGAACATTAAATCCCCAAACCAATTGATACATAAAGTCATAAACACATTCAGAAAACAAAATCGACTAAGGCGGCACGGTCTTTTTGGATGTATATAAAAGTCAAAACATAATTGCTTGTCTTAATAAGAATGTCATCATATGTGATATTAGCATATATGATATGCACATGGGTCTTATCTTTTGGGTTTTTTAGTATTGCTGTAACAACTAAAATAGAAATCACAAAAATAAAAACAAAACAATAAATTAATGTGATGTTGTCTCCATTTAGATCTACAACAAAATAAATACCCGGAACATTGAAATGATTCCACAGCTCCAGGAAGCATACCAAGAGTTCTCAGTTCTCAACAGTCCACGTTGATACCTGAGACGCCCCTGCAATTTTATAAGTTTTTAGTTAAGTTCACTTTTGACAGGAATAGTTTGCTCGTATTTAATATTCGGTTAGCAACCTAAACGCGCTTAACTCATGTAACGTGAGAACACGGCCCACGTATCAGTAAGTCCTCTATAATTTATTTATCTACTTTGATAAACCAATAGGCTTCAAATAAAGGCTAATTTTCAAAAAAGACAACTATAATCTATGTCTTTGCATGCTAGTCATCAATACAACCCAGACAATTGACACATCTTACAAATTAGATAATAAAATTCAAAATAGAACGCATTCATGCAATTAGAAAAACGGAAATGCATGCCATTAAGTTTACAAATTAGATAATGAAAAACAAAGATTACAAAAGTGCAACCTTGAGCGCAGCTGCTGATGCATGAGTCCAGCAATGTATAATGCAAGCCCATCAATGCTTTACGTACGACATCCATGAGTCCGCTCCTTTGCTTTATTATTTTCAGCACATCCTCATTATGATCACAAATAAAGAAAACGTGTATCAATATTGCATAACAAAATATTTAATTGAAATTAAACAAAAATATTCATGTACATTTGAACACTCTTTGACTTACCTCAGTTCAACTCTAGATTAGATTCACACAGCTCTGTTGTAATATATATATATTTTTTCTTTTCATGGAAACAAATCATATATTCACCACCTAGGCAATTATAGAATAACAGAATGTATATAAATTATCACGTCATAAAATTTAGTTTAAGGTAATCTTTGGAATGCATAGCATCCTTGTGATCCTACACAGAACAACCTCAATATTTAAGTATGCTTTTTTTTCATATTTGTAATGTTATATAAATATTTGGTGAGTCCAATCTTATTCATAAAGGAATAAAGTCAGCCTGTTGATCGATCAAACCTTAAAATACAGTTGAAACAATAGTTAAAACCTTAAATGGAGCACATTGTGGTCAAATCTTTCCAGTAGGAAGAAATCAATATTAGTAATTAGAATAATATAAACTTACTTTTCTTCAAGAAGTCTGCGAAGAACTGTATCGTTCTAGTATTGAATGGGTGAATAAGCTTTTATTCTGAAGTTGAATACGTTCATCAGACTGTGGTTAAATCTTTCCATTAGGTATCTAGGTACTGATCAAATTCCTCATTCAAGATTTACAGATGAAACTGCATGAATCAAAATGTGATTAGTAATACTAATGGATAGTATGTTTTTGTTATTATTATTCTTTCAAATTCAATTTTTGTTTCATTAAATGTGAATCGTTTTTGTTTTGTTTAATGTGAACCGTTTTCTGATTAGTAATAATAATAATGGTTAGTATGTTTTTTTTATGTGTAATATTGATTAATAATAATAATAATACTGGTTTGGAGATGGATCGGTTAGTATGTTTTTTACACGTAGGTAGCATAAGTTATTATGTAGGTTTACATATTAATTAACCTTTCTTAATATATATATTAAACAAAAGTCACTAATTATGGGATGAAATCTATGTTGCGTCTGTTTCGTATGTAACAACAGAACTAAGTTGGTATAAATTAGTTTCTGATTTTTTTTTACCGGATACAAAGTTTCTGATTTTTTACCATATTTTAATGTCTCTAACATATGCAACAATATGTAGGTAGCATACTTTAACACGTAGGTTTACATATTAATTAACCTTTTTTATATATTAATTAAACAAAAGTCACTAATCATGTTTACACGTAGGTAGCATACGTTAAAACTCGTGAATTTTAATGTCTCTAACATATGCAACCATATGTCTTATTTTTTACCAGAATGTGCATGTTTATATCAGTATTTTTAACGTCTGGAATGTATGTTTTGCATTTGTTTCGTATGTAACACCATAACCAGATACAAAGGTTTGATTTTTTTACTTTAACACCAGTTGCATATATTAATTAAAACAAAAGTCACTAATCATGGGATGAAATCTATGTTTGCGTCTGTTTCGTATGTAACAACAGAACTAAGTTGCGTATGTTACACATCTATGCAGTTATATAACATTCCTCCTAAGTTAAGTTTGATAATCTTGATAACTAAATGGATAAAACAATGTATGTTAGTATATGTTTCGTATGTTTTTTTTTAATCCAGATGGTTAACATATGTTAAGATGGGGGTGGGCTTACATGTAAATTGATGATTTTGTTTTTCTTTTTGCAGGTGAACATATTTTTTTGCATTAAAGATGAAGATGATTATCAAGAATGAAGTGTAGAAAATTTTTTTTATTTATGATAGTTTTTTTTAGCATTTGTTGATTGTAATGACCGTTTTGATTGTTTTTAACATTTGTAAGAAACATTCTTTTTGTGTACATGTGAATGTTTTTGCTCAGTAAAGTTTTTAATTGATTTTATACATTTTCTATGTGTCTTAACGTATAAAACAAGACATCACATATGAGACCAGAGTCTGTGCAATTTTAACGTATGCAACACTACATATGTTACATATGTAACACGACGTCTTAACAGATTTAGGACAATGGGCACAAAAGTATGAAAGAGATAATGTGACATGTGTCAGGTCAATTTGTCATATATGCCTTTTTCAGAAAATGTAATTTGACCTTTTTACCCTTTTTTGTCATCTACTAAATTAAATGTATTAAAATAATATAGAATCAATTTAGGCCATTGATCACTTTAGATCAATGGTCTAGATTAAGGGCCTGTTTGGTAGCCTCTTAATGAGGCTCCGAACCATTCAGCTCTGAATGGTTCAACATTCAGACTGTTTGTTTCAACATAAAAAAAGGCTCTGAATGGAATGGTTAAGAGCTGAATCATTCAGACTTGGTGCATAGCTGAATCATTCAGCACTTAATCATTCAGAGCCTCTTAACCATTCAGACATCTTAATGATTCAGCACTTAATCAACCAAACAGCCTCTAAGTTTACTGGGTTTCTTCAATTTGAGTGGGTTTTTATTCTAACCATCCCCTATATATATGTAATTGATATCATGGGTTTGGTAAATATGTAATAAAAGTTATTAGGAATGGGAAAATATGTAAAAATTGTATAAAAGTGCATAAAGAGTTTTCTATAAACAAATATGGTCCTAATATTAAACAGTACCTTGTCCTCCAACTGAGGCTTCTTCTAATTACCGTTTATTAACACTATTACAAGCGACTGAAAAAAAGGACAAATACAAGCTATCATTGTCAGCAAGGTCGTCGAATGTTTCAAGGATAACCTATTCCAACTTTATACTTCTCTTAGCAATGGTATAACATAAGGAGGTTTGATAACAATACGTTGAAAACTAGTAGACATCAGCTAACTTTAAAAGTTGAGATGGTTTAGTTTGGTTTTGTGTTACACAATGAGGAGATCAGAGAGGTGATATTGTCTTTCATTAGTTTGTGTAATTAATAAATGATACATAAATATGTATAATTGAAGTTTAAATAAAAACAACATCCAGATACTACCTAGGCAATACTAGCATGGGGCCAACATTAAAGGGTGGAAAACTAGGTGCCATCTAGTGGTTAGCCGGTCATAATGACTAGAAATCTCCCAACGGGGTTGAAGATAGGTTATTGTAATACAACTGGTAACTTGGCTTCAACACGTGGCAAACACATAATGGACTAGCAAATGGGCAACTGGTTTGCAACCCTTGGACACGTTGCGAAAATATTAAGCCGTTAGAAGCACATGACACTAATCTAATAAATTTAGTTTAAGTTGGCTAGCTAATTTTAAGTATCTTCTGGCATTCCCATGCATTTCATTCTTAGTGGCCTTGATGCGGACCCATTTGTACTTTGCTACGAGCTTCCGTGTCGGTTTAGTCCTAGCCATTTCATTCAACAAGTCCTATTTGTCATCTCCTTATTAGCCAATTTTAAGAATATGTATGTTTTGCGGACGATGGAAATTTGTTGTCTATTTTGTTAGTCAGCATGTCTATTATTGATTTTCCCTTATTAGAATTGTAGAAGTATATAACTTCTCAATAAAAAAAATTATAACTTTTTAAGTGTTATTAAACATGTATCATAAAATGCAATTTTCATAACGGTGCAAGCAAATGATCAAATGCTTTTGGAAATTACATAACCACCCTCAACAACGTACAAGATGACCCCATATAATTTTTGAATAAAGTTGTCTTTTACAAACTTTTTTAGTTACCCTTGAAGCATGATATACAAGCAAATGAATCATGGTTTTGAAATTTTAATTAAACCTATAGTTTAAACCCAACATTTTCTAATATTTATTTTTCAAATTTGTCAACCACACATTGTCATGTGATAAATCATAACCTTCTCTCTCCGTCTCCCTCTCTTGTTTGTAAATTTAAAACATGATATTTTTAAGATTCCAAATACACTGTTAAGCTTTGTTAAAAACCAAGTTCGGCATGATAATTATGAAAACACAAATGTAAAAGTGACTATTTGTCGGCATTGTATTTTATGGTCAACCTTTTTTTTCCTTCTTATTTGTCGGCTTTAGGCCGAACATTCTGAGCAACTTTTTGAGGTGAATTTTCTTGCAGTTCCAAATATTATCAACGGCTTCGCCATAAAGCACAGATAAGCAACGGTTTATTTTTCATAAATGGTTTCGATTGTTATCAACCACGTCCACCTTTTAGTTTTCTTAGATAAAGTTACATATGTTATAAATAAACACCCTCTTGATTACGGTGGCCTTAAATACAAGCGTTATATTAAACTTTGCATTGCTTCATTTTGTTTTATTAATAGACATAAGACATCAACCTTGTTTTCTCACCTGTATGTTTCTTCTGATTGTCATTGTGTATTATATATGAACAATATCTATGTCGGTATAACCAACCATGGCCTGCAATTTTTTACATGAAACATCACCATCTTGTTGACTTTTTCTAACTTGTCCACTTATGAGCATCCTAGATTCCTCAGGCTCAAATTCGCAGTATAAGTGTCCATCCCCATGATTCGTCACAAACTATACTTGAACTGCAAATCATGGCTAACTTGATGGGAGGCGGGGTAAAGGGAAGAAGAAAGTTGCCAAACTCTAGAGGAAATCCAAAGTATGTTGGGGTGCGACAGCGCCCGTCAGGCCGATGGGTGTCGGAGATAAAGGACTCCTTGCAGAAGGTCCGGCTATGGCTAGGGACTTTCGACACGGCTGAAGATGCTGCCCAGGCATATGACCAAGCTGCTCGAACACTGCATGGAGCTAATGCGCGTACCAATTTTGAACTGCCCAATAGTGTCAATGGTCTTCCGTGTTTGCCTAAGAACACTGAACCATTTTCCTTTGAAGAAGCATGTGGTTTGGAGGGTGGTGAGTGGGGGCTTCTTGGTACACTCAAGTCTAAGTTATATACTAGGAACGCTTCGAACCATGCCAAAATGAGTAACATGTCGTTACAACCAATGTGTTTAAACAATGCAAGCAAGAGAAAAGCCCCACAGCCTCCTGAACAACTGGCCTGCAGCGAACCCATATGTATTGACCGCTTGCCAGCTAATCAGAATCAAAACCAGGACAACCAAGCTTGCTATGCCATTGAACATGCGAGTCCAAACCGCTATGATGGTTTGGGATGCTGTTACACACCTCTGCTGCCAGAAACTGTGCCATGGGCTACTGAAATTCCATGGCTAGCAACTCCTAACACAAGCAACCAAGTCTCAAATATATCAAGCATCTTGTTTGACACAAGTCTCATGGATTCCTTGTGGCCGGTTTCAACCGAGGCTAGCCAAGCAACAACAAGCCAGTTAACTGGAATTGGGGGTTGGCCATTGGGTCAACAGGTGGTGCAGAGTGACTATGGTTGGGATGGATGCGATTCAGCTCAATCCGCTAACAATGTTGCAGCCAATGCTTCCAATTGGGATCCCATTGTTTATGTAAATTCAGTTTTAGGTTGACATAATACAGTTTTTAGGATTAAAATTCTTTAGGCATTAACCGACTAATTTATAAAAACTTTTCGAAATTGAAACAAGTACAAATGAAAGATCATATAATAGTCATACTTCCCTTTCCCTAAACCTAAAAGTAATGTGCTACATAGTAGAAGTTCAATGAATCAATGTGTATAAAAAGCTTACTTTGCAGCTCAGAATTGTCTTTCTCCTTTTTCCCTTAATCTGCTTCATGTATGATATGTGCTTCATTATCCATTGTCACCGGCCACTTCTATGAGGCTAATTCTATTCTTACAAATCTTTGGTTAAAAGATTCACGAGTAGTCAATTATATGCATTCATCATACTGTTCTAGGCTAGTGAATCATTATTCCGAGAGGCAACCTGAAACAATTATGTAGTTGCATTAATTGTTGTTGTACCTGATGTTGACTAGTTTATGTTTGTTTTGGTTTGGTTTCAGGAAGAGGTAGCAAGTTCGACCTATTTGATAACGAACGAGTCGATTTTGATTATGTTTTATCTATTGTACAAAAAATATAAAATAAAAAGATTTAGCTAAAATGAACTGCTCAAATGGGTCGAAAATTACTTAAAATGCACTTTTAATGCATAAAACCTAAATCATCTATGTTACCTTATTAAGGAGGAGAGATGGCTATAAAGGTAATTTTACATTTAAGATGGGAGTTAGAAAGGCTCTTCACAAATGAGTAACATTTGGCCATTTTCTTCCATTCATACCCCTTGTGTACAACATGTAAAGCCTATTGTATATATAAGTAATACACATATTTATCCCCCTCCATATGTAACCCCCTCCTTAAATTCACAATAATAAAAGAGAAATAAAACCTCTTCATCAATTTCATTAAAACACACATCTAACAAATAATTGAGGGTAACCAATGATCTATTAAGCGAAACCGTCATTGTGCGTCTCCATGTGTTGGAACTCGAGTGTACGAATGTCAAGGCTTAGTGCCGGAGTACTAAAGCATACATAAACGTGGCGAATTTTCATCTTTTTGAGCATGATATTAGAAAAACTTTCAAGATTGACCCAAGTATGGAACTTTCAAGATTGACCTAAGTATGGAACATCACGTTACTTTCTGTAGTGTATTAGGCGTATTAATTGTTTTTTCCTAGCTTTGCCTTTGAAGGTAGTTGTTTTTACGATTGGTATTTTTTATATTGAAATTTGCATGTGTATAGCACCAATAATTAGTGAAAACTACTTTGAAGGTTAATATGAATTTGTTACTACTTTACTTTGAAGGTAGGTATGACAACTTGTTTTTGGATCCCGCCGCAACGCTCGGGTAAACCCACTAGTTTTATTTAAAAAGTTAGATTAGTATTGAAAGTTTTTTTTCTTCTGAAATTACCAACGCTCTTTTGGATTTGTGCAGTTTTAGCTGTATTTTTTTGTATATTTGTTTAACAAAAATATGCCTTTTTGTTCCTTTTTTCTTAACCAAAAAAAGAGAGAGAGAGAGAGATGATGGATGAATTACGAACATGATTCTTCCTATCTTTAAAGCTTGGTCTTAGCTTCAGCTCTCCTCTGCGGGTGAACATTTCATCCAGTATCTCCGGGGAAGACACATCAAAGAAGTCATCCATGTCATCCGCATCCGATCCATCCGCTTGGTGTTCAAACACCTTCAAATCAATACTTGCAATGTCATGAACTTCAAAAAAAGTAATTATGTACGACTGTAATTTGCTTCATTTTCAAAGATGTTATTTCATTCAGTTTTGGTATTGAGAAAGTTACTAGAAATCACAAAGATAATTGCATACCCTTCGTGTGTAACCCGCATGCCCTGTAAATTCTTCATAAGCAGATGCATCTAGTTCCTGAAGATGTTGATGAGGGAACATTTTCGGAAGAACATGCTCTCTTATGGGAATTAGCAAGAAGAATGGTAAAGGAAACAATATACCGCCTATTGGTATCCATGTTATTCCATAGCAAAGCAAGAAATACACAAGCTGGAATAATGTAAACGTCATTATGTATTTGAACGGTACAGATTCCACATATGAAGCATGAGGCCCTTCATAGAGTCTGTCCAACATTTACCACAATTAGTAATTGACTCAAATATAACTTTAACATATGGCAGAATGCAACTTTTTTATGGCTCAAACGCCCATCCACCAAATAGAATAAAATGAGATTAGATTACCCAAAATGTAAAAAATTTTTAGCTTTCCTTACCTCTTTTGGAATTTTTGATTAAAGCAAATAATCTTAATATGCCACAAAGCCATAAGAAGTTATTTTTTGGTGGGATTATTGGTGGGATTAACTGAGTATGATGATGATGATGATGAATCTTAATATGCCACAAGAAGTTATTTTTTGTGCACTTTGCGGAACCAAACCAATACATTTAAGGATTCATGTTGTTTGACTTACTTGAAACGCCTACGAGCAGGAACAAAAAGGAGCAACAATCTTTCCCAAAATTGATTACCAGGAAGGCTATCTATTGACATGTATGCAAAATATCCCCAGAAAACAGATGTGGGTATCTTTTTAATAGCAGGCATAGCAAAGACTGCAGACCCCACCAATAAGGACTGCAGTAGATTTGTTACTCTCTGCTCATTCACCCGAACAGGTATGTGATCCTCAATATGTATATCTGGGTCAAATTTGACTTTCGATTCACCTTCTTCACTGTCCATAACAACCTCCTTCAAGTCTTCTAACTCCTTGTCTACAGGACTCTGAAAACAAATTAACTTCGTTTAGCAGTGTATTTTGTAATGAGGGCAATTGGAGCTTGAGATTTTATCGAATTAGGGCATTAAGAAAGGGCTCAAAATGTATAACGAGATGCGCTTAAGCTTGAGCTTGAACTTGAAAGGGTACGGCTCAAGCTTTTCGTAAAGTATTTGAGCTCGGATAGCTTCACTTCACATACTGTTGTATGAGGATCCATGTCAACAAAAGCAGCATGCATCTTTCCATAAATTTGTGACTTGCTTGCTTTCATCTTCATGCCTTCTTTTGCACACTTAACCATCTTCTTCCGCATTAACTGAAAACCACAAATCATTCCATTTTATAAATAAGAAAGTAAATAACTTTTTCTGAGAAGATTAGACTATTTCCAATTGCATGCCTAACCTGTCTCTCAAGAGTTGCTAGACTCCTGGTATGCATGGGTGATTGTGGTAGGACACCATTTGATGGGGGGACTCCAACCAGACCACAAATCAAAGTCTTTTAAGGGATATCCAATCACAAGATCAATGAAAGTAAATTAATGATATAGAAGATACAACGACTTAATAGATAAAAGCATGCTAAGGGAGTACCATGAATCCAAGCAACAGTAAATCATAATGGTAAGCAGAGGGATTCTTTAAGTTAAATTCTTTTGGTTGTGCCATTTGTGCAGCTACACTATGGTCGAAAAAGTACAAGGCCGCTATCATCATTGCTGGTATTATGGCAGTGAAAATGTGAATCACTGGAACCTTCACCAACACCTGAAATATCATTAATCTTAGTCTTAGCAAATTACATTAATCCAGAATACTATCTTTTTCTCTCTCTCTCTCTCTATTTTTTTATACTTTGAACACTGTCCAATGGGATAAAGATACAGCTTCCCAAGGAAGAGGACAGAATAGCCGTCTAGGAACATCACGAGGAACTTCTCTGGGCTTGGCATAAGATATTGCAGTCCACGCCACGACCATAAGTGGAACCCCATAGTCTGCTATAAGACCCCGTAGCCACCCTGTTCTTGCCAACACCATAGAAAAATACATCAAACATCAAAAAGTATAAGTTAAATATTGGTGAAGTTTTGGAACCCATGTTTCATTATATATGCTTCATTTAGGTGGTTTCTAGCCAAGTGGTATTGAGCGTTATGTAGAAGTAAAATGACAATTTTACCATATATACAGTTAAGCTACCTATATTTTATTATGCTTTGTTTGGTCAGTTTCTGGCCAAGAAGCAGACAAAATAATATTTATTGTAAAATGACCAGTTTACAAAGCAGTAAAAAGACAAAAATGGCAAATGGTCATGTTACAGTGGTAATCTTGTAAGAAAGGGGGAAACAAAGCAAGCAAAATGAAGCATGGATGGCTAACATAACATGAGTGAGTGGTTATTTACCTACACCATATGGCCAAGACCTAGCACCTCTACTCTTCATGGAAGTCATGAGGGTACCAAAGGCCAAAATAACTGCAAGTAAGCCATTTGTGTATAGCCAATGAAATTGGTACTCCTCTTTTGTATCATTCTCTCCTTCTGGTACATGGAACTCACTTATTACCCCCTAATATCCAACACAAACCTCTTTAAAACAAACAAAAAAATGTCCAAGGTTGATTACACATCACCCTAATATATATATTTTTAATAAGAAAAAAAAGAGATAAGATAGTAATAAGTGATTTGCATGCATGCCTTAATAGCCTCTTGCATAAAAAGCACGGAAATCAACATGCCAAAAATTTCCCCAGCAATCCTTGTGAATCTTGTGATGAGTGTGCAAGCATTAAGTATTGCAAGAACACACAGCATAACAGCCGTCCAGACACACACCCTAATTGCAAGAAGGGTGATCATATATATATACATGGAAGTTAGGAAAGAGATAAATATATATAAAATAAAAGTTGAAATTAGATTGAGAGTAGGTACCAACCATCCAGCCCAAGGTAGAAACAAATCCTTGCCCAACTCAGGTCTATCTTTTGCAAAAGTATACAAGTAATTGTACATAATAACAGTAGGTTCAGCAACACCTAATATCAAAAGAGGCTGTCCACCAAAAAGGGAATGGATAATTCCACAGATAGCAGTAGAAGTCAGAGTTTCTACTGCACTCAAGATATCATCTGACATTGTCAAAAAATAAAAATAAAATTTAGAGAAAGATCACAAATTAAGAAGCATGCATGAATGATGTTTAATAAATAAAAAAAATAAACTTGCCTGTATCCTTATTAAGCTGCTCTCCGAAAGCAATGACCGGAAGGGCAGATGCAAAGAAGATGTATGCAGTGGGAGCTAGTATCCTGACCCCAGAACCAACTGCCCCAACCCAATCTTGCTTGTAACACTCCACTCTTCCAAATACATCTTTCCTAATCCCACTAAACGGCCTTTCCATTAATTTGATTTCAACCCTACCTACCTACTCGATCGATCTGCCGCCAACCAACCAACCATATATATATATATATATAAAACAAGATATTGGATATATAAATCAATAATAATAATAATAAAGTTAATTATTAATTTTAAAATGATAGATGCATGGTGTCCGTCATTGAGGCAATAACATTCATAAATTTGTTTGATACGTACGTAAAAGGCACAGGACGTATGATAACATTAAGACACTTAAATTAAATTGTATGAAATAAATAAATATAAATAAGAGCGTACCTGCACCTGAACGTGTTGTGACCAATTATTGGTTTTTATGATAGGGGTGAATCTTCTTCATCAGGTGATTGTTCTGGATTGGATTTGGAAGTGAAGAATGAATACATGAATGAATAAGGCCGGGGGTGTGAGATTTCTTAATTTTAATTCATTGTGTAGAGGTTGAGAGATAATTAAGCTAGCAATCACTTTTTTAACTGCATGCCCTTTCTAATAAAAGAATAATTAAGGAAAAAAACCAACAACATCGATCATATTCTACGTTTGGTTGTCATGGTTCTTATCAACACTATATATATATATATATATATATATATATGTGTGTGTTAATTAATTAATGGGAGACCGGAGGCATTGTGCGTATGATTACCGGAGATAAACAGCTAGCTGCCAATGGCCGGATTATATATATAAGTGACGGACCAAGAGGTATATATATATATATATAGATGCATCGTTTCCATTTTTCACCTGCGACAAACACGCCTGCCGTTAGACAATGACGTTCATCGGGTTTCGATTGTGTATACCCGGCCACAATGTAATTCGGGTTTTGCTTATCGGGATTCAATAAATTAACATTCCCCACTCTCACTCATTTTACTCTGAAACCATCTCTACATTTTAAAAACAAAAAATTTGAATAACTTACCATACTCATCATCCGATTCAGACTTGAAAGATGAAATAATAATTTATGCGACTCGTTTGGGGATCCAACTTTTACGTCAACGTCACGAATCCTCACAACTATGTACAACAGCAAAGCGAGTTATGCAGGATCTTGACGGTGCTCATAATCGTTTGGTAAACGGATTATTTCTGAAAATCCAGTGTATAATGCAATTACGTTTTGACATCGTTTTCTCATGAGCGGACAACTGTTCTTACGAACTGTGAACGACACAGAGGACGCGTTTACATTTTTTCAACAAAGGGAAGACACTCGACATCTTTCAGGTTTCACAGCATTACAAGAATGCACTCTCACATTGCGTCAATTAGCGCACAAAACTTCGCACAACACATGGAACGACTACTTACGAATATTTGAAAAATCATGTTGAGATAGCGTCCACAATTGTTGTTGTTGTTGATGTTGTTGGTGTGCAGACACGGTTTTGGGCATGGGCAACGGCCCAATGCCCATACTCCCGGGAGCCCAAAATTTTAAAAATCTTAAATATATTTTATATAAAAATTATTTTGGTGTGGAAAATAATAACAAAGCCAACGTAGATGAATTGACTATGGAATTATATTTCAATATGGAGAACTTGGATTCAAGTCCCACTTCTTGCATTTAATATTTATATAACAATGCAGAAGACTCACTTTTCTTTGGTTTCCAACATAAATATATTTATTCAAGGTATTGATATTTAATAATTAAAATTTGAAATTTGAATTATTGATATTTGAAAATTAAAAATTAAAACTTGAATTTTGTGGGGGCCTAATTTTTTTACTCACTCAAGGCCGAAAACGTTTCAGAGATTCTCATAGACGGACCTGGTGGTGTGGATGATACGGTAGAGTTGAGTGGCCGAGTGAAATCTCGTGAGGGTTTATAGGGAACAGACCCACAACGTTCATTTAATTAAAAAACAAAACAAAAAGAAACAAAAGTATACATAATATACAATGGTTACCTGATCATGCCTATCGAGTTTCTACTGTATGCCCCGTAGTTGACATGCCTATCGAGTTTCCACATTGTGATAATCATCATTTCATCATGAGTGTATTCTGATCATATGGTTAATTTGGTGTCGTCAACGGAGGATTCAGCGATCAATTGTTACTAGATTTAATATGTTTCAAACTTAAGTTAAAAAAATCTAATATTGTAGTTTCGTTAAACCATAAATTCTAATCTTTAACTTGATATAACAAAACTTTTGTTTTGTTTTACAAAATCATATGAATTTGTTAGCATATAAATGCTAGCACAGTATGTGACTACAATTTTCCGTTGGTTAATGCAGCTACAAACCCGCCACCATGTCCGAGGACGACAGCTCAAGTGATGACCTAATCTTACAGCCTGCCAACATGCTAAAAAATGGGATTAAGTCCCAGCCAAACAACCCTAAACTTTTTGAAAGTCTGTGTATCAACCTCAACCTTAATAGCCAAAACTATCCACTATGGACTCGTATGATTTGGGTAGCCATAGGCGCGAAATCAAAAGCTCTTTTAAAACGCTTGACCTTGAACCCCCCTGACCAAAGTGATGAAACCTTTGAACAGTGGGAACAAGATGATCTTGTAGCCTTTTCGTGGCTGATACAGAGCATCGAACCGGTGCTTGCCAGCAACCTAACTGAGATTCCCATAGTGAAATCCCTGTGGGATGCTCTGGTTAAAATTTTTGCTTAAAAGTACATGAAATTGAGGTATAAATATATAAATACATGAAATGGATGTATAAAAGATGGCAAAAAAATTTAGCCAAAGTTTGGTTTTATTGTTAACCAAAATTAACTAAAAACCGATAATCTAACCATATAAATCGAACCAAACAATTGATTGTTTAATAAGATCAATTAACTGATGACTTTGGCTTTAGTTTCAGTTGAGGCTAATAATCAAACTGAACCGAACCATATACATCTTTAAAAATGTATGTATTCCCCGCTGCATCGTGCGTCCACCATACTTGTTCTATATTATTAACATCCTTATTTTTTTCGGCTGGTACACGTGGAGATTCTTAATTATTACACTTACACAATCAGGGTTAGGTTCACGTACAAATAGCTTTTTCGTACGAACTGTACGAATCAAAGGAAAAAACACGCGGGGTCGTGTATAACTAGAGTAATTATATAATTACTCTAGTTATACTCTAGCTATATAACTAGAGTAATTATATAATTACTCTAGTTATATACGGCCCGCGTGTTTTTCCGTGTTTTTTCCTTTGATTCGTACAGTTCGTACGAAAAAGTTGTTTGTATTTGATCTTTTGTCTACACAATCAAATGTCGGAAAAGTTTGCTTATTTTGCTTCTAGAAACTAGCAGATCGATGCATTAAACCGCCATCCATAAGATCGATTATTATATACAAATTAATATTATTATATTAGGTAACATCTAAAAGTCCCGTGATTCCAGCCCAGCTGGTTGAGGATGTGAGGGTTTACTCCCTAAGGGAGGTTCCCGCACGGGGTCCCGAGTTCGAATCCCACTGGTGGCATAAATGCCCCATGTGGGTGTGGCCTATGGATGTGTTATTCCAGCTCTGCTTCGGTGGGGTGCCGATTCGAACCCGGGTGGCTTGACTTCCGCAAAAAAGGGTTGAAGCAAGCTAATGAGTTTTCCAACTGATCTACACCTTTCAAAAAAAATAAAAGGTAACATCTAAAAGTTATTGTCACGTTTTTTTTGACATGAGGAAGTTCTTGCTTGCAAGTTATGATGTTTGGGTGATAAATGGGAACATGTTATTTGCTTCCAAAGCAGTAAACTTTGTAATCAATATTTTTGAACCTCATTACTCATTATTGGATGATATTAGGGGTTGCAGATGCAAACTATATAACACATAATTTGGTTGTCTAGCTAGGAAGTTTTCTTCCTATCATAGACCCGTTGGGTAACGGGTCAAAACGTTTTCGGATAAGAAAAGTTGGTAAATTTATCCGCACTTTGAAAGGAAATCCTTGTGATTTAGTTTATTTAAAAAATTGTTACAGAATAATGTAGGTCAAATATTTGGTTTGTGGATTTTGTTGTCGACATAAGTTTGGCAACAATGTATGGTCATGTCAACTAATGCGTTAAACGTGTTCTGCTCAAATCAGTTCAGATCGTTTTATATGAAACAAAGATATTAATATTTCATTAAAATAAAAAACAAAACACATAGAAATAAAAAAAACTGAAAAATACATAAAAAAAGTCGAACTTAATAAAAAAATTACAAACCTAAACAAACTAAAAAAATACAAACTACTCTTCATCAACATCATCGACACGGAAATTGTTCCAAATGTGGTCGATTAAATCAGAGCAAAGGTTGCCATGCACAGTAGTATTGTGTAACACCCACCTGCTCGATTCTTGTTGTGCCTCGTCAACCGGTTGGACATTCTCTTCAACGTCATTCGGATCATATATCGCGCGGTCTTCATCTTCGATTATCATATTATGTAGTATTGTACAAGCGTACATAATATATCTCATTTTTTCTAGATGCCATGCACGTGCAGGGCGTCCAATTACATGCCATTTCGCCTTTAACACACCGAATAATCGTTCGACGTCTTTTCTCGCCGATTCTTGGCACTTTGCATACTTTTTCCTTCTCTCATTCGTGGGAACTGATAGCGTTTTCACAATAGATGCATAGCTTGGGTATATATCATCCGCTAGATAATACCCGTGCTTATATTCTACCCTGTTGAGCACGAAATAATCATCAGGACCGATACCTCTAATGATGTTGTCGAAAACCATGGATTTTTCTAGAACATTTAAATCGTTACATGAACCAGCAACTCAAAAAAATGCATGCCAAATCTATAGATCTTGTGAGCAAACGACATCTAGAATAATTGAGGGGTATCCCATGTCACCCCGCGTAAATTGCCCTTTCCAGGCAGTGGGGCAATTACGCCATGGCCAATGCGTACAATCGATGCTTCCAAGCATGCCAGGAAAATCGTTTCTCTCTGCATGAACTGAATAGATGTTTTCGATGTCCTTCTTCGTTGGCCTACGCAAGTAAACTTTGCTATATAACTTCATGATATCTTCGCAATATTGATGCATTCCCGACTCATTCTAGCAGACATCTTTAAATATTCATCCCATGAATCACTACAAGTCCCGTACGCCAATGTTCATCCCATTTACTATATAGCGTTGTAAAACTCCTTTTTCCCAAGCATCATGTCGTAGTGTGAAAAACTCATCATAATTAGCCAAGTCATTGGCAATTCGTTGGAACAATCGGCGACTCATTCGAAAGCAACGCTTAAATAGTTCGTCAGTGTATACACAGTCCTCAGCAAAGTAGTCAGCCACCAAACAATTGTCACACCACGCCAACGGCGGAAACACGTGGCGCAACGCTCGAAAAGTATATCAAAGTCGAGATTAACACAAACAATAATTAATTAGAAAAGATCATATTATTAAGACGTCTTAAGATGTTTTCGTTGTCCCAAACGTACACATCCATACAAGTTTAGTTTAAACAAAAGGGTTTTTCGACTATATTCCGAACCTACGGAAAATAAAAGTAAAACCCCCAAAAGACCGACGTCCCCGTTTCCCCCGCACTAGCCATTCCTTTCAGCAGCCTAATTGCCTGAAAGATATGTTTAAAAGACACGTCAATATATACATATTGGTGAGTTCACAGGTTTTAATTTCACATAGCAAAACATTGCAATACCGGCATGTAACGGAAATATAATATAAGTAGTGTCATATATGTGGAGTAGCTAGCTCCTACATGACGATGGCGACTCCCTCCCGGGCCCATAACCAAACCAAGACTATACAACAGATTGCCCCGCGAGTTGCTTCTTGGACAACAACTCAGTTCAAAATACATGCACCTCTTGTCTTTACCGGGTTGACGCTATCAACCAGAGGTGGGCCTTGTCAGGCACCGATAGTACTACCCAGATATCCCTTTGGTTTCATTTCCCTGAATTAATGGTTACAGTAAACAGCGAGGTCTTACCCCAGGTGGTTTCCAGTTACCCAGGTACCCATCGTGCTAAATATTATATTCCACATGTTACAGCAATTTAACAAAACATATCTTTCCCCCAAAAACGTAAAAACAATTTAAAATGGGGCCACCTCAACTCAGCGTGCACAAATACCAGAGAATAGCAGATATCCAAGGTCAAATACCTACAGGCGTTCTTAGACGTATGAGTCACTAAGCCTATCATGTGTGTTTTACCGGCAAGTTGTACACCCAACTCCCAACAACACAATTGTTATACAATTCCCCGTTTAAAACATGTGTCTAGGTCCGTTGGTGATGGATTACCCCCGTTATAAGTTTCACTTAACTTATGTTTAATAAACATATCAACATTATCCTTGAAGTTAGTTAGGTTCGTCGCCGCGAACTAAGATCATTTCCCGATTTTATCACATCATGATCTTATTATTTAATATATGTGTTTTCAATATATTTACTAACTCGGATAAACTTATCTCCGACTCGACTCACTTTACCGCATAATTACTTTCCCATTAAGTAATTATACTAGGATCTTGTCGATCGAGATTTCATTTTCCAACGCTCGCCTCGACTCACTTTACCGTATATTTATTTTCCCATTAAATAAATATACTAGGATCTTGTCGATTTGATATTCCCTCGACTCGACTCACTGTTCCATATATTTATTTTCTCATTCAAATAAATATACTAAGATCTTGTCGATTCGACTTTTCGTTTTATAACTTTCGACTCGACTCACTGTTCCATATATTTATTTTCCCATGCAAATAAATATACTAAGATCTTGTCGATTTGATATTCCCTCGACTCGACTCACTGTTCCATATATTTATTGTCACACCCCAACTGATGGCGGAATACATCGGGGCGAGACTTGGGATAGATTGTTCAAAGACTTCATGACACTAGAATTCGTGACAATATAATTTAAAGATGAAATTTCATTCATAGCGTAATCATTGTCTAAAAGATAACAAAATACAAATTGTTTCATAGAATGGAAATACAACATCAAATTATAGAATTTAAACTAGCGTGTGTTTCTAGTCCAATCCTAAGTAGATTTCTTGAATATCCTGCATCAAACATTTCCTGCAACATGTATAAATATCCGTCAACACATAAAGCATTGGTGAGCATACTAGTTTTGGTTTACATACGTAGTAATTAGAATGATTTACTCGAATCTCATACTATAGCATTGCACATACAAACCATACAAAGAACATAACTCAAACCCGCGAGTTCCACTGCATATACCTAACATATTCATGCTAGGTCCGTTTGATTCTTAACAATGACCCATAAAGGGGGCGGGGTGCTACTCCTATAGCGCTATACATGTTAAGTGGGCTAATAATAGTTAATGAATTATGTTTAAGTATCAAGAATCGTAAGCATGGCAATTAGCATATAAGTATGTTTAATAGATTGAGCATGTGTGTTTATAAAAGAATTAGTGTGTTTTGCATACGATACATGTTGGTCCCAAAAGTGATAAAAGAAAAAGGGACAAGTATGACTCACCTTTGGGTGCGTTTAGTAAGGTTCCAAAGATAAGTCTTGAGAGATTAGTTCCTTAGCCTTGATTAACTAGATTTAGAGAATAAAGAGTCTTAGGTTCGAGTTTAGATTATAGATTCACGAGTGTCATGCAAGCCTTTTAGGCAAACCAAGCACAAATTGCCTTTAGGGCAATCCGGATGGTCATGAGATTAAGTTAGACCAAGCACAACACCATCATAGATGATTCGGATGGTATAAAGTTAGGAATGTGAATCCATTTGATAGGTTCATGTCATAACCACTTCGCTTATGGAATAAACGTGGGTTTTGGACACGGGATTTCCCCTTTCTAGTGTGGATAAATCCGTAGCACAAGAAGGGTCAAGAGAGTTGGTAAGGTAGGGTGTAACCACAAACCTTCCAAGGATTATTAATAGGATAATAAGATAGAAGATTGAAAGTAAATTTATAATAATACATAGTATAATCAATACCATAGCACAAATCCATCTAACATTAGATTGTTAGTGGACTTGGTTGGTCCCTTTACATTAAACAACTTAGAACATAAAAAAAACAAATCAGAAAAATAAACACCTTTGAGACCTCTTTTAGGTGCTCTACCCTAATCACATTTATGTAGATAAGCAAGGAGTAGATCCTAGAGGTTTCTCCAAGGATTTTTGAGTATAAAAGAAGAAGAAAAACATAAAATAAAGTGGAGGTTTAGGCTCAAGAACTTACTGTTGTGAATCAGGAAGTTCTTTGAGAAAACCTTGAATGTTTGAGAGTATTTGGGAGAGTTGAGAGATGAACAAAGGATTAAGGAGTGAGGAGGGATTGTATTTATAGGTGGGGTGAGTTAGTTGGTGTTTAATGCATTAATTAGGGTGGTTGGAAGGTGTTTAGGTGAGGGTTAAACTTGATATGTGGTTGTTACTTGCTGCTACTGTTGAGACATCGAACATTAATAAAAAAAAGAAACTAACGAAACTTAGTATTTCATGTTTGTTTGTTGTTGCTTGCAAAAAGTCAACACACTAACACATAAGTCACGTTTTATTTTTTGTTCCTTTTCTTTTTCTTTTTTTTTTTTTAACTAAGACTATTATTATAATAAGTATATATATTAATAAATAAATATATATTAAGATCTTAACTAAATGAGTTTCTAAATTGATTAGGATAAATTATATCAATGACTCGTCATGAATTGGTAGGAGTGACATAAAAGAAAACGAATAAAGGCGAACTTGGAATTTGTTTAAGTATAGAATTTAGAATATGTGCAAAACTAAGAATCACGCGATGTCACATAAGGTTGGCGTCACATAGAATTTATAGAATAATGAAATAGATTAAGATTAAATGCAATTGACAAAATACTTTTCCATTGATCATAAGCTCGGGATTACAAGGGTACAAAATGGAAAGATACAAGAATACAAGGACTAGAATGGAAAATACGAAAAGTACAAATGTTACAGTCTCCCCTACTTTAGGAAATTTCGTCTCGAAATTTATTCAAGTGGCTTGACTGAAAAGATGTGGGTACTTTTTCTTCATTTGCTCTTCATGTTCCCAAGTGAATTCGGGTCCATTCTTCGATTCCCAACGAACTTTGACTAGCGGGATACGTTTTCGTTTCAGTTGTTTGACTTCACGATCCGTTATTTCCACTGGTTTCTCGACGAAATGCATAGTCTCGTCGATTCGTACGTCGTCAAGAGGAATGTGTATGTTCCCTTCGGCTAAGCACTTCTTTAAATTTGAAACATGAAAGGTGGGATGAACATTGTTGAGTTCTTGGGGTAACTCGAGCTTGTAAGCCACTTTCCCAATTCGCTCAATGATTTTGAATGGACCAACATACCGTGGAGCTAACTTCCCTTTCTTTCCAAACCTGACTACTCCTTTCCAAGGAGACACTTTGAGGAGTACATGATCACCAACATTGAATTCAAGGGGCTTTCGCCGCTTGTCAGCATAGCTTTTCTGACGGCTTCGAGCAGCTAAGAGATTATCACGGATCTGGAAGATTTTGTTGGTCGTTTCTTGGATGATTTCGGGACCAGTGATTTGTGCTTCACCAATCTCGTGCCAACATATGGGAGAACGACACTTTCGGCCATAGAGAGCTTCGAATGGAGCCATTTGGATGCTGGTATGGTAGCTGTTATTGTACGAGAACTCGACCAATGGTAGATGAGCATCCCAGTTTCCACCAAAGTCGATTACACAAGATCGAAGCATGTCCTCAAGAGTCTGGATCGTACATTCAGTTTGACCATCAGATTGAGGATGAAAAGCTGTACTAAGATTAAGTTGTGTTCCCATAGCAGCCTGAAATGTTTCCCAAAGACGGGAGGTGAATCGACCATCACGGTCTGAGATGATGTCAAGAGGAATACCATGACGACAAATGATCTCCTTGGTGTAGATATGGGCTAGCTTCTCCACTTTGTAATCTTCACGAATGGGAAGGAAGTGAGCTGACTTGGTTAAACGATCAATGATCACCCAAATGCTATCATGACCGGATGAGGTTCGAGGGAGCTTGGTAATAAAATCCATGGCAATGTTTTCCCATTTCCACATGGGGACTTCGGGCTGTTCGAGCAAACCCGATGGACGTTGGTGCTCGGCTTTTACTTTGGAACAAGTGAGACATTTGGACACAAAGAGAGCGATGTCCTTTTTCATACCGGGCCACCAAAAATTACGACGGAGATCTTGATACATTTTATCCGCACCAGGATGAATGGAATATCGGGATTTATGCGCCTCATTCATTATAAGTGTACGAAGGTCATCACGATTGGGAATCCAAATACGATCAAGATAATAAAGAATTCCATTTGCCTTGGATTCCAAGTGTAACTCAGCACCACAAGACATTTCTTCGTATAGAGTATTTTCATTGACCGATGTATGTTGAGCATCTCGAATACGATTGAAGAGATCATTTTGAAACTGAGAGCTACGAAGACGGTCGATTTCTCGAAGGTTACACAGAATTGCGTGACCCTTCCGACTAAGAGCATCGGCCACTACATTCGCTTTGCCAGGATGGTAGCGAATTTCGCAGTCATAGTCGTTAATCAATTCGACCCATCGTCGTTGTCTCGTGTTAAGGTCTTTCTGGCTGAGGATGTGTTGGAGGCTTTTATGATCGGTAAAGACAACACATTTGGTACCATAAAGGTAGTGTCTCCAGATTTTCAAGGCAAAAACAACGGCACCAAGTTCTAGATCATGAGTCGGGTAATTCTTTTCGTGGATCTTGAGTTGTCTCGATGCATAGGCGATGACTTTGTCTCGTTGCATAAGGACACAACCAAGACCTTGGTTCGATGCATCACAATAAACCACGAAATCATCATTCCCTTCGGGAAGAGCTAGGATAGGAGCACCACAAAGCTTGGATTTGAGGGTTTCGAAGGCTTCTTCTTGTTCGGGACCCCAAATGAAAGGTTGAGTCTTTTGTGTCAAGGTGGTAAGAGGTGTAGCAATTTTGGAAAAATTAGAGATGAACCGACGGTAGTAACCCGCCAATCCTAGAAAAGAACGAATTTCAGTAGGAGATTTTGGTGCAATCCAATTCTTCACAGCTTCAACTTTTGCAGGATCAACATGAATACCTTTGTCATTCACAATGTGCCCAAGGAATTGAACTTCTCTTAACCAAAATTCACATTTAGAGAATTTGGCGTAAAGTCGTTCGGCACGTAAGAGCTCTAGAATTAAACGGAGGTGTCTTTTATGGTCGTCTTCGGATTTGGAATAGATTAGGATATCATCAATGAAGACGATCACGAAGCGATCCAAATAAGGTCTACATACTCGATGCATTAAGTCCATGAACACGGCAGGAGCATTGGTTAAACCAAAAGGCATCACCATGAACTCGTAGTGACCATATCTCGTGCGAAAGGCGGTCTTTGGAATATCTTCATCGTGGATTCGGAGTTGATGGTATCCCGAACGAAGATCGATCTTTGAGAAACAAGTAGCTCCTTGGAGCTGGTCAAAGAGGTCATCAATGCGTGGAAGAGGGTATCGGTTTTTGATAGTGAGTTTGTTAAGCTCACGATAGTCGATACACATACGAAAAGATCCGTCTTTCTTTTTCACGAATAGAACGGGAGCACCCCATGGAGAAGTACTCGGACGTATGAAGCCTTTTTCGAGCAATTCTTGGAGTTGACTAGCAAGTTCTTGCATTTCAGAAGGTGCAAGACGATATGGAGATTTTGCAACAGGTGTAGCACCGGGTATGAGATCAATACGAAATTCAACAGAACGAGCGGGAGGAAGACCGGGTAGATCTTCGGGAAAGACTTCGGGAAAGTCACAAACGACGGGTATGTCTTCTATGCCTTTTCCCTTGTCTTTGGTTGTTACCACATGAGCCAAGAATGCAACATATTCCTTACGGAGATATTTTCGAGCTTGGGTACAAGACATGAGTTTGAGTCCTTTGGAGGCTTTTTCACCATAGATTTGTAAAGTGTCACCACTAGGAAGTGGTATACGGATAAATTTTTCAAAACAAACGACTTCGGCACGATGTTTTGCAAGCCAATCCATGCCTACTATGATGTCAAAACTTCCCAATTGTATAGGATTAAGATCTATGGAGAAATCATGGTCATTAAGATTCAAGGTGCAGTTTTTGATAATGAAATCAATAGAGATGGGTTCACCATTTGCAACTTCAACGGTGAAAGGTTCCGATAATTTAGATCGTGCACAAGCAAGTAAAGGTTCAAATTCTAGAGACACAAAGCTCTTATCCGCACCAGTATCAAATAGTATAGAAGCATAAGATCCATTAACAAGGAACGTACCGTTCACAACATCATTTTCTGTTTGAGCTTGGGCCGCATTGAGGTTGAAAGCGTGACCCCTTGGTGGTTGATTTTGAGCCGGAGCTTGAACTTGAGCTTGGTTGTTGCGGGTACATTGAGGAGCAAAATGGCTAGGATCACCACACTTAAAACATGCACGACCATTGCCAATGGCCAGAGGAGGTTGGTTAGCAGCTCGGGGTTGGTTGGCAACTTGAGGTTGGTTGTTTTGGGTTCTAGGGCCGGTTTTGCAAGTTTGGACAAGGTGCCCATAGCGGTTACAATTGGTACAGAAACGACAAGTGGAGGTTGGTAGGTGATGAAATAGGCACGTGTTGCACTTTGGGAATGGACCGGTGTAAGGTTTTCGGGTAGGCACTTGGTTAAGAGGAGTTGGAGCTTGAGCTTCGGTGGATGGAATGGTAATGGCATAGTTTTGGTTTCGGGATTTGCGTTTGCGGTTATTGCTATGGGTTGAGGGGGTTTTGGCTTCTTTTGGTTTGTCGGTGGGAATGGTGGTGGTTTGATTGACGGTTTTGGTGGTGGTGTTTGGTATAGTTAAGGTTCCATCTTTCACTTGGTTATCCGAGATCTTGGAAGCTAAACGAATGGCTTTTTCTAGGGTGGTGGGTTCGGCTCCTTCAACGATATCACGAACACTCGTTGGGAGGCCCTTGAGATACTTAGCTATGATTCTCTTAGTGGTGTTGAATTGGTGAGGCACAAGGACAAGGAGTTGCTTGAAACGATTGGTATAGGTTGGGTTATCACCACTGTTTTGCTTGAGTTTCCAAAACTCATCTTCGAGTCGCTCAATCTCTTGCGCGGGGCAGAACTCCTCAATCATGAGTTGCTTGAGTTCCTCCCACGGTAGAGCTAAAGCGGCTTCGTTCCCACGGGTGGATCTCTCGCTTTTCCACCAATCGAGTGCCCTTGATTTGAAGACACTAGTGGCGTGACGAGTTCGGAGATCCTCGGGGCATTCGCTATTAATGAAAACTAGCTCGATGTGGTCGAACCATTCGAGCATAGCGGTAGCACCATCGTTTCCCGTGAAAGAGTCGGGTCGATGTAGGTTAAATTGCTTAAAGGTGAAGGAGGTAGTTTTATAGGATTCGGCTTTTGAGTCAACAGAACCATGTGGGCTTGCGGAGGCTTGGATCTTACTAACCACATCGGGTATGACCTTGGCCATTTGCTTGGCCATGAAAGATAACATTTTCTTGTTGGTGCTTTGTTTTGAGCTTCTTCGGTTTGACATGGAAGACATCTAAAGGATAAACAAGGGATTATGAGCTTTGATCAATGGTTTATTTGTATAAAGTTTGCATTTTGTCTTTGTTTTTAGGAATGAATTAAGCATACAAAGCACATAGTGTCAAATAGTTCAAGTAGCATGTAGTTTCACATTGTTTATAAAGCATAACACATAAGTATAAGCAAGTATAATGCATTTAGATAATATAAAGGAGCTTTGATTAATGTTGGTTTGCGATTATTAGTATTGTTTGGAGGTTGCTAGAGTACTAGAGATGCGAGTCTTGAGAGCCTTTGCGAGTAGTAAAAAAAAATAAATAAATCGAATATATGTAGTGAAAACATAGCATGAAAACATCATTGAAAATAATATTAACATAAAATGAGAGGCTTGTTCTAAGCAAGCAATTGGAGTGTTCCGGAACGGAACTAAGACTAACCAAAGTGGTTAGAATTTACCTTTGAGTTTGAAACATGCTTTGGCTTAATAGGTGGAAATACTCTCCCCGAACCTGCGGATTAACGGTATTCACCCTTCCAGTTACTACATGTTTCTTGTCATTAGTAAATTTGAGACTTTAGCGAGATAAAAAAAAATTATCAAGGATTGAAACTAGTCGCTAAGTTATGGATTTCACTCCTATCTTAGCGAGGTCGTTTCTTTGAGTGTGGTTTGTACACTTTGTCCAATGTGGTAAGAAAATTAATTCCAACCTTCAATTGGTAAGTGTCCACTAGAACGAGAATTGTGAAATTTCCACCAAGGTGAGGATATCACTCCTATCTTGGTGTAGTTTCAAAACACAAAGATTTTACGCGGATTGAAAGTTATCACCAAAGTGAGGGTTTCACGCCTATTTCGGTGATTTCCTTTCGTTTGTGTTATACGAGCGTCTTCGAGTGTAGAGTAATCCACAAATAGGAAGGTAAATTTTAAAGAGCAAAAGAATAAGGTAGAAGCAAGATAGGGAGAACAAGTTTATTAAGCATGATAAAAGGAATGGTCAAAATGGTTCTTAACTATAGTCTAGGTCAAACATGGCAATTTTTCCTAATTCCCTATAGTCATGGCTCTGATACCAATCTGTCACACCCCAACTGATGGCGGAATACATCGGGGCGAGACTTGGGATAGATTGTTCAAAGACTTCATGACACTAGAATTCGTGACAATATAATTTAAAGATGAAATTTCATTCATAGCGTAATCATTGTCTAAAAGATAACAAAATACAAATTGTTTCATAGAATGGAAATACAACATCAAATTATAGAATTTAAACTAGCGTGTGTTTCTAGTCCAATCCTAAGTAGATTTCTTGAATATCCTGCATCAAACATTTCCTGCAACATGTATAAATATCCGTCAACACATAAAGCATTTGTGAGCATACTAGTTTTGGTTTACATACGTAGTAATTAGAATGATTTACTCGAATCTCATACTATAGCATTGCACATACAAACCATACAAAGAACATAACTCAAACCCGCGAGTTCCACTGCATATACCTAACATATTCATGCTAGGTCCGTTTGATTCTTAACAATGACCCATAAAGGGGGCGGGGTGCTACTCCTATAGCGCTATACATGTTAAGTGGGCTAATAATAGTTAATGAATTATGTTTAAGTATCAAGAATCGTAAGCATGGCAATTAGCATATAAGTATGTTTAATAGATTGAGCCTGTGTGTTTATAAAAGAATTAGTGTGTTTTGCATACGATACATGTTGGTCCCAAAAGTGATAAAAGAAAAAGGGACAAGTATGACTCACCTTTGGGTGCGTTTAGTAAGGTTCCAAAGATAAGTCTTGAGAGATTAGTTCCTTAGCCTTAATTAACTAGATTTAGAGAATAAAGAGTCTTAGGTTCGAGTTTAGATTATAGATTCACGAGTGTCATGCAAGCCTTTTAGGCAAACCAAGCACAAATTGCCTTTAGGGCAATCCGGATGGTCATGAGATTAAGTTAGACCAAGCACAACACCATCATAGATGATTCGGATGGTATAAAGTTAGGAATGTGAATCCATTTGATAGGTTCATGTCATAACCACTTCGCTTATGGAATAAACGTGGGTTTTGGACACGGGATTTCCCCTTTCTAGTGTGGATAAATCCGTAGCACAAGAAGGGTCAAGAGAGTTGGTAAGGTAGGGTGTAACCACAAACCTTCCAAGGATTATTAATAGGATAATAAGATAGAAGATTGAAAGTAAATTTATAATAATACATAGTATAATCAATACCATAGCACAAATCCATCTAACATTAGATTGTTAGTGGACTTGGTTGGTCCCTTTACATTAAACAACTTAGAACATAAAAAAAACAAATCAGAAAAATAAACACCTTTGAGACCTCTTTTAGGTGCTCTACCCTAATCACATTTATGTAGATAAGCAAGGGGTAGATCCTAGAGGTTTCTCCAAGGATTTTTGAGTATAAAAGAAGAAGAAAAACATAAAATAAAGTGGAGGTTTAGGCTCAAGAACTTACTGTTGTGAATCAGGAAGTTCTTTGAGAAAACCTTGAATGTTTGAGAGTATTTGGGAGAGTTGAGAGATGAACAAAGGATTAAGGAGTGAGGAGGGATTGTATTTATAGGTGGGGTGAGTTAGTTGGTGTTTAATGCATTAATTAGGGTGGTTGGAAGGTGTTTAGGTGAGGGTTAAACTTGATATGTGTTGTTACTTGCTGCTACTGTTGAGACATCGAACATTAATAAAAAAAAGAAACGAACGAAACTTAGTATTTCATGTTTGTTTGTTGTTGCTTGCAAAAAGTCAACACACTAACACATAAGTCACGTTTTATTTTTTGTTCCTTTTCTTTTTCTTTTTTTTTTTAACTAAGACTATTATTATAATAAGTATATATATTAATAAATAAATATATATTAAGATCTTAACTAAATGAGTTTCTAAATTGATTAGGATAAATTATATCAATGACTCGTCATGAATTGGTAGGAGTGACATAAAAGAAAACGAATAAAGGCGAACTTGGAATTTGTTTAAGTATAGAATTTAGAATATGTGCAAAACTAAGAATCACGCGATGTCACATAAGGTTGGCGTCACATAGAATTTATAGAATAATGAAATAGATTAAGATTAAATGCAATTGACAAAATACTTTTCCATTGATCATAAGCTCGGGATTACAAGGGTACAAAATGGAAAGATACAAGAATACAAGGACTAGAATGGAAAATACGAAAAGTACAAATGTTACATTTATTTTCCCATTCAAATAAATATACTAAGATCTTGTCGATTCGACTTTTCGTTTTATAACTTTCGACTCGACTCACTGTTCCATATATTTATTTTCCCATGCAAATAAATATACTAAGATCTTGTCGATTTGATATTCCCTCGACTCGACTCACTGTTCCATATATTTATTTTCCCATTCAAATAAATATACTAAGATCTTGTCGATTCGACTTTTCGTTTTATAACTTTCGACTCGACTCACTGTTCCATATATTTATTTTCCCATTTAAATAAATATACTGAGGTCTTGTCGATTCGATTTTATATTTTAACTTGTTAAGTTCTCGGACTTAACTTAATTTTACGTGCGCAATCTTTAAAGATCACTTTACAATTAAGTTCTCCCACGAATACGTTCCAACACTTAGGAAAGTGTTATATATACTTTTCACCCATGATAGTTCATATTTTTATCTCATAAAATATATATTTCCTTGACGTAATACATATATTCGTGTCTCGTACGATATATATTTTCTCGTCCGTTTTACATCTTGTCCGATAACTTGTTGTGTTAAAACATATTCATGTCCGAACGTTCAACTTATATATTTTCGCTCCACGAATAATATAAGTTACGTATATATATATTTTGTAGAAATAAATACTTCACGTCGAATATTATTTTCCTACTCCCGAAAATATATATGTATTTAGTTATTCATATCAAATTTCCGACAATATGATTTACTCGAAATTAATCACTATTAATTTCACCATATTTTTATTTGGAAATTTATAAAATAACTTTTGTATTTCCAAAATCAAGACTTAGTTGTTTTAACCCCAAAATGCTCCAACATTTTTATATTCCCATAAATATAAAAATGTTCATTTTTATAAAACTTTATTAAGTCTTTAAAATAACCAATTTTGGTAATAAAAGCCCTAGTTTTTATTTTTCCAAAACCTTTGGTAACTTGTATTTTTATAAAATCCTAATTTTATAAAAATAACATTTAACACAAAAACACTATATTTTTGTAAGTCTTGGAAATATTTTCAATAATCAACCATTGACTATCCAAGTTTACATTTTCAACACCAAACTTTTAAATGTCACATTTTTGGACTTAACTTTCTAAAATGACACTTTTCACCCTTTAACTTTTAAAGCTTCCAAATAACACCCAAAACTTTCAAAAGTTACATTTTTATCCTTGAACTTCCAAAAGTGACAATTTATTACAAAACTAGTAATCTTGATTAAATCAACTTTGTCTTGGAAGGTTATTATTATGTTCTAACTTTGTCCAAAGTTCATAATAACTTACTTAAGGATAATAATAGGTGTACTTTGGGTATTAAGTCCAATTTGCCCAAAATGTTAACATTATGTTTGTTTCTTATGTTATGTAAACTTTATATTTCAACATTTGTCACAAGATCAATATGTTATTAAGCTTTAGATAGTTATTTTAAGATGATCAACATCACTTTCAAGTGTATTCAAGTTACCATAACAATCTATGCTTTGATCAACATTTTAAACATGATTATGTGACTTTTATCAACTTAAAACATCATCATCCATCATCATCAAACCCACGGCCCAAAACACTAGTTTTAAACATCCATTTTAACTTGATAAAACACATCACATCTTATGTTAAAAACCTTGTTAAATACTTGTGTACAACTTGCATCAAAAACCTCAAAACATAAACTTTTAAAAGCAAGATCAAGATGAAAGATACTTACAACTAGCACAAGGCTAGGGAAGACAAAATCACTTGATTTGGATGAGGTTTGGTGTGTTCTTCCAAGGGGTTAAGCTCCAAGCTTGAAACACACGATGGGGTTTGGATGATGGATGCTTAGGAAGGAACTTGAGTGTTTAAGACATGAAAATGAAGTGTGGGTGTGGCTTGGTATCTCACGGCTCAAAGAAAGAAAAAGAAAGAGTTTGTGATTCAAGTGTTTAGCTTTGTGATTTATTATAACTCATATCATATCCTCCAAGATTCAATAGGATCCTCCACTAGATTTTTATCATATATAAAATAGATATGTGTGTGTGTAAGGTTGAAACTCACGGCCACAAAGACAAAGGAAAATGAGCTTTTGGTTCAAGTGTTGAGCTTGATATCTTTAATAGATTATACATGATCTTCTAGGATTCACATGATCTCTCATTAGATTCAATTTACATATAATATGGATGTATTTGTACTAGGCAAATCTTGGATGGATTTGGAGGGTGTTTTGGCCGAGAATTTTGAGGGTGTTTTGGAAGATTTCTTGTAATCTTCTAGTACATGATCAAATCCTTATATTATATCATACCATGCTTCCATATCCATACTAGATTGCATGGTACAAAAGAAAACAAAATTAAGCATGGGGGAGTGGAGGTGTAGGCCGGCTCTTGGCCATGGGGTGGGGTCCACTTTTGGCCAAATATTTGCTAAATATTAGTTAAGTTTAATCCTTTATCGTTCGGGTGTCGTTCGGGTATTTTTCGGACTTTAATCGCGTGTTATTTGGACATTATACTAGCCTCTAATAACCCTTAAACATAGCCTAGTTTAAGTGTTGGTTGGTTAGTTAGGCTTTCGTTGGGTGAAATTATAAGTTATACGCGCACCGGGTGCGGTACGCGCACTTTATTCGTTACCGGGAGATTTGTATGTAAAGTTTTCACTTGTAATTTTGGAGTTCCAAAAAACATTATATTTTGTGAAAATACCCTTTATTTTATATCCTGGGTGTCCGGGATCCTTTTCGTTTATTTAATTTTTACCGGGTAACCACGAACGTCCGTTCCAACACAAGTTAATTTGCACGCGATTTCGCCGTGCTTCAAATTAAACACATGCATTCCTATGCATCTTATGGGGAATTTGCTATTCTCTAAGGCTAAATTAATCCAATTAATTTAAATACGCACTCAAACCGTTAATTACATATACTAATTACGTACGGAATCACATCGATTTTTGTCGGATGTTACATTCTCCCCCTGTTAATAGAATTCCGTCCCGGAATTCAGTTCAAGTTGTCCATTACAATAATATTCTTGAACAGGGCGGGTTGTTTGCGCTTCACGAGATCTCCTCTTCCCTAAGTGAACCCAGGTTCATGCTAGGTACCCGCTTAGTGCTCTAACGATTACAGTATCACAGTCCAACTATGGCTAAGCTCTTGGGCATCCCACTTTGATACATTTATCGGTTTCCCGAAATAGTAGAGCTTAACGTCAACCGAACTTCCGTCGGTCGAGGAAATTGACAATGCTTCCTCATGCCAGACTTGCGGGATTCATCAAGAGCCCCATTTAAGCTCTTGCGATAATTCGAGCTTAATCGCCACTAGACCAATTTTGATCGATACCTCCGTGCCACTGGAGTATCAAGAATTTGGCCTACTATAATTTCTATGCTTACCAACACTTTCCCAGAGTATGGCTCTCAGTGTAAACCTATTATCAGTTCGAAGTTCTTAAGGCCTATGCCTTGTCTGTACGACTTCTTAATAGGTTCGCATCTGATCCGAACGGTTTCTAATCTGTAAGATTTATTGGCCATCTCTTGAAAACTCAAACCAGATTATGTGCCTATCTCCGCTTGTCATTCGGCGTACTAGAGATGTACACGTATGCCCTCCAAAGGGCTTTGAGCAGTACACCCCGAACGCTGGGATGATAATTCTTATCACATAGGAAATTCTGGCGATGAAGCACACGAACTCGATGTGCCACGGACATCAATCGTGACAACACGGAACAATCCCGTCAAGTACATTCAATTTTTCCGTAAATGACAAGCCATACCCATCTCAAATCGAGTATCCCAGGCTAGGGTACATAGTTTGTCAAACTTGAGATAGAGTGACTACTACAATCCGATATAAAGAAGTCGGCAATCCAGTGTCTAGCCACGACTCTCCAAGAGTACAGGTAGCTATCCACATGCCCCATCTTGGAGCTACGGATGAGTATAAAAAAATAAGAGGGTTCGCAACAGCAATCAATCATCGCTCAGGTCACATCCCGACCACGGGACCCCTCGGGTGGTATGGTAATGTCAAACAGGTGATCTTACCGCACCACATAATGATCATAAAAGTCCACTTGGAAACCTCGTCGGGTATTCCATTTTATTTATCCTTCGGCTCGACTCACTTTACCGTATATTTATCTCCCCATTAAGATAAATACACTAGGTTCTTGTCGACCGAACAACCACATTAAAAATGGGACTTCATTTCCGTCGGATTCTCTAGGTGCTGATTTGCTACCTCCCACCCGAGCAATTGTGGTTAATGGTACTAGGGCGTCTAGTAGGGACTGATGGAGGTCAAAGTTTCTTTGTCGCCTTCTCCCCTCAGCTCCCTGACAGTAAGCAATGTATATATAACACCCAGTCCGTACGATTCCACAATCCCCGCGAATTAAAAGCCGACTTAAACACATAGGACTAGAGGCTCACATCACTCTGTCACATTGGTCGACACGAAAATGATGCATATAAATTATCACGATGTGGTTGCCGCAATAAACAAGGGATAGGATCTCGACCGTATCTCGACATGCTGGTCTCCACCGACACGGTATACAGAACACCGGTAGCTACCCAAAACTAGGGTATCTAGTACCTGTTCCGTTATATGTGCCTCATGGGCACTGGTGTCCTATCGATATTAGCAACCTAGTAAGTCAATTCTGGATAATCCAGGCCACACGCCCTTAAATTGACTTTTAGATCCTTGGCAGAGATCTGAGTGAAAGGAGTCTTGAAACCGGAACCCTTACTCGTCGAAGGTTCCATCCCTTCGGAATCTTTCAAGGTAAATGGCGAAATCGAGTCATAGATGCATGCGTTTGACATAGATTTCACATTTGGCCTGACGGCTTCACGTGCCCAAGTCGTTACTTAAAAACAAACGACGACTGAGATCGCATCACAAGCGATAGTCCTGAGCCTTCCCATAAGGCATCCCATTCGATGACCCAGTTAGTCACATATATGGGCGCGATACGTAAGCCTTCAAGCTCATCCTGATTAGTCAGGTACCATACGCCCTGACTGGTAGCTCACATTACTATGGTGCCCCCAACAGTGGCTGTCTAAGACAAGGGATTTTGCTCTAACGCGAGCAATGCTTCCTAAGGACAACTGGGAACACCACTATCGACCCAAGCTCGAAAGGGTTCCCCTATCCCAAGAACCTTCGCAACGACACCAAGACAAGACAAATCCACCATCAGGGGAATAACAATATTAATCGAAGGGCTGAGCTGATCGACCCTCTCATAATGATAGGGTAGCTCCCTTATAGAGTAGACAATGCTATACGCCCTTCTGGATTTAGGGTTTCACAAAACCTCCGAGATCATGTATCAGGGACTCCACCAATGCACGCGCCATGGGTCGGTCCACCATGGTATTTCCATAATCTTCAGTGTGACACGCCGGCACGTATTTCGTCAAACAAACCCACTGGGATGGGAAATAATGTATTGAGTCCTTCAACTCTTACTAGTCCCAAGGGTATGGGTCATAATATCGCTCGCAATTACTCGATACCTTCAGGTTCGAGACGTATTCGAAATCCCTTATCACAAAGACGGGCCTCGTCTCGTCATGTGTGGATCCTGGGATTTCTTCTCGACATTGGTTTGCATAGCCGATTGCTGGTCGACCAAATGCGCGTAAAAGTTTAAGGCGTCACTGATGCCTTAGATCCTGAAGATGTAACGCTCATGAAATGTGTGAGTATATCAAGGGTCGACACATGATTCGGTCAATACGCAAACAATCACGAGATTCAGTGGAATACATGCGCTAACACTCAGACTAGAGTGTCTTGGTATGACTTCCAGAAAGTCCGTTGAGCACCCGAAATCTTACATAATCCATGTTGGCGCTACACAATCAAACAAACATAACAGTGACAGCAACGAGGGGTTTGGGTGATGTCTCCAGCCCGAGGGAACAATGAGCGAAACAAACGACAAGTCATCACATCATCAAGGCAATCCAACAGCTGCAGCAATACATCCATGGAGCAACACGATAGTATAAATAACACAACCTGACAGCAACACATCCACGAAGTACATCAACTAGGGAACACCGCACAGGAACAACATGACGACCGTGAAGCATGACGACAAGGCAACACCGCAACAAGATCAATGGGACAATACGGAAACACGACAACAAGGCTACGCTACTGCAGGAGCAGCACAACAACAAGAATGCATAGTCGACAACGCAACGCAACTCAACGCAACCACATGGGTACGCAATCGGCAAATAATGCAACTGCAAGCATGCACAATCGCTAAGGGTAACACAGCAGCATGAATGCACACGACAATATGACACTCAATATGGAAAATCCCCCAGTCCACATCAACAGAAAGCTCCGTTATGGTGAGCACGCATCCCGGTGCGTCTCAGCTCACTTGTGGGGGCGGGATTTATATCCATGCCTTCGACCTTAAACCTATCCTCCATAGACTCAATGGTAGGAACGATTGAGTCAACCAAGGTATCCGTAGTCGTAACAGGAATGGAAACGATGGGTTCCGCATAATTTAGCAGACTGTCAGACCAATTTTGTTCTTAGGGAGAATGATCGTAGGCTCAATATAAGTCATTCGAATAGTGGCAACTGCAGCATTGACAGACTCAACCCGAGCCTAAGAACTATCGTCAATATTAGTCTTGGCAGGAGCCCAAGGAAAGATAATGAGTAGTTCAATGAAAGCCTCGAAGAAAATGGAAGTAACAACAACGAACTCTACGGGGATACAGACATGGTCATAGTAGCTTGACAACGGTCATAGAAACGTCTTCGTTAACGACATTCACCTTTGCAAGAGCTTCAAATACATCAACAGCATCAGCTCGAGAAGCGCCATAGAAACAACATCAAGCCCATCATGGACTATAGAGACTATGACAACCATAAGCTCAACAACAGACATGGAAACAACGGCATCAAGCCCGATAAGTGCTACAGATTCACTGACAACAACAAACTCAGCAAGAGCTACACACTTAGCAAAAACATCGGGATCTACTTGAGCCATAGATCAATAACAGCCGCAGCGACATCAGGCTCGGCCGGAGCCTTAGACTAGTCGTAGTTATTATATGTGGGGTAACTAGTATCCATAGGACCTAGAAACCAACCACCGTCTATCCCAATATCTAGGATAGTGGTCATTACGAAAATAGCAAGTAGAAGTAGAAGGATCACGATATATCGAGACACCCTGATAGAATGAAAACGATACCGACTCTGGCAACCCAGCCGAGTCATCCTTCTCATTAGAGTCCTCTTGCACATTATTTTGGCCCTAGCACCGATAGCCATTAACTGGAATGCCTTTCCGCTACCTAAGCGAGACCGGTGGACCTTCTTCCTGATAGGCCACGCAGTGAGAGTATCGAAATACGACAAGAGATTTGACAGGTCACATTGTCCATAATGAATGGATCTTGCAACCTTAGTTTATAAACCACCGTGACAAGGGAACACAACGTCTCAATATCTATGGGGATTGATGGAAAACACTTCGCATCAATTTCCGCCCCAAATAGATAAAAAGTCTCGTCGTCATGATGAGGGTGACGAACGTTATTGCAACAAGAGCAATGGAATTGTCGTCGCATGGGTAGGTTTAATTTAACAGAGTAACGTGACCACATCCAGTAGTCCTTCATTTGAGGGGGGAACTTCAATGTCAGCAAAAATCGTTTTGCAACATTTGACATTTATGGAACACACCCTTACAATTACGATTCCCAAAGTGTGGTTCCACTCCCCAGAATTTATGACGGATTCAGGCACAACACACGTATAGAACCTACTCTGGCGTTCATCGACTGAAGCGTGATTACCAATAATCCTTGAAAAACAAACAGGATGTAGATAGAGGAGTCTTACGACAACCTTTGCTCCTTGGGAAAGTAGTATGACATAAGCACCGATCTGCTAAGCCCATCACAAATCATCTTCCGGAATACGATCCAGCGCTACTGCAACGGGTGTTAATCCATACTTGAACACTCAATACATCGAGCAGTGGCTTCCCATGAGTTAATCGTATGCACTTCCGAGTGAGTCCATAGCCAAACGCCAACTGGGGCTTGTTGTTCCACTACACGCCGCCATCATAACATTGGCAATCGTTGCCGCAGTCGTGATTAGTGGCCGAATTTTTGACATCATCGAAATTTAGCAAAGCCCTCTGACTCGCAGGTGTGCAATGTGGCACACTGATTTCACCATCAGTCCATGACTGCATGGGCACAACCAATACTGTCGATTCAGACGAGGGCTATTGAGCCTTCCAGGTAACAATGATCAAGCTTCCTAACTTAGCAACCTCAATTCTGTCCTCCAAAAGGAGAAGAAAAATACCCGACTCTGGAAGACTACTTGGGCATGTGTTGGATCGAGAATGACTTATTTATATTAACAACCCAGCAGCACACGGCCACGATTCTCATATCTGATCCTCACAGGGTCCCGTTCCCAAAACGCACTGGTCTTGTAGGGGCGCACCCTAGGTCTTCACTAGGTTCCAGGTATAACCTTCCACGCACCGTACTCGACATTTCTCGCTTCGGTAGGCCGCGTATACTTGTAAGTCCGCTCCTTTGGAAGAACTTTGTGGTGGAGGCATTCAACTCCTACACAAGGAAGCTTTCATCTCCCGTTCCTATCTAGAGCGAGGGTTTGCGTCAGATTATTCGTATGAATAGACGTTCGAGCTCTTCCGTGCTCGCACCTTAAAGGTAATGTCAAAGAAAGCTCATTAGGCTAGTTAGGACCGAAGTCAAGGGCGTCGATGAGACCTCCCATTTAACCCATTAGTCAATCAAAACCAAGACTGAATCTAAAGAAGAAGAACAACAAGACAAGGAATGATCACCAACCCCAGCGCTAGCGCCCACCAAGGTTACCGTGCACCCCAAACTATTATTACGTGTGCACCCGTAATGATAATTTGCGTTGCCAGGTAATCTTGTTGCCCGCTAGTTCCGAGCTTCCTGATCCAACAAACAAAGATTTCATAACAAATGACTCTTAATAGATTCGCCTCCACATCATAAACCATGGGGCGACATCCATTTGCGCGATAGAGATTAGTCCTTCAGATCATCCCGTCTACAGGTAAGCGAGTGAGATCGTCGTAGACTACAACATCCTTCCCACTTGCTGGTACCGGTGATCGATGCAAGAGTGCGGACTAATGTGAAGCGTGACACGACATCCTTACTGGCAAAATATCCGTACTACGTATATGTATTAACTAATCTTAGAAAAATCGGATTCCTATGCAACATAGACATTCTTATCCGTATTTTCTAATACTTCATATATTGACACACATGGCTAGTCGGTCGGAATTTCCCCTTGTACATCCCATGTACAAATTTCTCTCTTTTCTAAAAACATTTTGTTGTGTTTTAGTTTTGAAAACTTTGTTTTCGAGCCGAAACCGGTTATAGTCTAGATTTTTCAAAATGCTAGTTCGCTATAACCTTGGCTCTGATACCACTTCTGTCACACCACGCCAACGGCGGAAACACGTGGCGCAACGCTCGAAAAGTATATCAAAGTCGAGATTAACACAAACAATAATTAATTAGAAAAGATCATATTATTAAGACGTCTTAAGATGTTTTCGTTGTCCCAAACGTACACATCCATACAAGTTTAGTTTAAACAAAAGGGTTTTTCGACTATATTCCGAACCTACGGAAAATAAAAGTAAAACCCCCAAAAGACCGACGTCCCCGTTTCCCCCGCTCTAGCCATTCCTTTCAGCAGCCTAATTGCCTGAAAGATATGTTTAAAAGACACGTCAATATATACATATTGGTGAGTTCACAGGTTTTAATTTCACATAGCAAAACATTGCAATACCGGAATGTAACGGAAATATAATATAAGTAGTGTCATATATGTGGAGTAGCTAGCTCCTACATGACGATGGCGACTCCCTCCCGGGCCCATAACCAAACCAAGACTATACAACAGATTGCCCCGCGAGTTGCTTCTTGGACAACAACTCAGTTCAGAATACATGCACCTCTTGTCTTTACCGGGTTGACGCTATCAACCAGAGGTGGGCCTTGTCAGGCACCGATAGTACTACCCAGATATCCCTTTGGTTTCATTTCCCTGAATTAATGGTTACAGTAAACAGCGAGGTCTTACCCCAGGTGGTTTCCAGTTACCCAGGTACCCATCGTGCTAAATATTATATTCCACATGTTACAGCAATTTAACAAAACATATCTTTCCCCCAAAAACGTAAAAACAGTTTAAAATGGGGCCATGAAACTCACCTCAACTCAGCGTGCACAAATACCAGAGAATAGCAGATATCCAAGGTCAAATACCTACAGGCGTTCTTAGACGTATGAGTCACTAAGCCTATCATGTGTGTTTTACCGGCAAGTTGTACACCCAACTCCCAACAACACAATTGTTATACAATTCCCCGTTTAAAACATGTGTCTAGGTCCGTTGGTGATGGATTACCCCCGTTATAAGTTTCACTTAACTTATGTTTAATAAACATATCAACATTATCCTTGAAGTTAGTTAGGTTCGTCGCCGCGAACTAAGATCATTTCCCGATTTTATCACATCATGATCTTATTATTTAATATATGTGTTTTCAATATATTTACTAACTCGGATAAACTTATCTCCGACTCGACTCACTTTACCGCATAATTACTTTCCCATTAAGTAATTATACTAGGATCTTGTCGATCGAGATTTCATTTTCCAACGCTCGCCTCGACTCACTTTACCGTATATTTATTTTCCCATTAAATAAATATACTAGGATCTTGTCGATTTGATATTCCCTCGACTCGACTCACTGTTCCATATATTTATTTTCCCATTCAAATAAATATACTAAGATCTTGTCGATTCGACTTTTCGTTTTATAACTTTCGACTCGACTCACTGTTCCATATATTTATTTTCCCATGCAAATAAATATACTAAGATCTTGTCGATTTGATATTCCCTCGACTCGACTCACTGTTCCATATATTTATTTTCCCATTCAAATAAATATACTAAGATCTTGTCGATTCGACTTTTCGTTTTATAACTTTCGACTCGACTCACTTTTCCATATATTTATTTTCCCATGCAAATAAATATACTAAGATCTTGTCGATTTGATATTCCCTCGACTCGACTCACTGTTCCATATATTTATTTTCCCATTCAAATAAATATACTAAGATCTTGTCGATTCGACTTTTCGTTTTATAACTTTCGACTCGACTCACTGTTCCATATATTTATTTTCCCATTTAAATAAATATACTGAGGTCTTGTCGATTCGATTTTATATTTTAACTTGTTAAGTTCTAGGACTTAACTTAATTTTACGTGCGCAATCTTTAAAGATCACTTTACAATTAAGTTCTCCCACGAATACGTTCCAACACTTAGGAAAGTGTTATATATACTTTTCACCCATGATAGTTCATATTTTTATCTCATAAAATATATATTTCCTTGACGTAATACATATATTCGTGTCTCGTACGATATATATTTTCTCGTCCGTTTTACATCTTGTCCGATAACTTGTTGTGTTAAAACATATTCATGTCCGAACGTTCAACTTATATATTTTCGCTCCACGAATAATATAAGTTACGTATATATATATTTTGTAGAAATAAATACTTCACGTCGAATATTATTTTCCTACTCCCGAAAATATATATGTATTTAGTTATTCATATCAAATTTCCGACAATATGATTTACTCGAAATTAATCACTATTAATTTCACCATATTTTTATTTGGAAATTTATAAAATAACTTTTGTATTTCCAAAATCAAGACTTAGTTGTTTTAACCCCAAAATGCTCCAACATTTTTATATTCCCATAAATATAAAAATGTTCATTTTTATAAAACTTTACTAAGTCTTTAAAATTACCAATTTTGGTAATAAAAGCCCTAGTTTTTATTTTTCCAAAACCTTTGGTAACTTGTATTTTTATAAAATCCTAATTTTATAAAAATAACATTTAACACAAAAACACTATATTTTTGTAAGTCTTCGAAATATTTTCAATAATCAACCATTGACTATCCAAGTTTACATTTTCAACACCAAACTTTTAAATGTCACATTTTTGGACTTAACTTTCTAAAATGACACTTTTCACCCTTTAACTTTTAAAGCTTCTAAATAACACCCAAAACTTTCAAAAGTTACATTTTTATCCTTGAACTTCCAAAAGTGACAATTTATTACAAAACTAGTAATCTTGATTAAATCAACTTTGTCTTGGAAGGTTATTATTATGTTCTAACTTTGTCCAAAGTCCATAATAACTTACTTAAGGATAATAATAGGTGTACTTTGGGTATTAAGTCCAATTTGCCCAAAATGTTAACATTATGTTTGTTTCTTATGTTATGTAAACTTTATATTTCAACATTTCTCACAAGATCAATATGTTATTAAGCTTTAGATAGTTATTTTAAGATGATCAACATCACTTTCAAGTGTATTCAAGTTACCATAACAATCTATGCTTTGATCAACATTTTAAACATGATTATGTGACTTTTATCAACTTAAAACATCATCATCCATCATCATCAAACCCACGGCCCAAAACACTAGTTTTAAACATCCATTTTAACTTGATAAAACACATCACATCTTATGTTAAAAACCTTGTTAAATACTTGTGTACAACTTGCATCAAAAACCTCAAAACATAAACTTTTAAAAGCAAGATCAAGATGAAAGATACTTACAACTAGCACAAGGCTAGGGAAGACAAAATCACTTGATTTGGATGAGGTTTAGTGTGTTCTTCCAAGGGGTTAAGCTCCAAGCTTGAAACACACGATGGGGTTTGGATGATGGATGCTTAGGAAGGAACTTGAGTGTTTAAGACATGAAAATGAAGTGTGGGTGTGGCTTGGTATCTCACGGCTCAAAGAAAGAAAAAGAAAGAGTTTGTGATTCAAGTGTTTAGCTTTGTGATTTATTATAACTCATATCATATCCTCCAAGATTCAATAGGATCCTCCACTAGATTTTTATCATATATAAAATAGATATGTGTGTGTGTAAGGTTGAAACTCACGGCCACAAAGACAAAGGAAAATGAGCTTTTGGTTCAAGTGTTGAGCTTGATATCTTTAATAGATTATACATGATCTTCTAGGATTCACATGATCTCTCATTAGATTCAATTTACATATAATATGGATGTATTTGTACTAGGCAAATCTTGGATGGATTTGGAGGGTGTTTTGGCCGAGAATTTTGAGGGTGTTTTGGAAGATTTCTTGTAATCTTCTAGTACATGATCAAATCCTTATATTATATCATACCATGCTTCCATATCCATACTAGATTGCATGGTACAAAAGAAAAAAAAAATTAAGCATGGGGGAGTGGAGGTGTAGGCCGGCTCTTGGCCATGGGGTGGGGTCCACTTTTGGCCAAATATTTTCTAAATATTAGTTAAGTTTAATCCTTTATCGTTCGGGTGTCGTTCGGGTATTTTTCGGACTTTAATCGCGTGTTATTTGGACATTATACTAGCCTCTAATAACCCTTAAACATAGCCTAGTTTAAGTGTTGGTTGGTTAGTTAGGCTTTCGTTGGGTGAAATTATAAGTTATACGCGCACCGGGTGCAGTACGCGCACTTTATTCATTACCGGGAGATTTGTATGTAAAGTTTTCACTTGTAATTTTGGAGTTCCAAAACACATTATATTTTGTGAAAATACCCTTTATTTTATATCCTGGGTGTCCGGGATCCTTTTCGTTTATTTAATTTTTACCGGGTAACCACCAACGTCCGTTCCAACACAAGTTAATTTGCACGCGATTTCGCCGTGCTTCAAATTAAACACATGCATTCCTATGCATCTTATGGGGAATTTGCTATTCTCTAAGGCTAAATTAATCCAATTAATTTAAATACGCACTTAAACCGTTAATTACATATACTAATTACGTACGGAATCACATCGATTTTTGCCGGATGTTACAACAATCATATGCACCTTAAATTAAAATAAAAAGTATAAGAAATAAAATAAATAGCATTAACAAATTTTGAACTATAAATAAAACACAATAATAATATACCCTCACGATCTTTATTTAGTGCGACGCTCCTTGTTTTGGTACCGAAGTTTCTTCGTCGTCACTGTCTTCTACAAACTCCAATAGAATTTTTTCCGTCTTCACCATTGCGCCCACAAAAAAATTGACTCATTTTCCTCATCTAACGATGAACTCATGATTGTATAAAAATATAGAGGTGAACAGGATGGAAAGGTTGTGTGGTTTTATAAAATATAGAGTATAAGTTTATAAAATATAGAGTTTAAGGTTGTGTGGAGAGGATGTTGGTTGTGGTTTATGGTTTGAAATTAAAAGTTTTTATAAATATAGAGAAAAGTGGGATTTTTTTTTCTAACGTTCATATTGCACAACGGTCAAATTTTTTTATGGGGAATAGGGACGGAGAGAATGGGAAGTGTCACCATTGGGGGGGGGGGTGTTTCGCGTCAGGAAGTGTCACCTGGCACCCACCGATCCCCTCCCCGATTACCACACCCTGAAGCGTTAGGTTTATTATTACCTATAGGTGTTCAACAATTAATGAATTTGAAACTAGCCAGGAGACAATTAATGAATTTGAAACTAGCTAGGAGACGCAACTGCGTTTTGAGTTAATCGGGTCCATGTTAATCGCGTATTTTGAAAACATAATTATTCAACGGGCTATCCATAGCAGTGTCTCGAATTCAAAGGGACAGGGTTTTGTGTTTAGTAGATTAGGGTTCTCAATCAAAATAGGGGTGTCGGCCCACTTTGTTGCCCGCCTGCCTGCTATCTTGATGTAATTGTTACAAATATGGAATGAAGTCATTTTTTAATTGTTACAAATATGGAATGAAGTCATTTTTATTTAAATAGTTTAGAAACATCTAAACTATTTATTGGATTAGTGTTGATGTTACAAAAGAGTTGTTTACAAAATTAAGGTAAGCATCCTAAAAAATAACAAATCCTTGCCCCGGCCAATATATAACCATATTTTAATTTTAATTATTATATATAGCTCACATTTATGTGATTTGTTATCGATTGCAGCTATATATATAATACAATATTGTCAAGAAATCATTGTTCCTACCCATGGATGAATCAAATAAAGCCGGGAATCACGGTCTGGTTGAGCGTGGATTAACTGATTTGAGTTATATTTTGTCGATAATTCGTAAGCTTAAGTTAGTGGGTTTCTGATATGGGTGCAAGGGAAGTAACCTGTAGACTTGGGAGGGAAATGGGAGAGAAAAAGGTGAGGTGAGGATAGTTTTAGTAGTGGAAATAAAATGTATTGAGAACTAGCACGTGTATAATTACTAGCCACTAGAGCTATAGCTTAGTGGTACCACCAAAGGTGGTTGGGGGGAGAATACCAGGGTTCGATACCTGATGAGTAAAAAAAGGGTGAAAATGTTTACCCGTTCAAAAAAAAAAAGTGTATAATTACTAAATTTAATCTCTAGTTTAGAGATTGTGATGGTGCTATCAAAAGGTTGTATCACCCAATCATTTATAAAGTCCCATAACGCCTTTTCCACTACACCCTTTTTTTTCATAACGCCTCATAAAGCCCCTTCTATTACTTTATAATATTTTAATTAATAATTCCCATAACGTCCGTCCACTGCACATGCCCTAATTAATCCACTGCATTGTTGCAATAGAACCTAAAAAGTTATAGCACACGTGACTCAATTGTATATACGGGGAAAAAGCATGAGACAAAGATTTTTCAATTTTTTCTTTTATTGTAACTCTAGCTAGGGTTGAGGACTTTCTACAAAAAGGCATAGATTTAGGTATAAGATTTAGAGGATATGTGTTAATTATTAAAAACATCTAGAAACAAACGCTTACACGCTTGCTACTAGGGGTGTTCAAAAATATCCGAATCCGAAAATCCGATCCGAAATATCCGATATCCGAATCCGAAACTACCCGAAAAACCGGATATCCGAAATTTCGGATATCCGAAATTCGGATATCCGAATTTTCGGATTCGGATTCGGATAGTGATTTTGAAAATTTTCGGATATTTCGGATATCCGAAAATATCCGAAAATTTATAAAACAATTTTATCGGATATCCGAAATATCCAAATATCAGAAGATATCCGAAAATATCCGAAAATTATCCGAAAATATCCGAAAATATCTGAAATATCCGAAAAATATCCGAAAATATCCGAAAAATATATCCGAAAATATCCGAAACTATCCGAAAATTTATATATAAAACATATAAAATAAAATATATTATAATAAAATCGGATATTCGGATATCCGAATCACTATCCGATCGGATATCCGAAATTTCGGATATCCGAATTTCGGATATCCGAAATTTCGGATACGGATTCGGATAGTGAAATCAGCTATCCGAAAATTTCGGATATCCGAAATTCGGATATCCGAATTTTCGGATATCCGGTTTTGAACACCCCTACTTGCTACTCCATACAAAACGTCTGTCTCTATCTTTATGATCTTTGGAATTGCTCAATTGCATGACATGTTCACATTTCTTGTGTTTTAAAGTACGTTGAGTTTATGACACTTGTCCGTCACTATTTTGAAAGCATTGACTTCATGACACGCACCTCATAATATTAATCAAAAGGTTGTGTAGAAATTGTGTTACTCTCCGAGAGAGAGATTGAGGCAGTGGCGGATCTAGAATTTTTTTTAAATATTTCAGTTTCATATGACCAAACATAAAAATTTTGGCTCGGTTCAAGGGATCGGGTTGGTTTGCCGGTTCGGATAAGGTTCATCACATAAAAAAATACGATGTAATAATGAAAAAAACATTTGCATTAGAAATTTAAAGCACATAATATAAATACAATTGTCTTTAATGTTAAAAAACATACCTATAGTTGTTCCCTACGAGTTTTCATCTTTTAAAAATGTTGCATTACATTCTCGACTGAAACTTGTTGTAGTAACTCCCTTTCAATGTAACAAAATGAAAGTGAAGAAACAATAAGTATCACGGTGGTTATCACTAATCACCGTGGGGTTAATACTTACGTTCGTCAAGTATAATCCTTTACCCAAACCTCTAGGTTAAACCCGGAGGAGAATAAGAAGTGTGAATGTCTGTGAGATTACGTAAGTAAAGACACAAGATGTAAGTGGTTCGGTCGAAGAGTGACCTACGTCCATTGTAACTAGCCGGAATATTATTAGCGATTAAGTAGAGAGGATTACAAGATAATAATGCTAAGTTACAATGAGTATTTTCAGATGCCTTTGCAAGGAGATATCTTCTTCTATTTATAGGAGAGCTCGTGGGCTTAGTAAAGGAGCCCACGAGAAGTTATCTTTACTTGGGCCTGGTCAAAGCCCAAGTCCAAGCCTTCCATGAAAATGGCGGGAAAACCAGGTCACTGTGGATGACGTCATTCTGCAGCATGGTTGTTGCTCGAGGCGGACACGTGGCGAGCTCTGATTGGCGGACAGCGCCCCTGTCCTTGCTACAATCGTTGACCATGCCTCTGACATCAGCAGGGGATGTCTGATGTCACTGTAGATGATGGCATGGTGGGAGCGTGGGTACAGTCATGTCGTCGTCCTTGTCAGTGGTGGTTGGACCACCCTTGCCACCTCTCGCCTTCTCATTGGCGCGTACTCTGTCAGAGATCCTTGTGAATCTTCCTTTTGTTATCTTCTGTACCTCGTACCAAAAGTGATAAGGGAAGCTTCCGCGCGTGGTTGCACGCGCTTATCAGGTATTGCTTGTTGCTTATCAGTTGTTGTCCTTGCGCGCTGCGCAGCCTGTTATGTTGGCAGCGCGCAGATGGATCATGGCGCCGTAGTCTGGCGCAAGGAACTCCGTCTATGGGGATAGGGGTGCCTCCTCCGTCTGGATTAGGCTCCCTATCCCTTCAGAAAGTATCGTTCATGTATCCATCGCCCATCTTATTACGCAATTCCGTCTTCACGTACTTCGTTGAAGAAAAATATCTTTCAACATTAGCCGTTGCAACTGGTAAAACTAGTGACAACTTTATTTATGTATCAATCATGATCCATGTATATATCCTAAGTGGCCGGCTGTTGGTTTGATAGCAAAACTGGACAAGATGTGACAACCGGAAAATTGTTCTTTCTTTCATCACTTCCTTTCCGGTTTCGGACAATTTTCGGGACGAAAATTCTTTCAACAGGGGGATGATGTGACACCCGGTAAACTCCGGTTAACAATTTTTATCAAATCAGTAAGTCTACCTTAGCGAGTCGTGAATACATTACATAACGGGGTTAGTTGAGTCATTGGGATGGTTCCGGGAATCACCGGGAGTCGTTACAATGATCCTCGGGGTCATTGGGAGTTGGTCCATAACCATGTGTACAAGGATTGGTGATTTATAGAATCGCCGGGTTTTAACACACACACGCAAGTCTCGAGTCCCGGGAATTGGTGAACGAATAAGAAAGTGTTAGTTATCATGCATTATGTGTTTACAATCATTACATGACTTGTCAGTATATGAATACGTGCTTATATGTGTTAAAATAGTGTTTAATGCGCCAAAAACCAGAAAAAGGTTGCAGGGGGCGCTTGCAGCCTCACCATGCGAGTAGGGGGCGAGTAGCTCTACTCGCCAGTAGTAAAGGGCTATTAGCCCTATCCACATGTTGTTATAGGCGATTACAAGCCCTAATCGCCTATAGCAGCAACCTACTCGCCTGTTATGTGCCTGACGACTAGAAACGCCTATAAATACCACCCTTGTGTTGCAAAACATCATTTTTGAAACCCTAACACACCCCAAAGCTATTACACACCATATCCCACCTCTGTAACACGTTTTTGACCTAGAAATTACCATTTCAAGACTTTACATCGATCTTAAGCAAAATCCAAGGCGTGTTCTTCATTCCCAACCTTTGTAAAATTAATTTTTGCTCCCTAAAGGTCCAGACCTGATTTCTAAATGTTTGTGTCTTTGAAAACCCATTAAAATCAGTTTCTAAACAAACCTAAACCTTCATGCTTGTTCTATGTTATGTATTCATGCAAAGATAGGATTTTTTTACCAGCACGGTAACACCACCGCCACCTGTACTGGTAGGGTTCCTGTGAACCGTTTTCTGGTTCTTGTTACCGTGCTGGTACAAAGAAACGGTCCTTTTCTTGACCAATAAAAGTATGCCACGTTTTTCTTTCACCTTTGACCGTGATTTTTTGACCGTGTTTTATTTTTTGACCGTTTACATTTTGATTTTTTTTAATCTTTTACCCCTAATTAAACAACATTAAACAATAAACATTAAACAATAACATAGTTGTCAAAAGCGCGCCTAGGCGCGCCTAGGCTCGAGGCGCACCAAGTGCGCTGCGCCTTGTGAGGCGCGCGCCTAGGCACTCAGGCACACTATCAGGGCTGATTTTCCGACCAAATCCAGGCTAAAAGTTGCATAAACCTCTAAAACATCCTAAATGAGTCATGAACAAGTCCTAAACAACCCTAAAACATCCTAAAGTAGCCCCAAATAAGCCTAAAACATCTCTAGAATCCCTAAAAATGTATTTTATACTATGCGCCTAATTATAAAAAGCCTTCGTTTTTTATGCGCCTTGCGCCTAGGCTCCGGGCTCGACCTATGCGCCTTGAGTGCGCCTAGGCACTTTGACAACTATCGATTAAACAACATTAAACATTAATTATTAAATAAATCTTGCAACATTCGCCACGGCGCAAAATGGGTGAAGTTACTCATTCGTTGGTGGTAGTAGTCGCCGCGCGTGACTTGGATTGCAATGTCTTCTTGAAGATTAGGGTGTCTTTCCATCGTGGCTTCATAGAGGACGTTCCAAAGGAGACACCTGGACCAAAGAAGAATCCACCTATTAACGAGCGAATCCTTGGTGCTGTCATTTGTGTCGGTTAAATCATTGAATATCGCCGACACTCGGTTCCAAAACGAAGTTGGGGTATCGACTTCATGAACCCATGTGTCTCTTACTATCAAGTATACCCTCGTTAATGCGATTTCCTCATTTGCATTCCACTGGTTCATTTTAACGATACGATTAAAGTATAACCGGTTTTAGTGTGATTTTGGTATTGAAGTTTTATGTGGTTTTTATAGAACAAACCATAACGGTACAAATTCTCGAAGGTTGCAACGGTTTAAAATGTTTAGTAACGGTAACAAAATTAATTACCGTCTGCAAATTACAACAGTTACTTTTTTTTAATTTAAATGAAATATAAAATGAAAGAATCAGTGGAGTGTTGCCTACAAAAAAGTGTTTCAGTGAAGTAAATCAGTGAAGTGATGTGGCAGTGTATAATTGGTTAAAATCAGTTAAGTGAAAAAAGTTTTCTATAGGCGCCCCTTGAGGCCTAACCGATACTCTTTTTCTCATACGTTTCTCCCTCCCTCACACATAATCATATGTTGGTCCATATCATCAAATTATCTAAATAACCAGTACGGAGTCTGCCAACCCTGATTAGTACGTGGAAATCATCATATTATATTATATTATACATAGTTGGTAGAGAAGAAAACTTATAGTGACCCGGCTAGGAAATTATCGTTCAACCACTAGAGTTGGTTGTTAAGAGCAACCTTTAGTATTTCGAAGAGATATCAACAACGATAATTTACGTGATCTTTTGTTCCTATGATCACCAAAACATATTACCGCCTCTTAGTATCCCAAGCGGTCGCCAATGCTAGCTAGCTTGGGATGCTCATGCATTTTCTTTGTAGTTTTTCGGCCACACCTCGGCACCTAAGCGGTGTGCTTAGAGCTAGCACCACAGTCATTGTCTTTGATGTGTGCAAGTCGTATTTTTATGAAAATGTGATTACACAATTAAGTTATGGTTTTATCACCAGACTAGACGTCACACATATAGTAAGTGTACCCAACCATTATGTAATATAGCTAAGGGCAGGGCCGTAGCATTCAAGGGACGCCCCCCTCCCCCCTCTCGAATTTTCGCTCAGAAGCTTCGAGTATACAGTCTCCGTATGGAATTTTTTCGGTATATACGGTTTCAACCCCCTGTATTTAAAAAAAATAGTTACATAAACCAAAACTTAAACCCAAAACAAAGTAAATGTAAAGCCCAAATCTTAAAGTCCTAAGCCCAACAACTATATGAGCATGATAGTAGACTCAATGAGCAAACAATGGAGTTGTTATCTCCTAGCTACGCGAGCTAGGCTTGGTAAAAAGCTCGAAACGAGCCGAGCCTGCGAGCCAGCCTTATCGAGCCCGAGCTTAGCCTAGCATGTGAAGCTCATCAGCCTCGTCGAGCCTTATCGAGCCTTAATGTAGTATTAGGTTTATTAATATTTAATAATATTTACCCCATATTTAAGCTTCATTTAACGTATATGTGGTAAGAATTTGAACCAGCTGGTACTCTTAATTCGTGGTGCACCTTCACCGTACAATAAGTAAACATGTGCGCGTGCATCATGTTATGCAAATGAAACCTATCCAAATTCAAATGAAACATGCAGAACTCATTTTTAAAGTTTGTATAACAAATCTGAAAGTCAACAACCATTAATTACATATATATTGAATGGCTAGCTTGTTTAGAAAATATTAACTGATAGATACTAAACGAGCCAAGCTCGAGCTCTCATAAGTTTTTCGAGCTCGAGCCTGGTCGAGCTTGGGCTTAGCTCGGCTCGTTTGCAACCCGATCCATAATTGAAAATTTCAAAAATCTTAAAGGTCGACAGGCTGAACTGTAATTCATCATCCAGGTACCAACCATTTGTCTCTTTTTTAATGTTTTAGTGTCTTTGTTCACCGACCTGAACATATCACCCGAACCATAGCTACAGAAAAAATTTTTAGGTTCCGTCCCGTGACCGCTGACTTCCGACCTCCCGATCTAAATTTTGAAGCTTCGCCACTGGCTATACATATGGAATTGTCATACGTTTTAAAAGCATGGAGAAGAAAGAAGCTGGTAGAAACATTAATACGAATTATACACGTTTAGATTAATACACTATCTATCTATATCTATATCTATACTTCTATATAATAGGTGCTAGATGGATAAGAGGGTAAATTTACATCTTTTTTAAGATGGCATATCAAGAGTCTTAGTATAAATCTATAATTTTTATCCAATTTCTTCCTTTTATGCCCTCGTGTACAATATTTAATAGTAATTGTATAAATGAGTAATGCAAGTCATACACGTTATTCAACCTTTGAAACCGTCACATTGATTTTTGAAGCCTCTTCGGTTCTGCTCCATTATACCTTTAAACGAAACCCATGTAATCAATATCATGGATATAATTGCAATTGAATGGGAAATTCAATTGAAAAGTGATGAAGATTCCTCTTTAATGATTATGTTGCAGTATTTAAAATTTTGTCTTGATAAATCGTCATTCACTCATTCGAAATTATCTTTATTGGAGTTGTTTGTTGTAAGTCTCACTGTTCTGATTTTACATATGTACCATTTACATGTATTTTAGTTCTAAATGAAAACATAAAAACTTGGTGAATAGAGCGACAAATGAAGTAGCAGCAAAAAATTAGTTTCAATGAGTTATTACATAATTCATTATTGTACATCTACAAATTGAAAATTTGGGTACACCAGTTAGATAATGAAATAGAAGTAATATATTATTAATAGAATTGCATTGTGGATGTTGAATTAAATGGTATGAAAACAAGCGTCACCCGAGTTTAAAGTGTCTCCAACAACACGCAGTCATTTGCCAGTAAATTGTTTTGATGATTTTATCTTGGTGATTTCTTTTGTGATTTAACATGTTCGCGCCGCAACGTGCGCGGGAAATTATGAAAAGAAAAGCCGATGATATGATATTGAAAGGGTAGTATTCTCTTTGCGCTTGATTTCATTTGTTTTTTGTGATGTAATTGTCTTTCTTCTTACATATCGGCTAATCAGTTTGTAGATTGTCTTTGTTTCTAATTCTTATGCCATGGTACGTACTCATGAATTGGTTTGTATGCTTTAAACCATGTCATATACTTGCTACCATCATTTATTTTTATTTTTTCTAAGCATTGTATCATGTGTTGGTTATTATTCAGATTTAGAAATGTGTTGAAAGGGGAAATAGACGAATGCCTACAAAATGCTCAACAAATGGGTGCTTTAGTGGATCCAATATATACTCTGGCTTGATAGAAGTTAACATGTCAACTTAGTAACTTGACACTTAACGAGTAGATAAATATTTATTTCAGAAGAGCTTATTCGAACCACAACATTGGGTACCAAGGTGTACTATTGAATCTGCATTTTTGCGTTTTGTAAATAATCACATTGTTGTATTGCAATTTGTATTTGGATCCCGCGGCAACACGCAGGTAAACCAATTGGTTCTGGGAGTTTCGGTTTATTTTTGGCCCACTCCGGTTTCTAGCTTGTACCTGTTTGGCCAAAAACGAAAACCGGTTCTAATCCTTCTTAAAAAACTCGAACCGGTTTAGAACCTAGATTGGTTTGAGAAAGAAAGGGTTATCTTTAGGCTCCGTTAATGTATTTTAAAAGACATGAAACATAAATGATTAATGCATTCTTTCAATATCTTTTTATTAAAAAACAAACTAAAAGATGATTGCTTTGGTGGCTACCATGAAGAAATTCGCAGTACAAAACGAAAAAAATAGAAAAGCAAAAAAAGGGAGATGAAGATTTGATTAGTCATCTAAGATGTATGTATAATGTACAACACCAACAACGTGATTTACTAAATGCAACAGCCAAACACAGTGAAACCCCGCCGCAACGCGCGGGTTCCTGCTAGTATATTTATGTAGACCTATTTGACATACATGTGGTAAGAATTTGAACCAGCTGGTACTCTTAATTCGTGGTGCACCTTCACCGTACAATAAGTAAACATGTGCGCGTGCATCATGTTATGCAAATGAAACCTACCTACCCAAATTCAAATGAAACATGTAGAACTCATTTTTAAAGTTTGTATAACAAATCTGAAAGTCAACAACCATTAATTACATATATATTGAATGGCTAGCTTGTTTAGAAAAAATGTACGTTTGGGTGTATTAATTGTCATCATGCATGTTAATTATTTCTTGTTGTAAGTTGCATATATGTCGATGATATTGGTCAAAATGTCAATGTGTTAGGTTTAATAATTAATTTTTTTCTTTAAATTCGTTATCTATAAAAGCCCCGGCCTATTGAAATACAACATAATAAGTAAGCAGCTCAAAATACATACATACATACATTTAGCTAGCTTCTATTAATTAATATTAAAATTAAAATGGGTAGCTGCTACCAATACCATGATGATGAATATGGGATATGGTTCAACAGCATGCCACTCATTTGCTAGCTACCTAAGTATATATATATATATATCCCCAAATTAAATAACCTACACCACAATATATATTATTATTATACACACTTTCATGCATCAATATTGTACTTAAATAATTAATCTTACTTTTGATGTAATAATATCTTTTAAAGGTCGTACCAAAATTATGCTATATGCAACGCTGTATACCAATTAAGAATGCAAAATCATGAATGTCATTGTATTTATATAAATTAGTGAATTATATATAAAAATGACTGAATATTATATCATTGAATGTATTTATTATTGCTACGAACTCTATATATTAATATTGATCGTTATGCTATTCATGGTCTCTCTCTATATAGATGGTGGGGTTCCGGTATAAAGGTTGTTTTTTGTGAGAAGGGTAAAAAGGGTTTTCGCCCATTTGGTTGTCTAATGGACGGTTACCATTGATAAATAGCAAAATTGTAATACTCCCTCCGTCCCAATTTAAATGTCCTAGTTCTAAAAACACACATTTTAAGAAATCTTTTGTTTGTATGTGGTAAAATGACAATAATATCCTTAAAAGTGGTGATTGTCTTTTGTCTTTTATGGACAAAACTGGAAATTACATTTCCATTTTTAGAAAGGGACATTTAATTTGGGACAAACAAAAAAGGAAATAAGGACATTTAAATTGGGACGGAGGGAGTAATTGTTTTAATTTCATTTGACTTATTTGACCGACCAGGGTATAAATGTAATTGTATGTGTTTAAATATGGAAACCCATTAAATGACAATTAATCTCACGCTACAATCACGAATCCATCATTTCCATACGCAAATGAGAAACTATCTGTAGCCAAAATTATATGTGTTTTAACATACAAAACGTATTACGATTCATGTTGTTTGAATCTGGGATTTTCATATCAGTGTGTTTTATTTTAAAGTCATAGTGTGTTAACATCTGGAATGATTGTATTGCGATTCATGGTGTTATCTTACATCCGGTGTTTGAATCTGGTCAGTTGAAGCACAATCTACATCACATATGTGAAGTTGACTATTCAGAGTTTCTTTTATCAAGCAAAATTAAGAAGTAAACCAGCATTGAATCATCAATGTTCTGAATCACCCCTACTCATTCTAGATGTGGCAATGTAGTTCATGTTTTATTTGTTTAAGAAAGCGTTTGTATTTCCCAGGTTGTGCAACTGATATTGAAGACATTTACTTCAATTGTTGTTCTTGATTTGTCATTGTACAATTCAGAGACAGAGAATAAGGATTGAGAAGTTTGTGTAGAAGTTAATGATCTACATTCAGATATTGATGATTCAGTGGAATTGAAACTTAAGTTTGTTAATTCTTTTGACTAGGTCTCATATTTTATGTGTATCTTTATATTTTTTTGAAGAGAGAATCGCATGGTTGGTCCCTGTGGTTTACGGATATTACACTCTTGGTACTGAGACTTCAATAATTACAAAGTTGGTACTTGAGGTTTAAAAATCTGCACTCGTGTGGTCCCTGTCCCTAACGTCAGTTAAATTAGTCAGTTAAATAATCATGAATTGACTATTTTACCCCTGTATTTAACTCTTAATAAACATAAATAGCCCCATAACCATAACCATAACCATACTCATCTTCCTCACCCAATCCCACCTCCCTTCACCATCCACCGTTCCCACCCCACCACCTACCTTCACAAACCATATGTACAGCTGAATCATCTATGGAGTCAAATTCAAATTATCGAGACAGAGTGCAATATAGCCACCAGAGACACTTCAAAATAGGATATTAAAGTTACTTCAACTTCTGCACCTCCTTTTCCTTATCTTTATCTACACTAGTATAGCCGATGAAGACTCTTGAAATGAGATGATTAAAGCCTTACTAGAGTTCAAGAAAAGGATCAAGTACAGGTCCCTTAAGAAGGGTAGAATCTCGGAATGTTATTTAAATGGGTTTTTTGGGCAAGTTCCTACTATAATTAATGAGTTGTATGAATTGAGTTATTTGAATTTGTTTAGGAATAATTTGATCGGAGGGTTTCCAAATGGGATTGAGAATTTGCAGGGGTTGGTGGTTCTTGATTGCATTGGAATTCGTTATGAGGGGATTTGGGTGTATTGTTTGGTAAATGGGATATGGGTCGGTAAGGGTGGTTGCAGATGGTGGAGATGATGGTTTGTGTAGGTGGGTGGTGGGGTGGGAATGGTGGATGGTGAAGGGAGGTGGGATTGGGTGAGGAAGATGAGTTAACTACGGGGGCAAAATAGTCAATTCATACTCAATTAACTAAGCAATTTAACTGATGTTAGGGATAAGGACCACACGAGTGCATATTTTTGAACCTCAAGTACCAACTCTATACTTATTGAAGCATTAAGATCAAGAGTGCAATATTCGTAAACCACAGGGACCACCATGCAATTCTCTCTTTGTTAAATGTTTTTTTAAATGTTACTGTGATTATCTCCGTATGTATACACATTGAAAAACTATAGGCAAAACACTTATCATTCAACTCATAAATGTTTTGAATTACACAAAGTTGACAGCTTGCAAAAAATAGGAAAACATTGGGAAACATAGTTAATGGGAAGAAAGAGAGAATTTGTAATGATTACACATTATAGAACAATTTCGATATATATGTAGTCATCAAACCTGCATTTATATTGAATTAGGTTTCTCACCAGGTTATAACTATCAAAGAGTTTAATAATTTGCAATAAAAAACTTAATACTTTCATTGCAATGCGCTATTAAAAAAATTATTGTGTTTTCTATTTTCATATGTGAATGTTTCAACTATCAAGTATGCACATTTAGTTTTAAATTATATTAAACTTGAAACATTTAGAATCATCTTATTTATTTGAAAATGAGAGAGAAAATTTAGTGATTTTTAGTATAATTGATAGATAAGGTTTGGTGGACCAAATGTGGATGCTCTTACAGCCTGAAAATGAAACCCGACGAAATTATGTCGTGCGCGGGTCAAATACCACTATGGGGGATTTACTGTGTACAATTGTTGATATTAAATTTTATGCAAGTTTAATAAGATATTTAATTAATCAATAAAACTTTTAAAATATTGTTATTTGTTGAATCGTGTGTCCACACGAGCCATAATCTAGTTACGTAATTATAATCTGATACCATATTGGTTGGTTTTTTTTTCCAGGTTCACATCATAGATTTAGCGTATGTTGTGAAAGTGACAAAATGGTATAGAGACTTCATAAGCAAGATGTGAAAATGTAGAATTAAAAAGTTTTATAAGTTATCAAGTGTTAAAAATGACATTCATTTTATGTGTACACATTTTATAATTTGATATTAAATTTTGGTAGCAACAAAGTTAACAAAAGAGGGAGGCAGGAAGAGGAGAAAAACCCTAACAATAATAATAACAACAGTGTGTTCCTTGGTTGCTCATCATCCATCCATCCATCCATCTGAATAATAATTAACGTGGTGGTGGCTGCTGCACTGAGTTGTTGTTAATCACTGGTGCTAACATAACATAACATAACAGCAGCTGCTGCTGCTGCTGCTGCTATTGATTGTAATAGAATAATAATATATCATAATAATAATAATAATAATAATAAGAAGAAGAAGAAGCAGCAGCAATTGCAGTTGGAGTTGGAGTTGCAGAAAGGCGTAAGATAGACCGTGTGGAATCTTGGAATCACATAATTCGGTTTTGGTTTGCGTGATTCGTACGGTCTATCCCACGCTAATCTGCACATTCCTCTCTTCTCTCTTTCTATCTCTTTCTCTCTCTCTCTCTCTCTCTCTCTCTCTCAAACACACACACACTTGTGCTTCAGGGTATCTCTTACCACCACACACCAACAACAACATCAAGTAAGCATAGCATAGCATAGCATATTCTTCTTCCTCCTTTTATCAATCAAATAAACTGTTTTATTATTATTTCTACTTGTTCTTACTTCTTTCTTCTTCTGTATTATTATTATTATTAGGTACCTTCTCTCTCTCTCTCTCTTTGTTTACTTGTTCTTACTTGTTCTTTGTTTAGAATTTGAATAATAATAATAATATCAAAGCAAAGCAAAGCAAAGCATGGACCCTTCTTACTGGCTTGATGCCTGTGAGGATATCTCCATCTCCATCTCCTGTGATGATGACCTTCTTATTTCTTCTTCTGCTGCTGCTGCTGATTTGCCTTCCCCTGCTCCTCCTCTTCCCCCCCTCGATCCTTGTTTCTTTGATGGCATCCTTGATACTATCCCCCCCATCAACACTACTCTACTTGCAAACCCCATCTCCAATCACAACCTTCTTGGACATGATAATCATCATCATCATGATGATAGCCAGCAAAGGTTTGGGAAAAGGCCGCGCCTTGATAGGGAAAGAATCTCTAGGAAGAGGCCCCGCGATCATGATACAAGTTCCATCAGAAGAAAGGAGAAACATTGTAATGGTACAAGAGCAAACCGGGATATGGACTGGAGGGAAGCAAGGGGTTACTGGGAGAGGGACCGATCCGGCACTAATGATATGATCTTCCATCCTGGTTCTTGGGAGCCTGGCTCCAACAGAGATGTCAAGCCCTCCCATCTTGATTCTAACCAACCAGAGTTAAAGAAAGATGAATCCAAGAAAAAAGTCGCCAGGGAGCATGCCCGCAAGTACCAGTTAGATGTTCTTGAACAAGCTAGAAGCAAAAATACTATAGCTTTTTTGGAGACAGGGGCAGGGAAGACTCTTATTGCTGTACTCCTTATAAAAAGCGTTCATCTTGATTTGCATAAACAAGGCAACAAGATGCTGGCTGTCTTTTTGGTTCCAAAGGTGCCCCTTGTTTATCAGGTACTAACTAATTCTTTATTTCTTACTTACACTTTTAATTAATAAGTTGCACCTCATGTTCTCAACTTTCTGTTTATCCCAATCACATGTGCAGCAAGCAGAAGTTATTCGTGAGCAAACAGGCTTTCAGGTTGGTCATTATTGTGGTGAGATGGGACAAGATTTTTGGGATGCCAGGAGATGGCAACGGGAGTTCGAGAAGAAACAGGTGCGTGCCTTTTTATCTCATGGAAAATCATACACTTGTTAACATTTTCTGAAATTACACTATATTTCCCCTGTAGGTGCTAGTGATGACTGCACAAATTCTTTTAAATATTCTCCGACATAGCATAATAAAAATGGAAGCGATAAATTTGCTTATTTTAGACGAGTGCCATCATGCAGTAAAGAAGCATCCGTATTCTTTGGTGATGTCTGAGTTCTATCACACAACACCTAAGGAGAAAAGGCCATCAGTTTTTGGAATGACCGCCTCGCCTGTTAACCTAAAGGGTATGGTAGTCATTCTTCATGTTGCTATTTTTTGTTTTTGTTTGTCTTTTTGTTGCAAATCTAGTGATGAGGCTTAATCAATATTTATTACCAATACTAACATTTTCCGAATGTTGTTACTATTAAGTGAATACTGAATAGTAACTCAAACGAGTCATATTTTCTCCCCCTTTTTGCTGTTTTTTTTTGTTTAGTTCTTGTTGGTGCTTTAGCTAAAAAGATAATTTATATTTTGTATTTGATTTATTTTAGTGTTTCATTGATTGCACCTTTTTAATTGAATGTGATTTGTAGTTTATCACACTTTTTAACTTATTGCAACCTCTTAACTTATTGTAATTTCTGGAGACTCATTTTTAAAAAAGAATAACCATGAAGTGCTTGTTATTCATAGCCTAAGGTCTATGTTTTTATTAATTTTATCAAATCCGAATATTTATTTATAAAACACATATTTTACACTGTAAAAACACTAGTTTGTTGACATAGCTTGAGTTGTTTTTTGTTTGTGTAGGTGTATCTAGTCAAGTAGATTGTGCCATAAAGATCCGTAATCTTGAAACAAAGCTAGATTCTGTTGTTTGTACCATAAAAGACCGTAAAGAGCTTGAGAAACATGTTCCAATGCCAATAGAAACCGTAGTTGAGTATGATAAAGCAGCTAGTTTATGGTCACTACATGAGCAGATTAAGCAAATGGAAGTTGCAGTTGAGAAAGCTGCACAATCGAGTTCTAGAAGAAGCAAGTGGCAGTTTATGGGAGCTAGAGATGCTGGAGGGGTTAAGGAAGAGCTTCGCCAAGTTTATGGTGTCTCTGAAAGAACAGAAGGTGACGGGGCTGCTAACTTGATTCAAAAACTACGAGCTATCAATTATGCACTTGATGAATTGGGTCAGTGGTGTGCTTACAAGGTACAAGAAAGGCCATGATTGTTTGTTATTTTTATACCAAGTTATGCTCTTATAGAGTTGGAAAAATTGATGAAGATGATTTATAAAAATTGTGTTTTCAGGTTGCAGAGTCTTTTTTGACAGCCTTGCAAAGTGATGAAAGGGCAAACTTCCAGCTAGATATAAAGTTTCAAGAATCCTACTTGAGCAAAGTTGTTTCTCTATTGCAATGCCAACTATCTGAGGGTGCAGCTCTACATAATAACGCTGAAGTTAGTGAGAAGGGGTGTGAATCGACCTGCCTTGAAGAGATTGAGGAAGGCGAGCTTCCTGACATCCATGGTCAGTAGTATATTTTTTCATCTCCCAGTGTTATAGGGTTCTGAGTCTGTTGACCATCGGTATATGAATTGTGCGTGAGTCTATAACATCCATCATGATTATCTTATTCTGAATTAAGTTGAGTACTTCTTCGTATGGGAAGTGGACCTATAAGTTCCAGTTTACAAGTCCCTCTATATACCAGTTGGATAACTCACATTATTTTGATCTATGAAGTACAAAATTGGTGGTATAAGGCTGTTGAGTTATTGGTTGTGGTCAGGAAGCTCGAAATAATGTGTTGTAAACTGGAACTTATAGGTCCACTTCCCATAGGATCTGAACCAAAACCTTGTAGAAGCACCAAAAAGTGCCTGGTGGGAATAGAAGAATTAGGTGGAAGTTTACATCATTTACCTTTATTGGTTTCTATTATCAACTCATGAGTTTTGGCCACTTGTGCAACATATTCATTGAGAGAAACAAGTGAAAAACTGCTTACGCTGGTTTTGACTTCTAATGACATTACATGCTCTTGATAGTCATTTGTCGATGTGGAAAGCTGTTTTTTAGTGGTAGTAATGTGGCTGTCATTTGAACAGATTTATTTTCTAGTTATTAAATCATAAACCATACAACCCTATTATCTAAGAGCTATCTATGGTAACTTGGTTTAACATAACAAAAATGTAGTTGAATGAAACCAAAAACATACATGGAGATCCACATAAACTTAAAAAAGATATATTACGAATCTATATATGCTAGGTGATACAATATATCAGGGATCCTGTAACTGCCTTAGATTATCATTTTTGGTACAGTTAACATACAACCGTGAACCCTAATTATTTCCACTGGTTGTTTTGTCTACGTAGGTCTCTGTTTTATGATCGTTTTGCCCCACTTAGTCCAAATTGTCACTGTTCCAGTCCTAATCTTAAGATCTAATTTTGTTTTATGCTATATTTGTGAGCTGTTAAGGGGACATAGATTTCTTTTGATTATTAATGCCCAGAAGGCTATACATTTGTTTCCCTTTTGTAGCATTAGGGGACAAAGGAATTAGGTCCTTCAAAAGAATGTTATATTTACATATTTTTGGTTAGGTTAGGTGTCGTTGCATAACATAAACTCACCTATATTATCTTTTTATACCTTTTCTCTTTTTTTTTAGCTGTCTCTGGGGGAGAGCACGTGGATGTGGTTATAGGAGCTGCTGTGGCTGATGGAAAAGTGACTCCAAAAGTCCAGTCTCTGATCCAAATACTTCTCAAGTATCAACACATGCAGGATTTTCGTGCCATTATATTTGTTGAACGAGTTGTGGCTGCCCTTGTTCTTCCAAAGGTTTAGTGTTATTGGCTTTCCTTTTACTCCACGTAAATTAGTCTACAAACTAAACACAAAAACAGTTTATTATATGTATAATTAATGCATTATTTAGTAAAATGCCATCATACCCTTAATGTGTTGAAGATACTAACTTGCAAGATTTAATGGTATATGACCATACGAGTAGTCAATGGTAAATTGGTGAAGTAAACTATTCATTTCTATAAGTAGACAGTTAGTTTGGGACAAATTGGAATAGAAATATGAAATGAACATGACATTAGTTGTTAAACATGCAGGTTTTTGCGGAGCTTCCTTCTCTAAATTTTATTAATTCAGCAAGTCTGATAGGGCACAATAATAGTCAAGAAATGCGGACTTCCCAAATGCAGGAGGCTATTTCCAAATTCCGAGATGGACGCGTATGTATTATAGAAAACGGGTCGACTTCGTATTGCGTTATGCCATATTTTTATTGGGTCAAATGGATCAGGCTAAAATTTAACTAGTCAGGAAACGGGAAAATCGGGTTGGATGTCATCTGAAATGTATTTAAATGCATAATATGTCTATATACTTTATAAAAAAAATATGTAGACTGTTCTGACCTGTGACTCCACCTGGCTCTTTTGCCACCCAAATGATGGTGATTGTGTGTTGTGACTGATTCTTATGATTAATGATTTGTTGTCCCTGTTCTATAGGTGACACTTTTAGTTGCCACCAGTGTTGCAGAGGAAGGGCTTGACATTCGCCAGTGTAATGTTGTTATTCGGTTTGACCTTGCTAAAACTGTATTGGCATATATCCAGTCTCGGGGTCGGGCCAGAAAGCCTGGGTCTGACTATATCTTAATGGTTGAGAGGTAATGGCCATTATATTATTTTAAAAAAAGAATCCTCAATTGGTTTATGCTTGACAATACCTTAAAGAATTGAAATTTTGATGAATTCCGATTTTTTCTTCAGAGGAAATTTGTCACATGAGGCGTTTCTGAGAAATGCTAGAAATAGTGAAGAAACCCTGAGAAAAGAAGCAATTGAAAGAACTGACCTTAGTCACCTTAGAGATACCTCAAAGTTGATTTCCATAGAGCCGACTCATGGTACGGTCTACCAGGTGGAATCAACTGGTGCTGTTGTGAGTTTAAATTCTGCTGTTGGGCTTATTCATTTCTACTGCTCTCAACTGCCTAGTGACAGGTGACATCAATGTATTTTGTTATAATTACTTTGTGTGAGAGGATCTTAGCCTTACTTTAATAGCTTTGTGGCACAATTTTATGTAGATATTCAATACTTCGCCCCGAGTTCACAATGGAGCGTCACGAGAAGCCCGAAGGCCCCACTGAATATTCATGCAGACTTCAACTTCCTTGTAACGCACCGTTTGAACAACTTGAAGGCCCTGTATGCAGTTCAATGCGCATCGCACAACAGGTATGAGTGATGCTATTCTATTAGAGGTGTAACAATGGGCAGTGCAGGTAACAAGTAAAAAACGGGTATCTTTGGCACGGGTCGCTCGCCCGGTCGGGTAGGATTGATCTAAAATACATTTCCTCCAACTTTTTTTTTTGTCAATAACGGTATGTCGCATATGATTTAAAAGTGCTTTTTTCCTTTTAATTTATAATAATAAAATATATTTGCATACAACGATTGAGGAGTTTTATGCATCAAAATGCACTTTCAACCTGTTTGAGTCACTTCCTTTTACTCATATAACTCATTAGAGATTAAACATAACCTGAATAGATGGGTTTGTGCCAAAACGGGTAACTTTTTAGTACGAGCCGGGTTGGATAGACCATGATTACTTATTCTCCAATTTCATTTCATAAAGCTAGTAATAAGTGTGTTTAATATGATTCAAAAGATTGTACTATTACATTAAACTTATAATTATTTGAATACAATGACTTTGGAGGTTTTATGCATTAAAACTGCATTTTGGGCGACTCGTGACCTGTTTAACTTGTTAGAGATCAAACGTAAGCTGAATCAATCCATTACTAAATGGATGGATCCAAATTGCTTCCCCCCTTTTTTCCATAAAGGTAGTTTATCTCAAATAAATTTCAGTAACTTTATAAAGTTGTTTTTTTTTAATATGCAGGCTGTTTGTTTAGATGCTTGTAAGAAGCTTCATGAAATGGGAGCCTTTACTGACATGCTCTTGCCAGATAAGGGAAGTAAGGGAGAAGGTGAGAAAGCTGATGAAAATGATGAAGGAGATCCGTTACCAGGAACTGCTAGACATAGGGAGTTTTATCCTGAAGGTGTAGCTAATATTCTTCAGGTGAGTTTTGTATACCTGACTATTACATATCTATGTTTACTGTTGAATTTTGGGTTTATATTTTGATCAATTTATTGGCCTGTTTTAATTCCTAGTTAGTTCATTTTGTTTGTTTATATATTTATGTTTACTCTTAAGGTGCATGATACCTGGTCCTAAATGCAATGCCTAAGCCTGGTCGTAACTCGTAACCAAAGCCCTGTCCCTGAACTTGGGAATGGGCTTAATAAGGATTTGGGATCTGTCCTATTTTTGAACTTTTGTAATTTAACTTTATAATTATTTATCATTAAAAATCACAAAAATATACCTACAAATGTATTTTAAATTGTATATATTACTTTTTGCCAGAAGGTGTTCTTTTTATGTAATTGAAGGTTTTGGCCAAGAACTCATCTTTGAGATGAATAATTCTATATTTATCTCACTTGTCCACATGTTTTTTATTGTTAGTATTTGATATGCTTACATGCATGTTTATTGTCACAGGGGGATTGGATTTTATCTGGTAGAGATGAATGCGATAACTCCAAACTGTTTTGTCTGTATATGTATGTTGTGAAATGTTTTAATGTCGGGTCCACAAAAGATCCGTTTTTGACTCAAGTTTCAGAGTTTGCAGTGCTTTTCGGCAATGAACTGGATGCAGAGGTTCAATCTTGTACCTTTTTTTACAAATTTTTGTTGCCACAAAAATATTGAATGATTATCTTCTGACCTGGACACGCTTTTTAAAGGTGTTATCGATGTCCACGGAGCTCTTTGTCGCCCGGACAATGACAACAAAGGCATCACTTGTCTTTCGGGGGTGTATTGAAGTTACTAAAAGTCAGGTTGATTGCTTATGTATCTACTACTAGCTGTAGTTTTTAGTTTCAGCTGTACGTAGTCAAACCCTTGACCTCTTATAATTTTAACTACAGTTGGATTCATTGAAAAGCTTTCATGTAAGATTAATGAGCATTGTACTGGATGTGGATGTGGAGCCATCAACTACTCCCTGGGATCCAGCCAAAGCATACTTATTTGTGCCTGTTTGTGGTATGAAGGAACAAGAAATTGATTGGGATATTGTAGATAGCATAATAAAAACATCTGCATGGAACAACCCACTTCAGAGAGCCCGACCCGATGTATTTCTTGGAACAAATGAACGAACACTTGGTGGGGATCGAAGGGAATATGGATATGGGAAATTACGTGGACAAAAAGCACATCCTACTTATGGTGTTAGAGGAGCTGTAGCACAATTTGATGTTGTCAAAGCATCTGGATTGGTTCCTGATCGAGTGGCTAATGGAGATTTAACACATGGCAAATTGATGATGGCTGATTCGTGTACCAACGCACAGGATCTTGTTGGAAGGATTGTTACCGCTGCTCATTCTGGGAAAAGGTTTTATGTTGATTCTGTACGATATGAAATGACGGCTGAGAACTCGTTTCCTAGGAAAGACGGTTACCTTGGTCCACTTGAGTACACGTCATATGCTGATTACTATAAGCAGAAGTAAGTGGATATCTTGAATTTCTTATGTGTGTGTATATATATATTTCAGTTTAATAACATATCATGTTACTTGTTGTGAATGTGTAGGTATGGAGTGGAACTGATGTATAAACAACAACCACTGATAAGAGGGCGTGGGGTGTCTTACTGCAAAAATCTCCTGTCACCTCGGTTTGAGCATTCGGAAGGTAATTTTAATTTAGTTGCACACTTGTTACTGTTACTGCTAGTAACTTTGTGTCATAATAATAATAACAATAACAATAGTAACAATGGTGGTGGTTGTGCAAATATACAAAACATTTACAGTTAGTCAATTACCAAGTTTATCTTAAGTGGTAGTAGTAATAATTGATTGCTTAAGAATTATTTGATTTTTTCAGGTCATGAAGGTGAATCAGAAGATACTCCTGATAAAACATACTATGTGTTCCTCCCTCCAGAGCTGTGTTTTGTGCACCCTCTTAGTGGATCATTAGTTCGTGGTGCACAGAGATTACCATCAATTATGAGGAGGGTTGAAAGCATGCTGCTTGCTGTTCAGCTTAAGAATGTTATTAGTTATACTGTTCCTGCATTTAAGATTTTGGAGGCTTTGACTGCAGCTTCATGCCAAGAAACATTTTGCTATGAAAGAGCAGAGCTGCTAGGAGATGCCTACCTAAAATGGGTTGTTAGTCGTTATCTTTTTCTCAAACATCCACAAAAACATGAAGGCCAGCTCACGAGAATGAGACAGCAAATGGTTAGCAACATGGTATTATACCAATATGCTCTTACCAAGGGACTTCAATCTTATATCCAAGCAGACCGATTTGCCCCATCTAGATGGGCTGCTCCAGGGGTCCTACCAGTTTTTGATGAGGACATCAAGGAAACAGACTTCTTATCAGATCAAGAAATTAGTGCAATCACTGAGACCCTAACAGCAAACCATGATGAGGATGATGAGCTGGAGGATGGTGAGCTGGATGAGGGTGATTCAAGTTCTTATCGGGTCTTATCCAGCAAGACACTTGCTGATGTGGTTGAAGCATTAATTGGGGTTTATTACGTTGAAGGTGGAAAACAAGCTGCTAATCATTTCATGAAATGGGTTGGGATTGAGGTTGATTTCGATCCCGCCACGGAGATGGAGACACAAACACGACCGCCTGGCGCTGTTCCAGATAGCATCATAAGGAGTGTTGATTTTGATTCCATAGAGAGCAGTTTGAAGTTTAAGTTTGATGATAAAAGTCTGCTTGTTGAAGCCATTACTCATGCTTCTAGACCGTCTTCTGGTGTTTCATGTTACCAACGGTTGGAGTTCGTAGGCGACGCGGTTCTTGATCATCTTATTACAAAACATTTATTTTTTATGTACACAGATCTTCCACCTGGACGTTTAACAGATTTGCGGGCAGCTGCTGTAAACAATGAGAATTTTGCACGTGTTGCTGTTAAACACAATCTTCATGTGCATCTCAGGCATGGTTCAAGTGCCCTTGAAAAACAGGTATTTAGTCTATATATTAACACAAAAACAGGTATTCTTTGATGCATTCATTTTAATCAAATTTTTGCTAATTTGTTAAGCATATCCCGTAAAATTGTAGAACATAAGCAAGTTTTTTAGTAACTTCATTGCATAAAAGCATAATTTACTGAAGCAGAGTCACATGAATAACAACTAAAATCCTATATGTAATAATCGCGTTAGGAAAACAGTCATATAGTTAAATAGACTGTAGAACATTATCAAGTCTCATAGACATATATTGGTAGTAAGCTTTTAGCCTCCAAATAAACTGCTATTGTAATTAACTTGCAAGTTTAAACTGAACCTTTTTTTTGGGGGGGGGGCAGATACGAGATTTTGTAAAGGAGGTTGAAAGTGAAGCTTCAAAGCCAGGGTTCAACTCATTTGGTCTCGGAGATTGCAAAGCTCCAAAAGTCCTTGGTGACATTGTTGAATCTATTGCTGGTGCTATCTTCTTAGACAGCCAGCGCGACACGTCAGTTGTATGGAAGGTAAGTTGGTTGCTAAATCTAGTTAAGATTAATGACTAGTTTTAGTGTTGGAAATAAGTCTTCCTTGGTGGTCATACAGGTTTTCCAGCCTCTGTTGCATCCAATGGTGACACCAGAAACGCTCCCAATGCATCCAGTGCGGGAGCTACAAGAACGTTGTCAACAACAGGCTGAAGGACTGGAGTACAAGGCGACCCGGAATGGTAATTTGGCCACTGTCCAAGTGTTTGTTGATGGGGTCCAGGTCAGCATTGCTCAAAATCCCCAAAAGAAAATGGCGCAGAAGTTGGCTGCTCGTAATGCTCTCGTTGCTTTGAAAATGAAAGAAAGCGAAGCAGCCAAAGAGAAGGAAAATGAAGAGAACGGAAAGAAGAAGAATGGCAGCCAAACCTTCACCAGACAGACTTTGAATGACATTTGTTTGCGCAGAAATTGGCCAATGCCATTGTACAGGTAAAACTACAAATCTACCCTAACATATATAATAGTTTAAGATGAGTTTAATAAGTTGTTTGATAGGTGTGTGAGTGAAGGTGGTCCTGCACATGCAAAACGGTTTATATTCGGTGTGAGGGTAAATACTTCGGATAAAGGGTGGACAGACGAATGTGTTGGAGAGCCTATGCCAAGTGTAAAGAAAGCTAAAGATTCTGCTGCAGTTCTGCTGTTGGAGCTTTTAAATAGGTGGTACGCATGACCGACGACATTAACAAACATTGTGGTTTTGATCCAGAACAGATTCTGTTGCCAATAATTGCTGCTGCTAACTCATGATTTCTAACCATCTCTTTTGATTCAAATGTTGTTAAGGGAGCTTAGTCAGTCCTGGGGGGATGAACAGATACATACATATGCTAAGTTATTATTTGTTTTGTTTAAAGTTACTACTACCATCACCATTCATTGTCTTGGATTGTGTATTCGACACCTTATACATCATTTGTGGATGGAAACATTAAGAAAAAAAAAACTATGGGATGTTTGGAGCTATTCTAAAAATTAGGAGGCATTTGATTCACAAATTATTAGAATTTAAAAACTATGGGATGTTTGATAGGTTTGTGCACGAATTCTAGCTCAACTTAGTTATTTTTTTATATGTTTTACGTTTCCGGTCTAATTTCTTCCAATTGACACGCCGCAACAAGTGTGCATGATTTAATGATTTCACGTCTACTTTTTGTTTGTTATTTTTTTCTTTTTTTAATATGTTTTGCTTTTACGATATTGATGGTCTTTGACGATGTTGTGACATTGGTACTACTTGGCATAGTTTTACGCCCCGTCGCAACGCGGGGGGCTTAATACTATTTGTTACTTTCAACTTTAGTCCCATATTATTCATCTTTCGCAAATTTTTCATTTTACGTTTCGTTCTAAAATTTCCAAGTTAAAACGACGCAACATACGTGTGGGGCTCAACGTTTTTTCTTCTATATTTTCTTGTTTGACAGGCCCGTTCTTCTAGTGCTCAAAAAATCACATCAGGAATGAATGCATATTTATTTACACACGCAGACCAGGCCCAAACTTAAAACTTAAAAAAGACTATCCTCTCCTCTCCTCTGGTAGCATCCTAAAAAAATCCGTTAGGTAGCAGCACATGTCTTCATTCTAGGAAACTACATACATACATAATAAAACAAAAACACGTCAACCATCATTCATAACCATAATAATAATAATAATAATAATAATAATATATTAACTTTCCACATTTTTCAACAACATATGGTGTTAACATAACAATCATGGAGAAACAAAAAAGTCATAATGTTTTAGGTCCGATTGCTAACATATGAAGGTAATAAGCATACAAATGGACCATAGACCACCTTCAACGATCCAGTCATATTGTATCAATAACCAGTTAGTCCCACATATATGCAGTCAGTGTAAGAGTAACACCATATGCATGGAATGAGTCAACATAGTAAGGAGGACCACCCAACCCATCCTTTAATTGGAGGGAAATGTGGACTGGATTGGGGCAAATGGGCTATAGCGCATCCAGGCCTAAGCCCAAATGTTGCCCCATCCATCCTGATCACTGACATTCTGGCAATACTCATTATCAATTTTTTTGATTTAATATACCTAACAAGAAATCAAGCCCTACTTGGCTGGCAGTCTATATTACCTCATTAACACCCTATATTTAATTTTAATCAATATTTATGATGTAACATACAAACTATATATCCAACAACAAAATTAACTGACCTGTTTGCTACTCAACTTGTGATTTTTCTTCATCAACGACTTTACTGAATGCCAGTTCAGCAACCAATGCAATATGATCACTTCCCCATTTCTGGAAACATAAATTAAACATGATTATAACATTATCTACTCTAGTCTAGTATCAATTAAGCAAAAACTTCAAACTAAAAAATAAATCTAACAACTCTTATATCCTGCATGCAAACATTTATCATCAGAACCTTTGTAGGAAATCCACGAGTCCATTCCATTGCTTTTTTTGGTATAGGAGCAAGAACCCTAACAGTTTGAAGACCTTCAGATCGCCTGCATGTAAAACATATTACATTATCTATAATTAGAATTCACTTCCCTAATTGTTGCCTACCTCTTCATTTTGTTTTCCTTTTTTTAATTAAAAGATCAAGACATGGTGACGACTCACCAGATGTAGTCAACAGTCCCCTGGAAACCCCTATGGTAGCTAGTCACTTGAGGCTCACCGTTTGAGTCTCTACTTCCTGAATGATCCTGAAAACATGGAGCCAAAAACCATGAAAAAATAGTCAAATAAATTTGATATACTTCTATAGAAAACATAAAGAGAAAATGACGTAACATCAGAACATGCAGTCCACCTCAACTTCTGTATATGTGCTTCGTAGTTTTAGATGGTGCTCCATGGTCATGCATTCTGAACTCCCAGTTGCAGCCTCTATTTCCATTGGGGTCCAACCTGACGGGTCATAAAAAGGATTCTGATTCTCCACAAAAGGTTCACTATCCGCCACGTCAGCTCCATCTGCCATGTCCGTTCCATCAGGTCCATGTAACTCAGACAAAAATGAAGTAGAATCCTCGCCTACAGATGCATCATCTATGGCTTCCATTGGTACATCTGATTTGTTGTCATCGGTAATCACAACAGACGACATATTTTCCAAAATTTCTGAGGTGCAATTTGCAGAACTGCCCTCCCTTTCTTCCTTGTCCTCTAGTTGAGCGGTTTTTTCGTCTTTATGTGTTGTATCAGTAGCCAAAGTAGAAGGTAACTCCCCCTTGTTATCTACTGTTGTGGGAGATTGACTAGCATTATCAATTAACCGTGTTATACAAAATAACAAAAATGAAAGATAGTTCAAAATCAGCTCTTAACTTTTTAGTCAAAATAATGCCCAAAGAGTTTTGAGATAGGATGATACAAACCTGTAATTAGAGGTAAATGGTCCTTTGGGACGAATTTCTGCAGTGTATTGCCCTGATATCTTATCTCTAGGCAGTTCAGACAAATTTAACTGTATTCAGAAGTAAACTTAGCAGGCAATCTAGATAAATCCTAGTAATAGGTCTGTTCTATGAAAACCAGAATGTTACTCAACCTTTTGCTCGGATATGTAGTTGTACAGTGAACTCTGCAACATAAAAAAGAATGAGTTATTATTATAGTGATAAGAAAACAAATTTAAGGTAAAAAAAAGTCTTAGACCTAAGATACCTTTGGGGTTGAGTTATAATCACCACACAAAACAACAGGAGCATCATCCCAAAGTTTAGCTGTAGCATAAGCTCTTTCTAGTAGTATCCTAACCTGTTGGTCAAAGATGGTTCAGATATAACTTCAGAAGTCAAAAATTAGATAAAACTCATGTGATTTATTGTAATCACTAATATACAACATATAGCCATAAAGTAGGCAAAATTGATAGTTTTGAGCAAATTACTTAAGAATTAATGAGCAGCATTGGTGAATAACAATTTGATGGAAGAGAAGCTAGGAACCCAATGAAAAAAAAAATTTAAATCACGAGGAAAAAATATGCATCAACAAAAACAAGCATTGATGCATCATTAATAAGAAATGTCCTGCTATTAGCATTTACATAAAATAGTTGAATGCAAGGGAATGGTATATAAAGAATATTTATACCACCTGCCCAAGCTTAATGTCTCCCCTTTTAGGATTGTAGAGAACATGAATATTACATATGACGACTTTATTACGGCCTTCAGAGCTGCAGACACAAAAACAGTAATTCAATCTCTGTAATGCAAGGCTAAGGAGCAACCAAGTGATTAAGCAACAAATAAATGAAAGAGAGTAAAAAAAAGGGAAAAACATGGTATACTTAGTTACCTTTTAGGTGGATGTGATCCTGCTGAACTTTTCTGACTAAGTGACTGTTTAATAAGGTAAGAATAATTAATGTTTAGTAGAAGAATGAGAAAAAGATGAGTGTGTAGTAAAGTTTTGTGTGTGAAAGTCCATAAAAGAAAAAAAATAATAATAATAATAATAAGGAGTTGAAGAGGGGGTGACCTGTAGAACACAGATTTGGGCAACATTATCTCGCAGTCCAAACTTATTGAACTCAATAGCTTCCTCATGCAAAAGCTTAAATCTAGTATGAAAATTTTATATAAGGAATTGGGTGGGAAAAGGCCATAAAGATATGAAAAAAGTATATAAGGAATACCTTGATGAACGCCAAAATATTGCACAACCATCAAGTGGATCACCAGTTCTCATCTAGCAGCAGCATATTTAAAAATAAATAAATGAAGTAGGATTATTATACGTAGTTGATTGTGATGTAAGTTTAAAAATTGGATGCATCAATTCAAGAGTAAGTGAGTAACTATTAGTATACCTTCCAGATGGCATTGTAGCCTTGAATGTTTAAGTGATGGTGTAAATGATGAAATCTATCAACCTCCTGAAGGCATAAGATATCAGGAGACCACAAACGGAGCTCAAACAGGATATTATTGAGGCGAAAGTTCCAATCCAAAATATGGGGAGGGATGTGAGAGTAAAGTTTGGTGCGGTGATTAATGGCGAGGTAATCAGCAAGAATATTGTAAGAAAGGACAGTAAAACGATCTGCAGAAGAAGTAGGAGGAGCGTGCTCCCAAATACGGTAGTCAGAAACAGGGCGGCGGAAGCGCTGTTGTTGTTGATTATAGAAAGGAGGTGGAGGGAGGAAGTGGTGATTAAAATGGGAATGTGGAAAGTGTTGGTTTTGATTATAATAATAAATATTATTATTATTAAAATGTGGTGGTGGTGGTTGGAATTGGTGGTAGGGATTTGGAAGAAGAAATGATTGGTTATTATTAGGTCGAAAACTGTAAGAAGAAGGCGGAGGCGGAGTACAAGTAGGATTATTATTATTAGTATAATCCGGCGGAGGAGGAGGAGAAGGAGAAGAAGGATTGGAGTGGTTGTGAAAGTAGGGACGATTTGAAAATCCTCTGCTTCTGCTGCTGTGCTGTTCAACAACAATAACTCAATTAGAATAGAATTACCCAACTACAAATTAAATCCATTTATATATAATTATATGATGCTTACGGAAGGACGGAGGGACATGGTGGTGGTGGTGTGGAGGAGAAGGAGGAGGCGGCACTGCGATTGAGGCTTTTTCAACATTGAATCACCCACCGCCCACCGACTACTGCTTATTTTACACTATATCCCTCCCTATACTCACTCCGCTAATAACTTTCTAAAAACATTATTCATTATTTATTTAATTTATTTATCTACCCGGGAACGTCCCGAGGTTGAAAAATATAAAAATTCTAATAATACTAATAGTAATAATTATTACTCTTGTAATTGAATAAATAAATAAATAACTTTGTTATAAGGTGACACCATGTGTTGCAGTGTTGCGGGATTCTTTCTCCTAGTTTCTCTTGATGAAATATACCTATGCATCTTTAGAAGAGTAAAATTCCAAGGATAGCATGGCGATTGGGCTGAATTTCAATATCGTAGATAAAAACCTGATTTAAAAGAAAATACATGATTAATGAATAATCTGGACATTTTGTGTTTTTTTTCCTGTATGAACGAAACCCCACAAAAAATAGTCATTTTTTTCTCCGTTTTTTATATAACACTATGGTACTCGTTGGAAAGATAATAAAACGCTTGTTAATTTGGTGTCATTTTTTTTTCTTTAAAAAATCTCGTATATAAAAGATATTAACGCTTAAAAATTATGGGAAGAAACATAAGAGAGAAAAATTTAAATTTGTTTTTAAATTCTTTTTTTCTAAAATAACTCAATTTAATTTTAGTAGATTAGGTTTTATATTGTTATTTGTTTTTTTTTTTAATTTTCCACATGGCATGACACATGGCACACTCAAGGGTAAGAATGCCTCCTTGAATGTCATGTCATTAAAATTGCTTTCTTTTATTATATATATAGATATAGATATAGATACTACTATACTATACTATACTATACTATACTAATTCTAATAAATATAACTTTGCAATAATTTCTACCAATTCTACGTTATCACATCACTTCACTGAACCACAATTTAAGCTTTGTTAACTGAATTACAAGTTTTGTCCTTTATGTTTACACAAGATTGCAACACATTCACTTTACATTTAAAATTGTTTGGTTATGTATTTTATGTCTCAAAATATTGCACAGTTTGTCCTTTAGCCCTAACCTAGTTAGATTTTCTTGTTAAACCAGATCATGTGTCTCATGTGCAAGGCACATGAGGGTATAATTGTCATTTTACCTAATTGTTTAAAAAATATTTTTAAAAAAAAAGTTTTATACGAAAAAAATTATAAATATCCCACCTCCTTCCACTAGCTACCGCCAACCACCAACACCACCACCATCCCTTCCATTTCATCAAACCAAACCCTGACCCTAATACGAAATAGATCGGGCCACCACCACCACTACCTGCCGTCGACCACCATCACCACCCCTTCTTATACATTTTTTTATATTATGCATGGTATTGCCCTAGTTATGCGTGGTTAGTAGGGTGTAAATGAGTCAAACTTGAGTTCGTCTAAGCTCAAACTCAGCCAACTAACTTAAGTGAACTTTAATTTGAATATAACGTAATAAAGCTTGACCTTTGAATCATTTTCAACTCTATTTTTAAAGTTCAAGCTCGACTCATAAGTAAGTTTTTAAACTCAAGTTCAACTCGTTTGTTATATTTTATAGTCCCATGTATTATACGAGTTAAGTAGTGAAAAGTGTTTGTTTGCATAACACAATAAGGCAAGTAAAAATGTTACCACTTGTGTATATTCCTTATATAATAAAAGTTTATATGAACTTTTAAAGAGTTGAGTGCAATTTTCATTCTTGTGGTTTGCTTGAGTCAACAGGTTCAGTCTAGCCCTAGCACCTTACATCCCTAATGTTTAATCATTTCACATTTTACATCCCAACCATCCAATCAACACCACCACCACTAGCTGACCACCATTACCAATAGGGGGTGCAAACGAGCTGAGCCGAGCCTAGGCTCGAGCTCTATAAGAGCTCGAGCTCGGCTCATTTAGTGTTTATTAGTTAATATATTAAATAAAAATAATATAAATATAAGCTCGTTTAGGCTCGATAGCTCGATAAGTCTAAAGCTCGAATCGGCTCGTTTACTAAACATCTTTAACTGTGGGGTAAATATTATAAAATATTAATAAAACAAATATTATACAAAGGCTCGTTAAGGCTCGACGAGCCTTGCGAGCTTTATATGCCAAGCTCGAGCTCAGGCTCAATAAGTAAACGGGCTTTATTTTAGGCTCAGGCTCGGCTCGTTTCAAGCTTTTTCACGAGCCGATCTCGAGTAGCTCGCGAGCTGCTCAACTCATTTGCACCCTTAATTACCACCCCACCCTACCCAAACTTCAATAACCACGCACCTAAATGTAACACCCCGACCGATGGGGGAATCATCAGGGTGCACGATAGTGATGATTGTTCACTAGCTCAAGGTACTAAATTGTAAATATTGATACATTGAATTTAATAGTTTATTACATTGAGATAAAATACAAAAGATACAATGATTCTGTTTATGTTTTTTATATTTTCGGGTGTAGAATTGGATTAAAAAATATTATTCCCGTGTTTTCACACGGGATTTCACCTAGTATATATATATATATATATATATATATATATATATATATATGTTGGGTTATTTTGAGAACTCGTGTGAGTTGCGAGAACCATAGGAACTCATCTAGGCCATTGATCTTCTCCATCCAATGGTTGAGATTAAATCTTTAAGGTTATTTGTCTTGACATGATAATTAATTTTGTATTAGTACTTTTTTAATCTAATAAAGTACATAAAAGATTATTAATGTAAAACACCATGGGAGAGAAACAATTAATATAATACCATGTTAATTTTTGATTCAATTATTCAAAATATCATATTTTTTTACTACATTTTATTTTTTAATTCCTTAACTTTTTTAAAACAACAAATAACCACTATTCAAAGATGAATCTGATGAGAATTATTTACACTAGTGTAAATCTATCATACACAATTTTCTAAAAAAACGTTAGTGTAAAATAACCAATAAACATATATACATTCGTATTGCAGAAAAACGGAAAAAAACGACTATTTTTTGTGGGGTTTTGTTCATACAGAAAAAAACCCAGTATAGTGGGTTTTAAGGAAATCATGTGAATTGATCGTATGTTAACTATCTAAATTGAATTAGAGATAATGTGAATGAGAGATTTAAGGAAATCATGTAACTGCCATGATTAACAATTATAATTATAAAAAAAAGATAAATATTTCAATGTATATTTACACTAATACCCTTAAGATTAAAATCAAAGATGGAAGGCTAGAATTGGTTCCTATGGTTCCTAACTATAGTGGTGGTTCCTAATTGATCTCAATCCTATATATATATATGTGTGTGTGTGTGTGTAGTCATGTTAAAATTCAGAAGAATTAACCATATGTTAGTTACCTAGTACGTTTTACCTGTCACGAGTTATTATTATTTTCAGATATTGTAAGAGCGAAATTAAATAATTTAATTTATCCATGAATAAAAATAGTATTTCTTGTTAACGAAATATTGTTGTTAACGAATTTAAAAATCGTTCTATGATTATAATATTTTTTTTAGTAACCTTTAGAAAATAGCTGGGCGTTACACTATACGCGTGAAATATTTTTTTTTCCAATCCCAAACATGTTGGGTATCGGGCATACCCATCCCAAATGCTTCGGGTTTCAGGTATACCCATCAGGCTCGGGTATTTTTGCCATACCTAGAAGGAAGTTTGGTGGAGCCGAAAGAAACACGTGGCTGGTTGTGATGTATCTGATTAGTAAAAAGGTGGTGGTGGTGGAATAGAATGTAGGGGACCGGTTGGTCACGTGGCTAGAAAAAGATAGAACACTTTGGTCCCCTCCATTACCACTACAGACACACCCATTGAAAGTAATCCCATTGTCAATCTACACTTTACCAAATCATCATGCTTTTACCACTAGTTGTAGACAAGACTTAGCTCTTTACATATATGTATTCTTTCAAAACGCACATACCTTATACGTAAACAATAACGAGTTAACGTAGTGTATAAATCGCTATATTCTTTCTCAAATTGTATACTAAATAATTGAAGACGTGTTATCACCGTCGTGTCCTTCCTTAGAATATTTACAATGCTCTTAGAAATGAGGCTATGAGAGGAAGCCTTGCATTTTTAGGCTTCTCATTGAAGATGCTCTTAGAGACATACTTTTCACAACAATGTATTATTCTAAGTCGTGTGATGAAGTTATGAAACCCTAAATTGGTTCCACATCATATCATTGCCACTTGTTTGAAACCACCTTTAACCTTTGGGTCATCATAGATTCATATCCACGTCGTTGTGAAACATGAGATAATGTATCCTATACTTGTAGTGTATGAGTCTTGTGGTTATTTTGGTGTAAGTGACTTGATAATTTGAATTTGGTTTAAGTTGAGACATTGCTAGAACCCTTTTGACTCGTGAGAAGTCATGATAGTTTTCTATTATTCCCTATTAGGGCTGTAAATGAGCCAAACGAACACGGACAAGGCCTTATTCGTGTTCGTTTGTTAAGAAAATAACGTGTTCACGAACTATTCATGATCATTTACCAAAATAGATTTTTTGTCTGTGTTCGTTTTTTAAAGAAATATGTGTCTGTATTCTTGTTCGTTTGTGTTTATTTGTTAAATTTAAGTGTTAGATAAAAACGAAGATAAACAAACACAAATGAATGTAAAGAAACACAAACAAACATTCATTTCGAATAAAATCAGTATTTTTTATCACAATGTCCGCCTAAAATATACTAATCCAATTACCCAAGCATACTTTTCTGTACCTCGTACCTGCAGGTGATCATGGAGCAGGGAATAACCGCCTCTGATTGGCTGCACGTCTCTTTCTTTGTCGGGTCACAACTGGCATGTACTAGGTTTATCTGCGCAGGCTTCTAGAAGGTCTAGTCAGCGCTTATGTTGACGTGTGTGGAGATTTGGGGACATGCACACACGCGGATACATATCTATACATTAATTAAAAAAAAATAGAGAAAATGTAGTGTTAAACTAAAAAAGAAAAAAAAAATGTTTGTTTTTGTTTGTTTTAGAGATAAGGGTGGGTATCCATATGAGTGTTTGTAAAGTGGTGACTTGAAAAAGTAGAGATAGGGAAAATGTAGATTCCCACCCCCACCCTCCATGTATCTCATCTACAACTCCAACTGCAAACCAAACCAAAGCAGTAAAACATAATAAACACAATCAATCAATCAATCAATCGGTTAATCAATCGGATCGGAGAAGAAAGATAGATGGCTTCAGGAGGGAGCTCTAGGGCTCATCATCAGGTATCACCATCATCCTCCTCTAATAATAATAATAACAATAATAATAATGCTACAGTTAGCAGCAAAGCCATTGCCCAGTACGCCGTGGATGCCAGGCTCCACGCCGTGTACGAACAGTCGGGTGAGTCGGGTAAGTCCTTCGACTACTCCCAGTCCATCAAAACGACGACGGACTCTGTCGTCGCCGAGCAGCAGATGAGCGCCTATCTCTCCAAAATCCAAAGAGGCGGACACATCCAGCCCTTCGGCTGCATGATTGCTATTAATAATTCCACCTTCCGAGTCATCGCCTTCAGTGAGAATGCAAGAGACAGACTAGGAGGAGGAGGAGGACCCCAGTCGGTTCCCTTCGATTCTTCTGATTCTTCTTCTTCATTTCTTACAATTGGCACCGACGTCATGACCCTTTTCACCCCTTCCAGCGCTGACCAGCTTCTCAGAGCTTTTCGCGCCCGTGAGATCACTCTCCTAAACCCTGTCTGGGTTCACTCCAAGATCTCCGGCAAACCCTTTTACGCTATTTTGCACCGGATTGATGTTGGTATTGTCATTGACTTGGAGCCTGCTCGCACTGAGGACCCTGCTTTGTCCATTGCTGGTGCTGTCCAGTCTCAGAAGCTCGCCGTTCGCGCCATTTCTAATCTCCAATCCTTACCTTCTGGTGATATTAAGCTTTTGTGTGATGCCGTTGTCCACAATGTTAGAGACCTTACCGGTTATGATCGCGTCATGGTCTATAAGTTCCATGAAGACGAGCACGGTGAGGTTCTCGCCGAAGCCAAGCGCCCCGATTTGGATCCCTACATAGGCTTGCATTATCCTGCTACTGATATCCCACAGGCTTCCAGATTCCTCTTTAGGCAAAATCGTGTCAGGATGATTGTCGATTGTCATGCTAACCCTGTTCGTGTCCTCCAGGACGATAATCTCATGCAGCCCTTGTGTTTAGTGGGTTCCACCCTTCGGGCGCCTCATGGATGTCATGCCCAGTACATGGCTAACATGGGCTCAATCGCTTCCTTGGCCTTGGCCGTTATTATTAACGGAAATGAAGATGCTGCCACTGGAAGAGGTACCATGGGCCTTTGGGGATTGGTCGTCTGTCATCATACTTCTGCTCGATGCATTCCCTTCCCTTTACGATACGCCTGTGAATTCTTGATGCAAGCCTTCGGCCTCCAGTTAAACCTTGAACTACAGCTGGCTTCACAAATGTTGGAAAAACGGATTCTAAGAACACAGACCTTGTTGTGTGATATGATTCTTCGAGATTCACCAACGGGTATCGTCACACAAAGTCCAAGCATTATGGATCTTGTCAAGTGTGACGGGGCGGCACTTTATTATCAAGAGAAGTACTACCCCTTAGGCATTACACCGACCGAATCACAAATCAAAGATATTGTTGACTGGTTATCATCCTGTCATACAGATTCAACCGGTTTAAGCACCGATAGCTTAGCCGATGCGGGGTACCCGGGTGCAGCTTCACTTGGTGATGCGGTTTGTGGAATGGCGGTTGCTTACATAACTTGTAAAGATTTCCTGTTTTGGTTTCGGTCCCACACTGCGAAAGAGATCAAATGGGGTGGGGCTAAGCATCATCCTGAAGATAAAGACGACGGTCAAAGAATGCATCCGCGTTCTTCGTTTAATGCGTTTTTAGAAGTTGTGAAAAGTAGAAGTTTGCCATGGGAGAATGCAGAAATGGATGCGATTCACTCCTTACAGCTTATTTTAAGAGATTCGTTTAAAGATGCTGAGGAAAGCAATTCGAAAGCAGTTGTAAAGGTTCAAATTGAAGAAATGGGGTTGGAAGGGGTGGAAGAACTTAGCTCGGTCGCAAGAGAAATGGTTAGATTGATTGAGACTGCAACTGCTCCTATATTTGCTGTGGATGTCGAGGGTCGAATAAATGGATGGAATGCAAAGATTGCAGAATTGACAGGTTTATCGGTTAATGACGCCATGGGGAAGTCCTTGGTTCGAGATCTCATTTATAAAGAATCAGAACAAATTGTTACCAAACTTCTTAATAATGCTTTGCAAGGTACTTCTTTTAGACTTTCACATTATATTCTGAAAATCCTATACATACTTTTTATCTTAAAAAGATTTTATAAAGTTTGTGGAGAAAATATATATGGTTTGTAATGCTTATATACTTGAGAACAACAAAAGGATACAAACTGTTTTGGAAAAAAGAAAAAAAAACAAACTATTTTTGATGTTTTAATAATCAAGGAGAATATATGATTCATATTTTATGGAGAAAAATACGATTTCAGATGTTTAAATACTCAAGAACAACATGAAGCTGCAAACCTTATGGTGTTTAAATACAAAAAAGAGCACAACAAGGATTATATCTATATGGAAAAAGTGTGTATTTTTTTCCTGTAACAACTCAAGAACAACATAAAGATTCATGCTTCGTGGAGAGAATTACACTGATCTAAGAATGCTCAAGTACAACAAAATAAAGATTCAAACTTTGGGGAGAAAAGGCACATTTTTTGTGTGTGTTTAAACTCTATACAATAAATTATTCAAACTATGTCAGAAAAAAAAGAAGATTTTTGATCTTTATATACTAAAGAACAACATTAGGTAAAGATTCTAACAATATAGACATTCAAACTTCATGTGAAAAATTATGATTTTATTGCTTATATTAATATAGTCAATGCCAAAATTAAGATTCAAATTTTATGGACAAAGATATGATTTATGATGTTTAAATATGCTATTATTGTTTTTTTTTTGTGTGAATTCATACTGTAAATATAACTTGCTTGGGTGGAACTCACTTTGCACAGGTGAAGAAGATAAGAACGTTGAGATCAAACTACGGACATTTAATTTGGCACAAGAAGAAGACGCTGTTTTTGTGGTGGTTAATGCTTGTTCTAGCAAGGATTATACGGATAGCATAGTTGGAGTTTGTTTTGTTGGTCAAGATGTTACAAGGCAAAAAGTCGTAATGGACAAATTTGTTCAAATTCAAGGTGATTACAAGGCAATAATTCATAACCCCAACGCTCTAATTCCACCCATATTTGCATCGGATGAGAACACATGTTGCTCTGAGTGGAACACGGCCATGGAGAAACTCACAGGGTGGGCCCGTGAAGACGTAATAGGGAAAATGTTGGTTGGGGAGATTTTTGGAAGTTGTTGTCGCTTAAAGGGTCCTGATTCTTTGACAAAGTTCATGATCATTTTGCATAATGCGATTGGAGGTCAGGATACTGATAAACATATGTTTTCATTTTTTGATCGCCGTGGAAAGTACGTCCAAGCTTTGTTGACAGCAAATAAAAGGGTTAATTTGAGCGGTGGTGAGGTTATGGGAGCATTTTGTTTCTTGCAAATTGCAAGCCCAGAGTTACAGCAAGCTATGAAAATACAACGACAGCAAGAAAATAAATGTTTCGAGAGGATGAAAGAGTTAGCATACATCTGTCATGAGATTAAGAATCCGTTAAGTGGCATTAGATTTTCTAATGCTCTCTTGGAAACAACAAACCTAACTGACGATCAAAAGCAGTTGTTGGAAACAAGTGCCGCATGCCAGAAACAGATGTTAAAGATTGTGAAAGATGTTGATATGGACAATATTCAAGAGGGGTTAGTTTTTTTTTTTTTTTTGTTATAAAAAAATTGGTGATAAAGCTAGCAATTGCTAATATTTGAGTTTAAATGGATTGGCAGTCATTTGGAGCTTGAAAAGCAGGATTTTGTACTTGTGAGTGTAATCGATGCTGTGGTCAGCCAAGTAATGTTTGCTTTGAGAGATGGAGGTGTACAACTGATTCGTGATATCCCGGAGGAAGTCAAAACTTTGACGGTGCATGGTGATCAAACAAGGGTTCAACAAGTTTTGACTAACTTTTTGCTGAATATGGTTAAACATTCAGCGTCACCTAACGGTTGGGTAGAAATTCAAGTTCGACCTACTTTGAAACAGAGTATTGATGGAATGAGCGATGTGCATATTGAGTTTAAGTATGTTTGTTGTGTTGCCATTAATATTTGATTTTATAATTTCTGTTAGTATTAGTAAAAAAAGTAACAAGGAATGTTTTTAAATTCAGGATTGTGTGCCCGGGTAGTGGTCTTCCGGCGGAAGTGGTTCAAGACATGTTTCATAGCAGTGGCAGTGAATGGAGGAGTGAGGAAGGTTTAGGACTGAGCATGTGTAGGAAAATTGTAAAGCTTATGAATGGGGATGTTCAATATATAAGAGAATCTGAACGATGCTATTTCCATGTCATGCTTCAACTATCTCTTCCACATACAACCTGAAACTCGAGAAACTTGTTCAGGTACAAATAAACCAAGGGAAGTACGTTGTTGTTGTGGTTAGAGAGTGTATGTATTAATTTGTTTGTGGAATTGTATTGTTTTAAAATAAAAATAAAAAAAAAACATTATTGATATGAGATAGAGAAAGAGAAAGAAGTTGAGTTAGTTATCTGACATGTTAAAAGAGTGATGTAATGCAGCATCATTTTGTTGATAATGGCGTTTAGTTAAAATTTTATGCAGCAGCAGCAGCAGCAGGTCTGTTTAAATATGTTTGGTGTGTGTGTATATATACATGAAGGAATGCATGTGCAAAGTACGTATTGAAATCCTATCCTTTGGCCGGAGAAGTTATTTCCTCCTTCCTAGACTCGATCGGCCACACATATATATATATATATATATATATATATATATATATATATATATATATATATATCTATACATATAATAAAAGAAAGCCATTTTAATGACATGGCACTCAAAGATGCATTCTTCTCATTGAGTGTGCCATATGTCATCCTATGTGGCATTGAGATATTTTAGGAAAAAAATAATTTAAAAACAAAATTAGATTTTTCTCTCTTTTGTTTCCTTCTATAATTTTTAAACGTTAATATCTTTTATATACAAGATTTTTTAAAGAAAAAAATTACACCAAATTAACGAGCGTTTTATTATCTTTCCAACGAGTACCATAGTGCTATATAAAAAACGGAGAAAAAAACGACTATTTTTTGTTGGGTTTTGTTAAAACAGGAAAAAAAACATAAAGCGTTCAGGTAAATCATTAATCATGTATAGACAAGTCACTAATTATGTTCAAATCAGTAAATATGAATTTTATTTTCAACATGCGTTAGCATTGGAGTTATACATTGTTTTAGGTTAGATATTAATATTAGAGTCATACATTGTTTAAGGTTAGGCGTTAACATTAGAGATATATTTTTAACTGTTTTAGGTTAGCTGCTACCCGAAGTTTTCATGCATGTAACTGTAAAGGGCATCATTCTATTTCATATGTAAAATTAATATGTCATATTAGATTTTTCAACTCCGGGACGTTCCCGGGGTATAATCTAGTATATATATATATATATATATATATAGGGAAATTATAAACTGAAAACCCCATTGAGTTAAGAAAACTATGAAAACCCTTGTAAAAATCATCTAAAATTTTTTAATTTTTTTTTGAAAAAAATACACAAGGTAACATACATGTATTAAAGCGTTTTGGGCAAAAAAAATAAAAAAAGCGCCGATAGAATATTTTAAAAAAAAATAAACAAAGTTTGTGCTGTTACATATGTAACAGCTCTGTTACATATGTAACATCAGTTGTTACATATGTAACAATGCAAATTTTGTTATTTTTTTTTAAAAATATCCAATCGGCGCTTTTTTTATTTTTTTGGCCCAAAACGCTTTAATACATGTATGTTACCTTGTGTATTTTTTTCGAAAAAAAAAAACTTTTTTTTGATGGTTTTTACAAGGGTTTTCATAGTTTTCTTAACTCGAGTGGGTTTTCAATTTATCCTCCCCCTATATACCCTATATATGGTGGGGAGTTTGTTATTCTCAATAAGAAAGGGGAAAGATTCGTCTCTTTCAGTTCGTCCAAGCCCCTTCGTGATCAAAATGGCACAATCATCGGGTTGACAGGCATCTGCGTCATTCCATCCCCATTTCCAGAAATAACCCCCGAGCCCCAAATCAGTGCACCTACTACTACTCCATCACAGGTTATGTGCATCAACACTCCAAAACCTGCATGGATGGGAGGAGTTTCATGGCCAAAGGGAGCGGCTCGTTCCCTTTGGCATTGGGTATACCAAACTGATCAAGAACACGAAAAAATGATTTCTTCTTGCTTACAACCACAACCTAATTTATTATGCCACTTTGACAAAGTATATGAAATCAAGTGGGAGGACCTGCTGATTAGAGAACGTATTGGGAGAGGTTCATATGGGATGATTCTGTATCATGCAGTGTGGTACGGATCAGTATGTTCTGTCTCTCCCTGTTCCTCCTTCCTTTTTTCCTTGATACAGTGAATGGCCGGTGTACTCGTTTCTCAGCTTCTGACCTTGTTGTTTGTATTGTGCACGCAGGATGTTGCTCTCAAGCTATTTCCTAAACATGATTTCATCCTTTCCTTTAGGCAGGAGGTAATTTTTTTAAAACAAACTAACCTTTAAATTTGATTCCTTTTTCTTATATACACATGTTTTGCATTGAAGGTATCTATGATGAAAAGACTTCGGCATCCAAATATCCTGCTCTTCATGGGTGCAGTAGCCTCACCCCAACACGTATGCATTGTTACAGAGTTCCTTTGCCGGTAAGTCAACCAATTTAATTTACTTTACTTTACTTTCTGAAATGAAATGCATACCTGATTTATGAATTTAGCCTTTAATTTGATGGAATTAATTAATGTTTGTCAAGTGGAAGCTTATTCCAGTTAATTCACCAAAGGAGAGTCAGATTCAGTTTGAAACATCATGTTCATATGGCCTTGGATATAGTAAGCTGCACCATACTTTAAGTAACACTAGCTTGTTTATACGACTGACTGATTGACTGACAGATGCATTAATATATATTGTTTAGGCACAAGGCATGAATTATCTTCATTGTTGTATCCCGCCCGTCATCCACTGTGATTTGAAGTCTTCAAATCTTCGTGTGGATAAGAATTGGACAGTGAAGGTATGCTTCATTTTCATGTTTGTAGTCTTGAGCCGCTAATCATGACATGATCGAGTATGCAATGGAATGAATAATAGATTGGTGACTTTGGTCTGTGTCGCCCCAAGGATGAAAGCAAGGAAGAGATGGGATCGGTATTTTTTTTCTTCATTCATGCTCTTGTTCTACTCTAGTATGTCAACTGTTAGCATAGACGAAAGTTGATGGTTTTATCTTATATATTCTGTTAGCCTCAGTGGATGGCTCCGGAAGTTCTTCGTAATGAGGAAGCTGCAGATGAAAAGTAAGCAACTTCAAAGTTAATGGTTTATTTCGATCTGATGGATAGAAATAAAAGCAGGCAGTCTTTACTTAATATTTCTGTATAGGTCGGATGTATACAGCTACGGTGTGGTATTGTGGGAAATGACCACGGAAAAGATCCCTTGGGATGGTCTTAACTCAATTCAGGTTTTGTTCCACTTCCAGTTCCACATACAATACAACTAGATTGGAATATGATATTATGTGGATGGTTGTACGTAGGTTATTGAAGGTGTGGGGTTCATGAAGCAACGGCTAAATATTCCAAAACATGTGGATCCACAGTGGGCTTCTGTAATTGAAAGATGTTTGTGCAGGTAACTAGCTTCTTTCTTTCTTTACCACATGAGATTATTATTATTATTATTATTATTATTATTATTATTATTATTATTATTATTATTATTATTATTATTATGCTGCTGATGATGCCTATATAATGTTAAATGTTATTTGTATGTATGTATTCTTGTTTTAATTCTCAGTGAAGCAGACTCAAGGCCAACATTCCAGCAAATACTGGATGACTTGAAAGAGTTGCAGAAACATGTCTCACTTCAACATCATAACATAGGATTGATTGTAAATTAAGACTAACGAGGTTGTTATTTTCATATTATTATTAATATTAATACCATCATACGTCCTACCTAGTCACAACCAATGTTTAAAACCCAAACCCAACTTAACTCTAACTTACACTATTCTTTAATTAAACTAGTTGTATTCAACCTCCGCGTTGCAGCGGGTCACGACAAAAATTCTCGAGATATCGGTTTGATTCGGTATTGGTAAGATAACAAACAAAATACACTAAATATATTATTTTTTTTTACGTGTAGACGTACATATTATAAAACAATAGAATTTGTATTGAATAATTGTATTCTGTAATCTTTTTGTGTGACTATCAACAATACATCAAGGCCTTTATATAGGCTTACATATGACTAGGGGTGCAAACGAGCCGAGCCGAGCCCGAGCTATACACTACTCGAGCTTGGCTCGCCACAATATTCAGAAGCTCGAGCTACCCGAGCTATACACTACTCGAGCTCGGCTCGCCACAATATTCAGAAGCTCGAGCTCGAGCTCGGATCGAGCTATGAAATTTAGGCTCGAGCTCGGCTCACTGATGAAACTAGGAGCTCGAGCTCGGCTCGCAAGCTCGATTAAAGTATTGTGGCACTAAGTTCACATGAGCTAAACTCGGCTCGAGCTCGTTTATATGCCGTTAATGAGCTTAGGCTTGACTCAAGTATTGTGCCACTTAGTTCACAGTTTGTGAACTAAAAAAAACATTTAGACCATTCAAAAATAATATAAAAATCCCAACATCATGCAAAAATGATCTGGGCAAAAGTCTACTTGAAACAACTTCAACCATGCATACTTACAAAACCAAACCAAAGTAACTGATAAACTGAATATCAAACTAAGTTAAGAAACTAATACGAAATAACTTTAATTCAAAGGTGCTAAGTTTTGAGACAATATTAATAACAAAACATTCCATCTTCTCAAACTTCCATAGCTAATAAAGTAATAATCCACAAAAAGTCAGACCTGGAACAAAGGAAACAAAAAAATCAGCACTTTTAAACTTGAAAGTTCAAACAAACATTATTTAAATTTGAAAGTTCAAACATAAATCTGCACTACTATGTAATACTTTTATCTCCATAATATGCATAAAAATACTAACCTGTAAGTTTGTAACTATAAACCATCTAATTTGCACCCTTTATCTCCAAAACATACAACTTAAACCTGTAAACTAAATTATGATAATGATCACAAATCTATAAATACTACAAATGAGCTTTCAAATATATGTACCTTAGTTTAACTTTTCTTCCCACTAGGTAGTAAAACCTCACACGCCATCTCATCCTTCTACAAAAACAAAGTCAATTGAGTAAAACTATTAAATATCAAATGAAATATTTTTAAAAAATTTAATGTACCTTGATCTTTTTCTTAATTCCATACATTTTTTTGATCCAGCCCCCCCCCCCCCCCACAAATCAACATTTCAACCGTAGTGGGTGCTAATGTGGCCCTGTAGGGATCAATAACTCTTCCTCCAGCACTGAAAGTTGCCTCGGATGCAACTGTGGAAATTGGAACTGCAAGAATATGTGATGCCATATTTGATAAAACAGGATATTTTAGCTTGTGGGTGTTCCACCAATCTAACACGTTAAAATTAGCTCCCTTATGCCCTTGTAATACACCTTCATCATAATACACGTTAAGTTCTGATTTATTTGGTCCTTCCACATCAACGTCTTTAAGAAATTCCTCAAATGGGTCCCATCCAGAACTCGGTGCCTCTTCATTAGACCTTGAAGTATTGCTCCCTCTAGAAGACCCACTTTTTTGTTTTAAAGCTTCGTTGATTGATGCATTATACATTTCCAAATACTCTTGATACATAACATCAAGTGCATTCTTCACATCTGCAATATTTTCTTCGGCTTCAGCTTCTGGGTATATCAATGGATAACAAAACTCAATGTACCGAAGTTTTAACCTCGGATCCAGTACTGCAGCCATAGCCATCAGTAGATGACATTCCCCCCAATACTTGTCAAACTTTTCTTTCATCTTTCCAGCCATATTACGAATAAAATCAATCCGGGATAATACACCTTCATTTAACTTTTTTTTTAGCTTGTAAACCTCCATAAGATATAAATTTGAAGTGGGATAACTAGTACCAGACATGACATTTGTGCACTCTTTGAAAACCTTCAAAAATTCACACACACATTTTTCACATTTTCCCAGTCTTTTTCTGTGGGCAAATGTTTAAAATGTGGTTCATACTCTGCATATCTAGAAAACAGCTTGAAATTAGTAAAATACATCATCAATTATGGATAATAAACAACCTTCATAGTGATACAAAACATACCTTGGGAAAACGTCTTTGAAATTTATAGCAAGGGATAACATATCGTATGTGGAATTCCATCTTGTTGGAACATCAATCAACAACTTTCTATCATGTACTTGAAGTTGTTGTGCAGCAGTCGAAAACACTTGACGCCTTTGCTCCGAATAATTTATATACTTCACTGCTTCACAAACTGTTTCGATCACATAATCAATCTTTGAAAGACTGTCTTTGACTAGCAAATTTAGAATATGTGCACAACATCTAACATGAAATAACCTTCCACCACAAGGAAGTTTCTTCACCCTAGCAAAGTTGTCCTTCAGCGAACTCACTACTCTGTCATTGTACGAGGCATTATCCACGAAAATGGAGAAAATCTTTCCCTCAATTTCCCAGTCCTTTAAACAATTGTAGATGCCATGAGCAATATCAAGACCGGTACGAGGAGGAGGAACATGCACAAAACTTAACACACGTTTCTGCAATCTGTAAAGTATAATAACAATAATTAGATATAATAACAAAAATATATAAAACCATACAATATAATATAATGAAATAAATATTTAAAAGTATAAGGATTTTATTCAAACCTCCAATTTATATCAATGAAATGCCCAGTGATGACCATATACTCAATTTTCTGATGAGACGACTTCCAGCAATCCGTTGTTAAACTAATATGTGAGGCTTCACTTAAAAGGGCTTTCAATTTTTTCTTCTCTTGATCATATACCTTAAAGCAGTCTGCCTTTATCGTTGTCCTGCTTATCCTCTCAAACCTAGGATTTGCCATCTTCATCATGTAGACAAACATATCATCTTCAACGGTGGTAAACGGTTGCTCAGTTGCCATTAACCAGTGTGCTATAGATTCCCTCATCTTGTTAGCATCATACTTAGCATTAGGGTCAACCAACATAGGAGGCTTATTGTGTGCCATGTCTTCATTAACTGGTTGAAAGTTTAGCAACCGCTGGGTACTCATGTATTCTTTACGCTTCAGACAAACATTCATGTGCCTTATCCATGCTGATGTTGGCTTGCCTTTACTTATAGCCAGACGTATGTTGCAATGCATGCATTCGACTTTTTGCTTACCATCGGTGTCAGTAACTTCAGTAAACTCCTCCCATACCACTGATTTCTTTTGACGTTTACACTTTTCTTTATCATCTTCTTCGCCACCGTTGACATTTTTATCATCCTCTTCTATACTTGCAACCTCATTAACATTTTGATCCTGAGGTACATCTTCATTCTCTTCTCCATCAAGGTTAACATATTCTTGTGTAGACTGACTTGGACCTCCCTGTTTCCTTAGAGTCGATGTTGAGCCTTGCACTGAACTAGCTGTATTTGTTTCAGCCCTTCGTTTCATTTTGAAACCTCCAAAATTAAGAAAAAAAGGTTAACCTAAAAATACACAAGTATTTCATTGCATAACGTGATATTACTTTTTTTCTCATACATCCAGCCTGTTGTTATCTTTGTTAATTATCTTTGGTGAATTATTATGGTCAGTTGACAAATACTTTGAGTTAATATGGGTAGTCATGTTCATAGACAAAAGAGTACGTAATCTTAACAAAACAAAGACACAAGAGTACAAGACAAATATGGTAAAAATAAATAGCATCATGTCAAGGGATGCACAAGACAAAGGCATCATTCATTGAATAAAACTCAAATTCACCAACAGCAACTCTATTTGTAAGAAATGAGACCACATTCTTTTCTTATCACTAAATTTGAACTCAAAAGTCTTTAGGAATAATGATAAAAAACCAATGACAGTAAACTATTCCTACTAAATTAATTAAAAGCTTGTATAAGCCAAATCTCAATAAAGTTAACATATTATTTATGGCTGACTATGAAGAACAAGAAAATAAATCAAATATTACGAGTTAGATGATTACCCGTCACTGTTTTGAGCTTTTAACCTAGGGCGCCTAGCTGCCAAAGGGAAAAGTGAAAAGTGAACACTGGAACGTCAAATGCAAAAGGGGAACTTTGGTGGGTAATTATCTTAAATATTAGGTCATTAGGTCATGGAAGGTCATGGAATTTGGGCTGGATAATATTATAAATGGGCTATGAACAACATTTGGGCTGGATAATATTATAAATGGCTTAAAATATACTGAGCTCGATAAGGCTCGACGAGCCTTATCGAGCCTTATATTCAAGGCTCGAGCTCGAAAATTAAATGAGCCTTGTTTCAGGCTCGAGCTCGGGCTCGAGCTCGATAAAGCTCGGCTCGTTCGAGTTTTTTTCGATCCGAGCTCGAGTAGCTCGCGAGTCTGTCAGCTCATTTGCACCCCTACATATGACTAACTCTAGCTAAGATTATGGAGTCAATGGTTGACTAAGTATAATGTACAATATAATACAATGGCTAAAATCATGGAGTCAATGGTTGACTAAGAGACTTGACTTGACTTGATTTATGTTGTTAATACCACAGTTGTCAAAGGCGAGCGCCCAGGGCGCCTAGGTGACAGAATTCCTAGAAGCGACCCTGGGTCGCTTTTCCCACCTAGCTAAATTAAGCAACAATTTCTTTTTTTTTAAAAACTTTTATCCTTTACCATATTATGCATTCTAATCTATATAAACAACCTCTAACCCTATGCCCTATGTACAATCAAAGTCACAAACACAGCAGAGAATCATTATTCTGTCGCAGGTATGCTTCATGTTTTTTTCAGTTATATGCATTAGTTTTATAATTATTTTTCTGATCAATAGTATTACTGATGTGGCATTGTTTATGATCATTATGTTTTTGTATTGTTTTATGGTAATTACTATTTTATTATTCTTTACTGATCATGAGTATTACTGTTATCTGATCATGTGCATCAGTTATAATATTCTTTTCTGATCATGAATATTGCTGATGTATTATTGTTTATGATCATTACTGTCTTTTTATTGTTTTCTGCTCATTACTGTTTTATTATTATATTCTGATTTCTGATAATGAGTATTACTATTATCCCTGATCATATGGATCGGTTATACTAATCTTTTCTGAAGTTTTATTATTTTTTACATTTTGAACTTTTTTTTTTGGTTTTCAAGCATGAACATCTTGTTATTTTGATATTTTGGTGGTTTTTAATCTTGGTGCTACTTTATGATATTGATCTTTATTGCTTAAAGTTGTTTTTTTTGGTGTTTTTACCCTTTTTTAATTTGCGTTTTTTTTCTCAGGCCCACGCTTTATTTGCGCTTCTCGCCTAGGCGATAGGCAGTGCCAAAGCGCCTTGAGTGCGCTTTATGCCTTTGACAACTATGGTTAATATGCCCCCGCAAGATGGAGGATCCGTTGGAGACTCCAATCTTGGACCGAAAATATAGGAAGGGTGCACGTGCAAGCGGTTTGGTGAGCACATCTGCGAGTTGATCCTTAGAGCTGACATGAAGAACTTTGAGTTTCCCGGAATTGACTTGTTCCCGCACAAAGTGATAGTCCAGAGCGATGTGTTTCATGCGGGAATGGTAAACAGGATTTGCACATACATAAGTAGCTCCGGTGTTGTCACAGTAAAGCGATGGGGTGCTCTTAATTGGGAGCCCGAGTTCACCAGGTAAATTTTTAACCCATGAGAGTTCAGCCGCAACATTAGCGAGTGCTTTGTACTCAGCTTCGGTAGATGATCTAGAGACAGTTTTTTGTCTAGTAGATTTCCAAGAGATGATATTGGACCCAAGATATATGAGATATGTTGTAGTGGACCGTCCCCATCATTAATACCGCCCAGTCCGAGTCCGAAAAAGCCTGCAATTTTAGGTTAGTATTGCGTTTCAAGAACAACCCATGATGGACCGTTCCTTTAAAATAGCGGAGTACCCGTTTGAGAGCTTGCTAGTGTGCTTGTTTAGGTGAGTGCATGAATTGAGATAATTTATTGACGGCAAAGGAGATGTCGGGACGTGTGAAGGCAAGATACTGCAAAGTGCCTACAAGTTGGCGATAGGGAGTGGTATCGACTGGGGAGTGGAGTCAAAGGAAGAAAGAGTGTCGGAAGTGCTTAAAGGAGTGAGAACCTCTTTTGCACCATCCATTTTAAAGGTGGTAAGAATATCTTGAATGTGGCGATGTTGCAAAAGAAATAGACCATGAGGCGTAGGAATGACTTCGATTCCTAGAAAATGATGGAGAGGGCCTAAGTCTTTGATAGAGAATTGGTTGCTGAGGGTTTGAACAAAGGAATCCATAAATGGATTGTGATTGCCGGTGAGGACAATGTCGTCAACGTACACAAGGAGGTAGCAAGTGATGTAGTTGAGATTGTATACAAAGAGAGAGGGGTCAGAAATGCATTTTTTAAAGCCAAAACGAGTGAGAAAGTTGGTTAGTTCGATGTACCAAGTACGCGGTGCTTGCTTTAGCCCATAGAGGGATTTTTGGAGTTTGCAAATGTGACGTGGGAATTTCGTATTGGTGAACCCGTGAGGTTGCACCATAAAGACATCTTCGTGAAGAGTCCCATGAAGAAACGCATTCTTAACGGCTAGTTGATGTAAAGACCATCCTTTTGAAAGAGCAATAGAGAGAACAGTGCGAATTGTAACGGGTTTAATAACGGGACTAAATGTTTCATGATAGTCTTTTCCATATTGTTGGTGAAACCCTTTGGCAACTAGACGGGCTTTGTACTTGTCAATCGTGCCATCGGGTTTGCGTTTGATTCGGAATACCCATTTGCAACCAACAGGAGTTTGGGTTGTGTGAGGGACAAGTTCACAAGTGTTGTTATGAAGGAGAGCATTATGCTCAAGATCCATGGCATGGCGCCAATCCGAATCTTTCAAGGCTTGAGTATAAGTGGATGGTTCAAGAGAAACGGGTAGAGGGTGAATGGTGGTAAAGTTGACAAAGTTGGGGTTGTAATACTTTGAGTTGGGTTTTGGTCGTCGAAGAGGTGGTTGAGGGTTATGTGGAGGTGAGTTCGTGGGATCATCGGATGTGTTGGATGAAGACATTGGTGAGCTGGGGTCGATGGAGTGGGAAGCGGCTGGGGTAGGGGTAGGGGTAGGGGTGGTGCTATCGGGTGGAGACGGTGGGCCGGTTGGAGAGGGTGTCTCGCTGGGCTGGGTGTAGGGCCTGTTGTGTGGGAGGTTGGGCTGTTTGGGCCTGTTGTGTGGGAGGGTGGGCTATGTGCAGGAGGTAGAGGAGGTAGGCCGTGGGTTTGTGGAGTAGGGGTTTGGGCTTTGGGTGTTGTGGGCTATGGAGTATGGGTTGGATGATGCAGATGTTTGGGTCTGGAGTGGGTTGGTTAGAAGAGGAGGTTGATTGGGCCGATTGGTATGTGGATAAGAAGGAGTCAAATGACATGTGTTTGGGTTGGGGGTTGGTGGTTTGAGATGGAAAAATATGTGGGATAAATTCAACGTGATGAGAGTGGTATAATTTGTGACTAGTAGGGTCATAGCATTTGAATGCCGATTTGGAGGATGAGTACCCAAGAAATATGCACGCCGTTGGACGGGGGTGGAGTTTGGAAGTAGCATAGGGTCGTAACCATGGGTAGCAAAGACAACCAAACGGTTTGAGTTTTGAATAAGTAGGAGCGGTTTTGAACACCATATTGTATGGGAGATTTGTTGTTAAGAATGGGTGTAGACAAACGATTGATTAGGTGGGTTGCAGTTTGAAAGGCATGGGACCAAAAATGTTATGGTAAGTGGGAGTAGTGGAGTAATGCGAGGCCGGTTTCCACAACGTGTCGGTGACGTCGTTCGGCAATACCGTTTTGTTCCGGTGTGTGAGGTGGTGTTGTGTAATGGGAGATACTTTGAGAGGCAAGATAAGGTGAAAGACCCACATATTCACCCCCATTACCAGTAACGCAACAATGTTGGTTTTGAAAAAAATTTCAACAAGAGATTTAAATTGTGGAAAAAGAATTTTGACATCGGATATTCGTTTGATTGGGTATAACCAAATGTATTTGGAAAAATAGTCAACAAAAATGACATAGTATTTAAAGCCATCGATTGACGTTTTTACGGGACCCCATACGTCGGAGTAGAGAAGTTGTAGAGGTTGATTGGCAACAAAAGAGTTTTTGCCAAAAAGGTAGTTTGTGGCTTTTATTTAGGGAACATGAAGTACAATGAAAAGACTCATGGGTCACCTTATAAAAACGAAGTCCCAATCTAGAAATTAAAGACTTGAACACTTGAAGCGATGGATGTCCAAGTATGTGGTGCCATATGAGAAGAGAGTTTGTTTGGGTGTTGTTGACTTGAGGAGACAAGAAGATTGGTCCATAGTAGACATCATTGACGTTCACTCCCCGTATGAGGCGCGCCCCCGTGCGTAGATCCTTGACAAAAAAATGATAGGGAAAAAATTCAACGGAAACACGATTAGTACGACAAACTTTGGCAACGGAAATAAGATTATTTCGAAGATTAGGAGCAATTAAAATGTTACATAACCACCATTAACTACGATACATATGTAAATATGTAAAATGCTCTTTTTACAGTGTAACATGTTTCAAAATGTAACAATGTAAATACATACAAATGACACATATAACATGTTACAACGTAACACATAAGTTGTTACAGACAAATCTGACTAATTCTTACCTATTAAAAGGTTTAAAAATTGAAAAAATGTAAAAGCATGGAAAAAGAGAGGAGAGAGGAGAGAGAGTCAGGAGTGAGAAGAAAGATGAGAGATTTTTAGGAGAGAGAAGAGATGAGAGATTCAAGAGAGAGGAGAGATGGACAAATACCTATATTACCCTTATCCTTTAAAAACTAAAAAGGAGATGTACTTTACTGAAATAAAATAATCAGGATTAATCTCAACCATAGATGCTTGTTGATCAATGGTCACAATTGGGTTTCTTGAGTTTTCACAACTCAAGTGGGTTTCCAAAATATCCTTATCACATATATATATATAGGTCAATTATAAAATGAAAACTCTCTTGAGTTGAGAAAACCTTGGAAACCCATGTAAAAAATCATTTTTTTTGAAAAATATAACCAATGTAAAATACATGTTTTTAAGTGTTTTGGGCCAAAAAAATAAAAAAAGCGAAGGGATTTTTTTTAAAAAAAAAACAAAGATGCGAAAACACATGTTTACAACAGCAAATAGCTGAAAACATATGTAAAAAGCGCAACTTTGTTTATTTTTAAAAAAAATCCCTTCGGCGCTTTTTATATTTTTTTGGCCCAAAATGGTTAAAAACATGTATTTTACATTGGTTATTTTTTTCAGAAAAAAAATGATTTTTTACATGGGTTTCCAAGGTTTTCTCAACTCAAGAGGGTTTTCAATTTATCCTTCCCCTATATATATATATATATATATATATATATATATATATATAGGGTAGGGATCATACGAGAACCAACTTTATTGTAAGAACCATGAGAACCAATGTGAACATGGGGCAATTTTGTAAATATGGTAAAGACAAAAAAAACATGAAACACAGTTCATCATCACATTCATCTCTTTCCCCTTTTTCATCCAAACTCTAGCTCTCTAAAATTCATCATCACGATTAGTGTTTCATGTTTATAAACCAACCACTCCTTCTATAATATGACGACTTTTTCTTCAAGTTAATTGGTGATGAAGTAGTGCATCCAATCAGTGCAGTGGCTTAATTAGGTTGATCAATGCATAATCATGATTTTACCTTTTTTTTTTTATTCCTATGATATCACTTACAGGTTTTTATTAAAGTGATGATGTTGTTTCTTTTTAACGGTTTACGACTAATTGACAAATTAATCGCTTCTTTCCTTTTCTTTAAATTCTTATATAAATGAATTTTTGTTACGTTTAAAAAATAAAACACTATAAAACACTTGTACATATAGATTTACGTATTGTGCGCGCTAGAGGCAGCTAAAAAAATTTTGTACACTATCTTTTTCGCCTATTAGGTGTTTGATGAAATGTCACAATGAAGAAATTTATATAAGTGAATCCTTATCAAGTAGTCAAATGGATGGAATTTTGGTAGTTTCTTGTGAAGAAATTTATTTAGTGGATGATTTACCATAAAGAATTGTGATTATATTTATGATTTTTCTATAGGGGAGTGGTTGCAGATTCGGAGGATACTGTAAAAGCAGCAGCAGATGCCTTAGGAAAGCATGGATTCATAAACTATTTTGGCATGCAGGTAACATCACACTCAACACTAGAACACCCTCTCTTTGTAATAACTTTCTTCTATAGACAATGTGGTAGGTATATGGCTGAAATCTATAGTTAAGTGATTTTCCTTCCGTTATTTATTAATGGATTTAATGCTGTTTGTCATGCCAAATTTTCTATATGGTCTTAACTGAATTGGACATGAATCTCCATGTGATGATTGATGATGATTACCACCTAAATAGGACATTCACTGATGGTGGAAAAAATTACACCGTTAGTCCTTATGGTTTCCACCTAGTTTTCAATGTAAGGTACTAAGGTTTTATTGTTTCTGCTTAAGGTATTAACCTTTTAATTTGTTTCAATGTCAAGTATTAAGGACTAACCAGTTAAAACTTAACTGAGTTTGAGGGTATTATAGTCCATTCACATATAAATTTTTAGTGGTTAATTATGTTTATTATAATATCACATTTAAAACCCAATTTACACACCAAACCATCGTTCTTCTCAAATCTCCCCTGTAAACCTCCCCTACAATGATCCCCCTGTTCTACGATCCCCCTGCAAAACATCATCATCATCATCCCCCTGTTTAACATTGGTTGGTTTAGGAGTAGATTTGAAAACCGATATCGTTTATAAAGAAAAAGATAGAGAAATGTATGATCTTGATAGCAGGGTACACGGTTATAAGCATAAAGTACCATCTACGCACATATTAAGAATCACATGAACTTGCTTGAACTCCACAGAATCAGGCAAATTATTAAACAAGATCATAACTTTATCACCCATTCGTGCTCTGCCTAACACTAAAACAGAGCAGAATAAGCCCATGGAGTAACCAATGAAGGCTCTTGTAAACTCATCCACTCATAGAAATACAAACAACACATTGTCAACCCCTCTTGTTGACCCATCAATCCCAAAACTTCAACACACTCTCTCTCACTTAACTTCCCTTCAAACGAGCCCATAACCTCCCCTAATGTCACATTCTCCTCCAAATTCCTAGAAATTTCTAAAGGTTTCAAGTCCGGTTGATACAAAGAGATCCAACAAAACTGCACATATTAAGAATCACCTTATCTTGATGAATTAAAGAGCAGATCACTAACATTAGCTGTTAATAAAAGATAACATAAAGACGCTAGACAACCTGTAACACCGGCGGAACCACTGTCAAATCCACTCACCTCAATTCAAGACGAGAAGCAATTCTAGACAACGTCTTCAAGTACTATCTACGCCGACGAACAGCGATGTCACTATCACCGCATTGCCGCCGGCGAACAGCAAGTAAAACCGACGAAACCATCATCACCAACCTCTATCCCTATCTCTCTCATACCGCTTTCTCTCTCTAAGCCCTTGAGATAAGAGAGATGTGGTGGTTGTGGTGATGAGGGTGGCGGTGTTCACTAGGTTTCTAGGGAGAGAATGTAAAAGTGTTTTTGGAGAGAGAGTGACGGTGGTCGGGTAGCGGCTATGGTAACAGTAAGGAAAAAGTGACGGTGGTTGTGTTGTGAGGGTGATTGTAGAGACGAGAGAGGGAGGACCTTTTGGAAATACTAACTCTAGAAGTTTTGGTTTTGTCAACAAATATTTTTATAGGTGAATGGACCATAATACCCTCAGACTCAGTTAAGTTTTAACTAGGTTAGTCCATAATACCTGACATTGAAACAAATTAAAAGGTTAATACCTTAAGTAGAAACAATAAAACCTTAGTACCTTACATTGAAACTAGGTGGAAACCATAAGGACTAACGGTGTAATTTTTTCCTGATGGTGATTTTGGACGAGCATTCTAAGCTAGCAAAGTGGGCATTTTCAAACTTACGATCAGTGAAATGTACAACAGGTATCCGATCTTCATTGGACTTGATCATTTTTATTGTTTATGTTGATTTTTATATTGATGCACATGTGCATAATTTATATGGTAATGATAAAATTAATGTTATTGCACGTTGAAATCTTGTTATCATCATTAAGGTCTTTTGCTATAACGCACATATGCATCTATTATGTGGTAATGAAAAAGGTAAAGTTAATGCACATGTGCATTAAAATTGAAAGTTTGGTTTTATTATGTGTTGTTTATTATTTGTAGACAAAGATGAGATAAAAATCAAAGAATGTAACTTTTGTGTTATAATCGAGGTGTAAAGGGTCAAAAAAGGCTGCCGGATGCAATCAAGGATGATGACATAATCGTTGATCAGGAAGTTAAAACATGTCGGTATTAGTTATTTAAGCAATTTAGATATATATGCACATGTGCATATATGTATATTTATCATGTTAACTAATAAATGTTAATTATTAGTTGTTTAAACACACGAACAATGTGATAAATTTGAGAAGTATACGTTGTTTAGGTTGACGGATGAAAAAACAAGGGAGATGTTTGATGAGGTGTGAAAGAGTGTTGTAAGAAGATAAGTAAAAGGAGAAGAAGAAGATGAAAAGGGGGACAAATAAGCAATAGAAGAAGACACTGCTGGTGAACGCGAAGTTGTGAGATAATTAGAAGTTTGTAGGTAGGTGGTTAGTGGTAACATAGTTGGTTTGTAATATGGATATTTTTTTGTTATCGTTTGTTTTATTGAGTTAATGCGTTTGGTAGAAAGTACATGTAGTTGTATCATAAAAATAAATTGGTATAAAAACTTTGTTATTTGAAGGATGATGCATGCACATATGTATATTTTGGGTGGCATTATATGGTGGTTGATAGCTTGATTATGTTTGTAATTATTATTTTTAGCGTATGTAAATTGGTATGATAATAAAATTGACATATACACATGTGCATGATTATAATTAAACCCCCACCACCCGAAAACCTAAACCTACCACCCCGCCCCCATCTCACCATACCTAAAAACTAAGCCATAAAGCTAAACCACTAAAAAAACTAACTATATTAGTGAAATGCACATGTGCATGCGATACACGTTTCTTATTTTATAATTCTTATATAGAGTTGTTTTAAGTTAATTCATGTTTGTTGTTATACACGTGTTTTATTTTCAATTTATGTTATAATATGCATGACTAAACAATTGACGAGTTCGAGTGTATTTTATATGTCACTTTACGTTCATTTAATGATCATTGAATAAAATTTGTGACCTCTTATATCTCATATCGCGTTCATTTAATAATCATTTAATTATGGTAATTGACAATTTATTTAAAAGTGTGATTTAATAGTGAAATACACATGTACATACGGTATATTTATGTATATATAACAGCGAATTGCACATGTGCATTATGGATGACGTCATATCAACCATTTTTTTTATTTTTTTCGAATTATTTATACAAAATAATCATTTTGGTGTTTTTACTTTTTTTATTTATTTAGGTTATATAATTTTTTTTTTATTTTTTGATAGAGAGGTTTTTGTAGACACCCTTCATATTTACAAAAATGCCACTTGTTCACATTGGTTCTTTGGTTCTCTCCTTAATTAATGGTTCTCAAATGATCCAAATCCTATAATATATATATATATATATATATATATATATATATATATATATATATATATATATATATATATATAGGTAGAGGATCCTGTAGGAAAATTGGTTTGTGTGAGAAGTGTAGGAAGGATTAAGAATTGACATGTAGCCATCATGTTTTTGATTTTGGAATGATGTTTTGGGTTGTTTTGGCTTGAAAAATACTTAACACAACAATATACAAAAATTTAAAACACAATCCAATGTGTTATAGTCATTAAATTTAAATTCCAGATAGAACACCCTAGTAATTACTTAAAACACTCTGCTAAAGTGTTATTGACATAGTGTTTTAAGTTTTAAGCCTAAAATACATTGTTTTCGGTTATTAATTGTTATGTTTGTTGTTATTCTAAACAAAACAATCCAAAACATCATGAATACGTCCAAAAAAATGATGTATACATATCAATTTTTAATCCTTCCTACACTTCTCACACAAACCAATTTTCCTACAGGAACCCTACCCTATATATATATATATATATATATATATATATATATATTTAAAGCATATACTACCATTTGATATTTTAAATGGGGAAAATCACGAAAATAGCCATTGACCAAATGTTTTTACCAAAATAGCCACCTCCCATCTCTTGGGAGGTGGCTCACAGGTTTCGAGACCTCTCCAAGAGGTTTCCCGTAAGAACCAATAAGGAAGTGACACATGTTTAAAATATAATAAAAAAATTATCACACTTCCATCCCCATTTTTAAAACGGCCATAACTTTTTCATACGACATTATTTTTTAAAAAAAATTACACCATAAAAACAAGCTTTTCATCCTCTTTCATTTCCATACCATATTGCTATACTTTAAAAAAATATTTTTTACTGGGTTGATAGTACTTGCGTCTAAATGTAAACAGTTGATATTATTACTTGCGTTTAAACATGTCTGAACCAGAACAAGTCTAGTAGTAATATCTGTACTTTTAAAAAATAATTTTTTTGCTGGGTTGATAGTACTTGCGTCTAAATTTTTAAACACTTGCGTTTACACATATCTGAACCAGAACAAGCCTAATTGTTATTATGTTTTTGATGTGAATTCAAATTACATAAGACATTTGACCATAATAGTTTAACTATTATAACTATTTATTTTTTTAGACATAAATATTTGATCATGAACTTCAAGAAACACACAATATGTAGTATGAAGTTTTTGTATATATATGAAGAAAAGGGTCTGCGCATACCAGCAATGCCATACTCAGTAGCATATGAACTGTTTAGTTTATTCAAATAACCCTTTAAAAACCTTTACTAAATCATATTCAAATTCCCAGCTTTGAGTTAGCTTTATAGCTGATCTAAAATTAATAATTGAACTAGCATTACTTGAGCAGAAATACATACCTCTTGAAGGAAATCGATCCAACTTGGTACATACCTCATGGTGTCAAAAGTAACAGTTGGGTTGTTTGGGTCAAATTGTTACTTTTTAGTATATGTGATTAGTATATGGACACTGAAATTATTGTGTATCAAATAATAATAATTAACCCTTTTGTGTGGGTTTCATCTAAGCAGAGCACCGGCGACAGAATCGACGGCGTTGGTCGCTTCGCCGACCTCGATTTGGGCCAGAACGTAACTGCGCGATGGTGTGTGGTGTTGTTATAAGCGATGTGGTTGATTGGCTGGTGAGTGACATATGTGTATGCTTTTGAAATTTGAAGCTGTTACCCAAAGGAGAAAATTGTTCTGGTTCAGATATGTTTAAACGCAAGTGTTTAAACATTTAGACGCAAGTACTATCAACCCAGCAAAAAAAATTATTTTTTAAAAGTACAGATATTACTACTAGACTTGTTCTGGTTCAGACATGTTTAAACGCAAGTAATAATATCAACTGTTTACATTTAGACGCAAGTACTATCAATCCAACAATTTTTTTTTTAAAAGTATAGCAATTTGGTATGGAAATGAAAGAGGATGAAAAGCTTGTTTTTATGGTGTAATTTTTTTTAAAAAAATATTGTCGTATGAAAAAGTTATGGCCGTTTTAAAAATGAAGGTGAAAGTGTGATGATTTTTTTATTATATTTTAAACATGTGTCACTTTCTTATTGGTTCTTACGAGAAACCTCTTGGGGAGGTCTCGGAACCTGTGAGCCACCTCCCAAGAGATGAAGGTGACTATTTTGATAAAAACCATTTGTTCAATGGCTATTTTCGTGATTTTACCTTGGGTAGACATGCCGTTCATTGTGGAATGCCATGGTGGCACCGTGGGTCCCAATGAAGTACACTTAAAGGACCACCGACACTCTGAGAGTCTCATTCTAATTTCTGATTATTATTGGTATACTCCATATATATCCCTTGAATTGAAAGGTATTAATTTGTAATTACTTCACTTTAGAAGGAAAAAAAAAGCAATATTAATCAAGTGTATTCAAGTTAATCAAGAGCATAACTTCTTTATGAAGGCAAAGGTACATTTAATTATAATTATAAGTTGTATTAAAAAATTAGTCTCTTAGACAGCTAAAATAATAAAATCTTTCATGTTTTATTGAAATTGATATTTCCATAGTCCCGGCCTCTATTTTCGTCGGTGCCTCTTTGCCAACCATACATCCCATGCCCTACCCTACCCATATTTATTGAATTTATCAATATACCTTTCTCATTATTATTATTATTATTATTATTATTATTATTATTATTATTATTATTATTATTACTATTTTTTTATATAAAAAAACACTACTCCTGAACCCAGAAAAAAATAATAATAAATACAATTCGATCAGTGTGGTTATAAAACTTCCTATTTTAATTAATAATTATTAGTTCAAGGAATATTTTAGAAGTACTTTGTTATTTTCGATCTTGTAAAGTTGTAATCATATATATGATCCTAATAATATATCTATCTATCTATCTATCTATATGGTATTAGAGTTGTAGCTTGATACAGATTATAAATCAGACAACCGTTAAAAACCGAGAATTAGCAAGCAACAGTGAATTAATTTATATTAATTTAATTGTTATTTTGAGGAAGATAGGAGGCATATAACATGACCGGAGATGCTCATGGTTGGTTTGTATCACCACCCTACCTAGCTAGCTAGCTAGCTTACTTTATATTAATTTCATTGTTATTTTATGAAATATAAATGATTGATGTAGTTACGAGCCGCCTTTTAATGTTATACACACATACTTAAAATATGTAAGGTGATTGTAGGACGTATTGAAGAAAATACTTAAAAGTATGTTGAAGAAAATAAAATGCATGAAAATTAGTAAGGAAATTAAGGGTATATTTATTAAATATATGGATGAATTTGAAAACAGTATTTAATAATTGTGTGAAGTGAAAATAAAGTAAGTAAACCAACCGAATTCAAATAATTATATTTTAATGAATTCAAAAAAAGAAAGAAAGAGTGACCTAGCTTCCTTCCCTTCCCAGCCGGTTGTATAAATAAAAAGAATTACTCCACCCACCGTCTCATATCATACACACGCACACACCAAAAATCATACATACACACATATGAATATGAATTCTCCACTTCAAAGGTAACGTCCCCTCCCCTCCCTGGAGATTAATTTGTTGTTTTTGAAGTAATCTATATATATATTTATACATATACGTGATGTGAAAATTGTTGCAGGAATATTATGGATGATTCTCCTCCTCATCCTCCTACGGAACAACAAGTTTGTGTTGATATTTTAAGTGCAGGTAATGAAGCAGCAGCAGCAGCAGATCATCATATAATAATAAAAGACAATAAGCGTAAGGCGGGGGCTTCTTCAAGTGCCAAAAAACCACCAAAACCCCCACGCCCCCCACACTCCACCCAAAGACCCTTTTCTCTTGACCACCCTGGCCCTGCTGCAGTAGTAGACCACAAGCTCATCAAGGAGCTTGCCTTGATTAAGAGGGCAAGATTAGAACGCATGAGAGCTCTCCTCTTGCACCAAAAGAAACCAAATAATTCTAAACCCTCTAATTCCACCTCTTTCTTTGCCATCATTTTTACCATCATCCTCTTCATCCTTGTCCTCTTTCAAGGTACTTATCATTATTATTATTATAATAGCTCTACCTCACTCACTCACTCACTTACCATATATATATATATATTTGCAGGAATGTCATGCCAAATTTCATGTGGAACATTCCAACAAGGTTCTCCTCCTCCTCCTCCTCCTCTCGAAACAAACGAGACTGCTTTCATTTTTATACGCGAGGAATTGAATCCATCTGCTCATGACTCCGTTTAACAACATTGATGCCATCTCGGCCAGGCACTTGTATAGTGAATATTAATAATAATAATAATGCAAGGTTAAGGTTGCAACCTCGGCAATCTGAATACAAGACCACATTAGCTAGCTAGCTACCTTTACTTGATATTTTCATGTAATCAATCAAGACTAATTAGTTACTTAATTTCAAGATGTAGTGATCTACGTATGAGTAATTTCAAATTTTGAATTTCAGGCATGTGATTCAGATCCATAGGACTCTGTTTTCCGAAGATCTCACTCAGTTGACTCTATTTTAATTCTTAAAACAAAATAAAATAAAATACATGCCCATGTGATTAATGCATTTCTTTAATGTTGTTCATAATTTGCACACACCTGCTGCTACGGAATATATAATTATCTAATAATCAACTTGTTTGTAATCTAATTATCTCATACTAATACCTTAATTTAGAGTCTTATTTTGAATTCTTTTTCTTTTCATCAAAACTTATAAATCATTTTCTTCAATTATGGATGTTACTTGTAATTATTACTTTTAAGTACTAGTCAAGTCTAACGATTTTATATTGTTTTCATAACAATATTTCTAACTTCCTAATTGAACTTAAACTAGGTGTATAAACATACGCGCGTTGCGTGTTTTTCGTATTTGTTTTTAAAGACAGTATTTAAATATAATGGAGCAATAATAGTAGTAGTTAATGTAAAAAATGCAAGGAAACAAAGAGGCAAAAAGAGGGATGGTTGCAAGAATCGAACCCAGGTATTCACCCAATAAACCGACCTACACAACCACCACACCAATAATAAACATGTTGAAAGTATTTGAAAAATATGTATTTAACATAACAAAAAGAATAAAACAATAATAAAATAATGTAAAAAATGCAAGGAAAAAAAAGGCAAAAAGAGGGATAGTTGCAAGAATTGAACCCAAGTATTCACCCTATAAACCAACCAACACAACCACCACACCACTAATAAACATATTGAAAGTATTTGAAAAAATATGTATTTAACATAACAAAAAGAATAAAATAATAATAAAATCACTATTCAAATACACTTGCTTATTAATATAGTATAATAGTTATAAATTTAGTCAATATACATGAAATTTATTTTAATTTCATTAAAATATAACTTTGCATACAACTTATCTATATCTATATATGTAATAAATGAAAAGGGGTATGTCAGATGACACTAAGTGAGCCTTTCTGTTAGAAATTAACAGTAATGACCAAAAACTTCAAACACTAATACTGATGAAACCTTTACAATCAAAGATAAAAAAACAAGATCTGACCAGGAATACACAAACCCTAATGAACAGATCTACCACAAATCATTAACAAATGATATGATATAACTCTCTATACTAAGATCATTGACAGATGATCATACAAATACAAGAAAGACTGCTATAGATCATTAACAGATGATCTTAACACAAACCCTAAACGTAGAGAGAAAGACACAAATACAAGAAAGAGACTGGACTTGTTAAACTGAGAAAAGGAGAAGGAATAATCCTTTTATAGAGCTGATGGAAGGTTCCAAAGAGAAAGCACGGATGTAGCTTCTCTCCACCGTTGGATTAATTTCACCCGAATTGCCAGCTCAGCATGAAACACTATATTATATTATATCAGTCTTTCTGGCCTCTCTCCACCGTGGATTAATTTCACCCGGATTGCCAGCTCATCATGAAACATTATATTATATTATATCAGTCTTGTGGGCTTAGGCTATCAGACCAAGACCACACTTTAATCAAACTTCAATTTGGACTCATGTACCCATCCGAACCAACTGGACTTCATCCTCTAATCACCCTTAGCCAATCTACAAGCCCAACACCAGATCTTGCACAAAACCAACAAAGTGTGTAAATAAAATGTATGATATAATAATGAATAATAAAAGTGACGAATGTTAAGTATTATATGTTAATATTTTTAACACTTTCTCATCCCTTGATTTCCCTTTAAAATTCATTTTTAATTATATTTAAATTAAATAAAGATAACTATTATTTAAAATTTCAAATATGTTAATTAATATTTTTATCTTTTCTTTATTACACCAACCTAACGAGCGTTTTATTATTCACCAAAGAGCACTACAGTGCTATACAAAAAATGAAAAAAATGACTTTTTTAGTAGGTTTATGTCCATGCAAAAAAAAAAAACATAATGTGGTGAGGCAAGTCACTAATCATTATAGGGGTTTATGGAGGCATATGAGGTTAAGGACTATTAGGATATGGGAAAATGCATTTTAGGTGTATCGTAGGGTCTTACTTTTGCTATCACGTTATGTGAATTTTACATATGTTTGTCTCTCTGTATGTTTGTTTATAGGTTGTTTATGGTGGTATAGCTGTCTAGTCTTTCAATGCACTGTTTTAATGGCTATGATGTTATGAGTAGTTGTGTGTGTATATATCCTTTAAGTGTGATTCGTTATGTGTTTTGATCAGAGGGTCTCTATGGAACCAGTCTCTCTATCCTAGGTGTAAAGGTAAGACTTGCCTACATCTCACACTCCCCAAACCCTACAAATAGCTTTGCTATTTGTGGTATTTACTGGGCTTAGTTGTTGTATATGTTTTTGAACCTACTATCACATATAAGAACCCGCTAACTATATATATATTCACTGATGTAGTCAGCTTGGTAAGAATCTAATTTCTTTTATTTTACAACAACAAAGTTGATGACAAATTATTGATAATTAAGTACATAATGTGCGTGAATATTGGATTGTGTAATGTTAAAAAGAAGTTTTGAAAGCATGGAAATATTGATATGCATACAAGTTTCATCAACAATATGTATATATCTCTAAAGTATACCTTTCATATACAATCTTAACTAAAAGAATAAAAAGTGCACACGTATAATTAGAAGTAGGTTTTATGAGTTATCGAGTATTGATATGCTTTTGAACCTACCATTACATATAATAACCCGCTAACAACATATATATTCATAGATGTAGTCAGTTTCATAAGAATCACAACTTTAGAATGTCTTGAGGTAGTGACAAAGTTGTACAAAGACTTCACTCGAGCAAGATGTGCACACATAGAATTAGAAGTAGATTTATGAGTTATCGAGTGTTGATCCTTAAAAAAAATTCCTGAAAAAATGACCTAGTCCTTTGACGGTACACACATTTTATCACTTCATATTAGATTTTTCTATCCCAGGAAACACTCGGGGGATAATTCAGTTATCCTAATATCTTTCAATGTTTCCCGATGCTTATATACAACATTGCAACCTGGGTTTTATTATAAAGCCTGATTTCATGTATATAACTACTTACATACACACACACACACTAGTTTATCCCTCGGGATCTTTTCGGGATAGACAAATCTAATATGAAGTGACAAAATGTGTGTACCACAGAAAGAATATGTTGTTTTTTCGTAAATATTTTTTTGCAAAGGATCAACACTCAATAGAACTGAAAAACACAATGAACGGGACGAAAAAACACAATGAACAGACAAAAATAACACGACGGACGGACGAAATAAAACATTGTGTTTTTTCTGCAACAAATTTATGTTTTTTACTATACTGTGCATTGTGTTTTTTTATTGCATGACCAAAATGTCATTTTTGTTTTTCATTTTTTGTATAACACCATAGTATTCGTTGGAAAGATGATAAAACGTTCGTTAATTTGCTAAAAAAATTAAAATGTCGTATAAAATTTTTATTAACGTTTAAAAATCATGTGGGAAAATGCACGTGCCATTGCATATGAGAGATAAAAGGACAACCTTAATAGTTTTGAAGGGAATTCAAAGGTTAAGATGGCCTCACCAACTACAAATGTGTCCCTTCCCTATTCTTTTATTATATACTAGGTTAGTACCCGGTGTATTACATGGGGTGAATAAATGTAATTTTATATACTTAGTAATAAAAAAGTTATATTTAAAAAACTTGTCATTGTATGGGCTAAATAAACTCGTGTCTTACATAAGTTGAATAAACGTGATGTAATCGGTTAACACATACACTCGTCAACATATGTCTTTAGTAAAATAAACTTTGATGTATTGTTTACTATTATAACATTTTACCTTGTTTTTTATTTATTGTTAGGCTAAAAACATGTCTATTATACGCGGTTCAATTAATAAAAATTAAGTTGTTACTAATAAACGCAATATAGAATAAATAGTTGGGAAAAAATTAAATAAATAAGATAGAAAATGGAAAAATATGATTTAATATTCTTAATTAATGGGAGAGAGAGACAAAAAAATGGTTATTATTTAATATGAAAGAAAAACATGAAAATTATGTTATTATACCATTATTTAATTATTTAATAAGATGGAAAAATTATAAAAATAATTATTATATATTATGAGAAAAGCATGAAATTATGTTATAATACTCTTATTGAATTATTTAATAGGAGGGAGAAGAGAATAAAAATATAAAGATAAAGAAAGGATAAATATGAAATTTTAAAATATAGTTAATGATATAATAATTATCTTTATTTAAAAAATAATAAGTGTCCATAAGAAGTAGGAGAGAGATACGGGGAAATAAAAAAAATTAGGGGGCTTCAATGAATGACACGTAAATTATGATATAATGCTATTGTTTAATCTTCTATATCTATATATATATATACTAATAAACAAAAACACTAAACCCTACATGGTACTCAAAGAGACCATCCTTCCCCTTGGGTGTGCCAAACGTTAATAACTTTTATATATGATATTTTTTTAAGAAAAAATTACACCAAATTAGCGAACATTTTATTATCTTTCCAACGAGTACTGTAGTGCTATACAAAAAACGAAAAATAAAACGACTTTTTTGTGGGTTTTTGTTCATACAGGAAAAAAAACACAACGTGTTCAGGTAATTATTCATTAATCATGTCTAGGCAAATCGTTAATCATGTTCAAACTAGGAATTTTATTTTCATCAAGAGCAAAATAGATTAAAACCACTCAATTTCAAAAAAAAAAGGGTCACCCATTTAATAGCACTGCCTCAATCACGCATTGCAATGGTTTTTTCTAGCTCTGCTCCTCATCCAACATACATATTTTTTTAATATACATTTTCATTTTTATTCACATGATTAAAATTGTTGTTTTCTCATATTATAGTACATTAATTTCTATGTTACATCATAACACATATTTTATCACTTCATATTAAATTTATCTATCTCGGAAAGCTTCCGGAATATAATCTAGTAGATATATAAAAGAAAAGATGTGGGACACATGACACTCAATGAGGCCATCCCTTCCTAAAGGGATAGGGTCCCAAATCCTGACGCGGATTACGACCCAAACCTATAAAACTATCAATTCCAAGACGTCCGCGAAGCAAACCCTGCGCGGACCCCAGTTCCGTGGAGCAATTCAACGGGCTGACGTCACCAACAGAAAGGAATTTCCGCACGTGCACATACGCGTGGGACAATCAAGAAACATCGTCTTCAAGTACATGTGTGTACAGATGATAATAAATCAGAAAGATCCGATCAGATTCAAGGCGCATGTTGCGCCAATCAGAAGACAACACGTGTCAGGGTTGGTCCAACGAACCCTGACAGTGAATAGTGACGTGACAACCTCCATGCGTCTACCATACTGTGTACGGTACCCGTCAGAGTACTGTACACGCATGTCCTCCTGCTATAGTCCATACGTCACTTTAGACGCTACTCGAAGGTCAAACATGTTGTGTTAGAGAAAGCGCCGCCCGCGTCCAACCAGATCGCCCCATGTGGATTTATGGCAGGGCAATACACTCTTTCTCTCACATCAGCATTAATTACCACGTGGTTTTGTACTTACTTTATGGGCCGAAGGGAGGCAAGCCTATAACCCGGGCCCAAGCCCATCGTCGTGGATATGGGTTAGCGATGATCGGCCATGCATGTCCTATATAAATGGGGTCACCCCTTCTTTGTAGAGGTCCATGTTATGTTGCTATAAGCAAGGCAACACCATTTTTCGTGTTCGCTATTACGAGTCATTGGACTTTTCTGCGTCACCACCCTTCACTTGACCCACTCAGCCTTTCTTTGTACTTTCGGATCGGGCTATGAGTGCATGCAAAGGATTATACCCTGCAACAACACGAGTTTCAAACCGTACTAATCTCTCTCGATGTAAGTAAAACTCATTGTTTCTTCACTTCCCTTAATTTCCCTCCAAAACTATTTAATTATTTTCTCTCTCATGAGCATGAACATGCACTTTCCCCCACGATTTTTAAACAACAACAACAACCAAGCCTAGTTGATCCCACAAATAGCAAAGCTATTGGTAGGGTATGTGGAAGGTGAGATGTAGGAAAGCCTTACCTCTACCCATAGGGATAGAGAAACCGCTTCCAAAGAGACCCTCTGCTCAAACACACAACGAAACACACACACACACACACACAAAAGACACGCAACTACTCATAACATCATAGACATCGAAAACAGTGCATTGAAATAAAAGGCAGCTATACCACCATAAACAACCTATCCGCAAACATATGTAAAATTCACATAACGTGAAAGCAAAAGTAAGACCCTATGAAACACCTAAATTGCCTTTTCCCATATCCTAATAGTCCTTAACCTTAATCCTATGCCTCCATAAACCCCTATCATGGACCATGTCCTCAGAGAAGTGTAACCCCAGTAGACGTTAATAACTTTTTATACGACATTTTTTTTGAAAAAAAATTACACCAAATTAACGAGTGTTTCATTATCTTTCCAACGAGTACCATAGTGCTATACAAAAAACAAAAAAAGATAATTTTTTTATGTGGTGATTATTCAAATATATTCTTAATTTATATATGAGTAGAGAAAATAGTATGGAGACATGAAAATTATCATCCTACAATCTTTTTAGTCGATGATTATTGTTAAAATGGATCTTCACTGCTTATCTATTGATTATTTTATTCGATGATGTAACAAACGGCAAAAATAAGGTAAATCCGTACTAATTAATTAATGTATAGTTAACGTAATTATGTGCAAATACGTGTTAATTATATAACCGAGGCCTTAGAGAATAGTAAATTTCCATGTAATGCATAGGAATGCATACGTTTAATGGTGAAACATGATAGGATCATGTGCGAATAAACTTATCCGGTATGGACGTTGGCGATTATCCGGTAAAAAAATTAAATTAACGAAAAGGATCCCGGACACCCTGGATATAAAATAAAGGGTATTTTCACAAAATATAATGAGTTTTGGAACTTCAAAACCATAAGTGAAAACTTTCCATACAAATCTCCCGGTAACGAATAAAGTGCGCGTACCGCACCCGGTACGCGTATAACTTATAATTTCACCCGGCAAGAGCCTAAATAACCAATCAACACTTAAACTAGGCTATGTTTAAGGGTTATTAGAGGCATTTTTAATGTCCGAATAACACGCGATTAAAGTCCGAAAAATACCCGAACGACACCCGAATGATAAAGGATTAAACTTAAACTAATATTTAGCAAATATTTGGCCAAAAATGGACCCCACCCCATGACCAAGAGCCGGCCTAAACCCCCACCCCCCATGCTTAATCTTTTTTCTTTTGTACCATGCTATCTAATGTTAGATATGGAAGTATGGGTTAGATTATATGGAACCTATTATATGAGATTTACATGTACTATTAAGATATCACAATTCTTCCTTGTTCCTTTGAAACCTAGGGCCAAAAACACCTCCAACATATCTTCCAAAATCATTCCATATCAATTAGTACAAGGAAGACCATATTTTAAGGGATTGATATCCAAGGTTAGATCATGTGTAATCTTGAGAGATATGTTAAGATTATAAGGATATCACAAGGACACAACACTTAAACAAACACTTAGTTTCTTTTCTTCCTTGTGGCCGTTGACTTGCAACACACACACTTCATCTTCAAGTCTTAAACACTCAAATTCCTTCCTAAACATCCATCATCCAAGCCCCTTTGGTGTATCTCAAGCTAGGAACTAAATCACATAGGAGGAACACACTAATCACCATCAAAATCAAGCATTGAAAGCTTCCCTAGCCTTGTGCTAGTTGTAAGTATTCTTGATCATGTTTTGTCTTTAAAAAGTTTATGTTTATTAGCTTAAAGCAAGTTGTACAAGGGGTGGACTTGAATAAGCTTTTCATAAGAAAACATATGATTTTAAAGACTAAAATGGTGTTTAGTTAGTGTAAATAAATTGAAAGTTAGTGATGGATGTTAAGTATTCTTGTAGTTTTGATTAAAATGATGAATACTTGAAGAAAAAATAGTGATTTGAGTAATAATTGTTAATGGAACTTGGATGAACTTGAAAGTGATTTTAATCCTCATAACTTAAAGATATAAGGCTTATTGTATTATTATTATTGCAAGAAAATAAGTATTGTAAAAATTTCATCATCAAAGTCTACTACTTGAAAAATGAAATTTGGACTTGTTGGACAAAATACACTAATCACACATATTAGTAGCCTTGTTAATGGTATATAAGACTATTAAAAGTGTTAAAATGTAAAAATAATCCAACATTATAAAGATGATCCTTTAAAGTCTACTAGTTTAGTAGGAAAATACTAATCTTGAAAGTTAGCATGGAAAAATACAACTTTTGTAAGTTAAGGGACTAATGTTGTAACTTTAAAGATGAGGGACTAAAATGGATATTTTAGAAACTTAAGTCTAAAAATACAACTATGAAAAGTTTGGTGTCAAAAGTATAAATAATAATTTTCCAAGGTTGGTTTGGTAAGTACTAGTAAACATACATATGTATTTTGTATAAAAGTGTATTTTTATAAAATGGAATTTTATAAAAATATGGATTTTTTCTAACAATAGAACTATTATAAAAGCAAAGGTTTTTATAAAATGTTAGACAAATTAAAAACTTGGGAGAACTTATATAAAAATGAACACTTTTATATAAATGGGAATATAAAAGTGTTGGAACATTTTTGTATATAAGTTGCCAAGTTTTGTGGTAAAAATACAAAAGTATTTTAAAAACTTTCCAAGTAATATGTGTTGAGAATTAGAAAATTGAGTAATATTTCTAGAAAGTACATATTGGAAAACTTAGAAAAGTTAACTATATATATATATATATATATATATATATATATATATATATATAAAAGTTAAGAAAATCGGACTTGGACGTGTTAACGCACAATGACGTAAAAGCGGACAAACGAGAAAAATATCATTACGGCAAGATAAGTAAATATATATTTTAAGGAGTAAAATATATAACTTGGGTGAAAAATTACATAACACTTTCCTAAGTGTTGGAGAAACATTCGTGGGAGAAAACATAACGTAAATAATTTAATGATTAAAAACGTTAAACGAACGTATGGACTTAACGAGGAAAATACATGTGTATATATATATGTTCGGCTCGACGAAATTCTAGTATATTTACTTAATTGGAAAGTAAATATACGGGAAGGAAAACCGAGACGAGTAAATAATATATATATATATATATATATATATATGTATACCGAACCGACGAGATCCTAGTATATTTACTTAATGGGAAAGTAAATATACGGTGTGGTGAGTCGAGTCGGGCGTTAAAGAAATATTATCGAACGACAAGACCTTAGTATATTTATTTGAATGGGAAAATAAATGTGCGGTAAAGTGAGTCGGGTCGAGAGTCAAAAATATTATATCGAACGATACGATCTTAAGTATAATTATTTAATGGGAAAGTAATTATACGTTAAGTGAAGTCGAGTCGAGGATAATATTATGCAAGTTAAAGAAATATTAACGCGAATATATATAACTTGTAAGAAAGGGGTAATCCATCACCAACGGGCCTAAGACACACGTTTGAATTAAACGGGGAATTGGAATAAATCGTGGTTTGGGAGTTGGGTGTACAACTTGCCGAAGCACATACACTATAGGTATAGTGGCTTATACGTCTAGGACGTTTGTAGGTGTTTGACCTCCAGCTTACTATTCTCTATTGAGCCGAGCACTTATACAGGTGAGTTTCACGGCCCCATTTTAAACTATTTTACGTTTTTCGGGGGAAAGATATGTTAGGGAAAATGTTTGACGGGATAAATACTTGAGTTGTGATCGCCACTCGGGGTTGAGTCCTCTCTTCTATAACCATTAATTCAGGGAAATGAAACCGAAGGAATATTTGGATAGTACTATTGGTGCCTGACAAGGCCCACCCCTAATCGATAGCGTCGATTATGCATCGGCGTATGCCAGGGGTGCACGTATTCTGAAATTTAGTCGTGGGATACTGAGTAACGACTTGGAGTGGGGCATTATTATTAGTCTTGGTTTGGTTATAGGCTCAAGTAGAATTGTAGGAATTTGCAACTCCTATAAATTGTCATAACATGGTATTTCCCAAGAAATAAAGTTTTGGAAACTAAAACCTGTGAACTCACCAATATATATATATATTGACGATTTTTAAACATATCTTTCAGGTAATTGAATGAGGAAGGATGGCGTGGCTAGCTGGGTTGGGGGATCTCACTCTTGAGCGTCGGTTGTCTTGCAGTGGTTTCACTTTTATTTCCCAAGTGTTGGGATATATTTGGGAAACCTCCTTTATTGTATTAAAACTATTTGGTAATTATGTAAACTTAAAACACGGTTACGACGCCTTAATAAATGATCCCTTTTCTTTTAATTACTTATAGTTTGCGTTAACCTTGACTTTAGGCACTTGAACCGTCGCGCCACGTGTTTCCGCCATTGGCGTGGTGTGACAGATGAAAATTGAAAATGTGTGTCATTCTTTAACATATGCTCACTTTACACATCATAATCACCTATCATCATCATTATCATGACATATCCTTTGATACCACTTCGGTTTTCTTTTTCAGGTTCACATTGCAACTTAAGAGTGTCTTGAGAAAGTGACAAAATTGTACATAGACGAGTGTTGATCCTTTAGAAAAAAAAACATTTTTTTAAAACGGCCTATTCCTTTTATGATACACACATTTTGTCACTTCATATTAAATTTTTCTATCACGGGACGCTCCCGAGGGATAATATATTATTTAATAGAAGTGAGAAGAGAAAATAAAAATATAATGATAAAGAAAAGATGAACATTAAATATTAATTAACATATTTAAAATTTTAAAATAATAGTTAATAATATAATAATTATCTTTATATAAAATATAATAATTATTGATACGATGTAGGAGACAGGGGCTGGAAAATAAAAACTAGAGAGCTCCAACGAATGACACGTAAATTATGATATAGTACAATTATATAATTACTTAATATGATGGAGCAGAGAAAATAAAAACATAAAGATAAAGAAAAGATAAAACATGAAATATTTTTTAAAATATTTAAAATTTTAAAATAACAGTCAATGATACAATAATTTTCTTTTTTCTAAAAAAGACAAAATTACAGAAATCAACCTTTATGTTTCATCAAAATTGCAGGTTCCAAGCTTTATATTTAATTTGCACAGAGATTAACTTTTCATTATAAATTTCCGTGCAGGTTACAACCTTTAACAAAAACCTAGTTAACGATTTCATTAAATGAAAAACCGATGTTCTTGATTTTGAATTTGTAACACTACCCACACCATCCCTTAAGATTTTATCTGATATATTTGTTTGTCTGTTTCAAATCCTAATATTTATTTATTTTTCATATAAAATGGAATATTTTACACAGAAAAGGTTAATACATTAAATTTCATTAAAAACCTTACAATAATGAAACATTTCAAAAGCCTAAAAACGTTACAAAGAACCAAAAGCTAAAATGTTAAATTGCATTTATTTTCGACTTTAATTTGAAAGGTCAAGTTTTTTTTGTGAACGGCTAATTTCCTCTCCCATTTTTACACCACTTTATTACACCCCTTTTTTTAGCTCTAATGAGGCTTGAAGACCCCCCCCCCGCCCATTTTGAAACATCAACACATTTACCACCACATAAGGGGTAGGGCATTGAAACTTGTAGTTTTTAATTTCAATAATCCAATATAAAGTTTCCTCAAATTGAGAGGAGATATAAAATAATTCCCAGTTTTGGTATAGACCCATGCCATGCCTTTATTTGTGACAGTTACGGATAAATTAATTTATGCTCCCACATATATATGGAGGATCAAATGAGAAGATACTTATTATGAGAACAAAAAGATGAAATGAAATATTAAATACTTTAACTCTTATTACATTAATTATTATCTCTTTAATTAATTGGTCATTAACACTTTATCCTATACATTATCAAATTTTGGCGTACACATATCAAAATTCATCCTACATATATCGAAATTATCAGACGTTTATCCTACACATATTGAGATTATCATACGTTAATCCTACACATATAGAAATTCTACATTTGTCCTACACATATCAAAAGATTAATCATTTATTTAACATTAAATCCAATTATTATATGAAAGAATACATTTTGAAATTGAATTAATAGTTTCATTAATTTAACTAGTTTAGGGGGTTAAAAAAATTAATCATTTATTTAACATTAAATACAATTAATATATAGAGGATTGGATTAAATTTATTTATTTTTTATTTTTATAATTCTTCTCATTTGCACTCTCCACTACACACACACACAAACATATATATATAAAACCCACTATATAGGGGGAAGATCAATTGAAAAGAAACTTTATGTGAGAACAAAAAGAAGAAATGGATAATGATAAATATTAAATACTTTAACTCTTCTTACATTAATTATATATCTCTAATTAATTAGTCATTAACACTTTATCCTACATGTTATCGAAATTTGTCCTACACATATCAAAATTCGTCCTACATATATAAAAATTAAAATAAATAGCCAAAATAGTCCCTGTGCTTTGGGCCATTTTGCTGGTCCAGCCCAAAATCAAAATAATTGCTTGAATAGTCCCTTGAGTTTCACGAAATAGGCCAAAACAGTCCAATTACTTAACGGGGTTAACTCAACCTCGTTAAGACTAGGGCAAAATCGTCAAGTCACCTCTAAGAATAAACCCCATCCCTACCCCCAGCCACATCAATTTATCCCCTGTATCATCATCTTCTTCTAGAACATTTTACCCAAACCCTAATTCTCACATTCCACACTTTAGAACCCAAACACTACAGCCAATTCTTGATAAAGAACCCATTAATAAAAGAATATGGTTTAGGGATAACCGTATTGAAGATGAGATGTGGCAACCGTGAAATCTCAATAATCAAAGGTGGTGCAACGGCGTCGTTCACAGTTTGTGTGTTGGCCGTGGTGACAATCGGTTTGGGGTTTCTAGAAGGATGGAAGAATATGAAGAAACGTGGTTTGGATGTGTATTGGTCTTGGTGGTGGTGGTGACGCGTGGATAGGTTGAATATGTGACAAGTAGAGGAGATGGTGATCTGCAAATCGAAGAGATAGGTTGCCAGTGCGAGAGAAGGAAGACAAAAAAAATACAGCTCCGCACAGTGTGGTTGCAGGTGGGGTGTGGTTGCTGATGATGGTTAGGTTAGGTTTTATGGGATGAGGTGAAGGTAGGGGTGGGTTTCGGAAAGGAAATGAGAATAGGTAGTGGAGATGGGTTTTCGAAAGGAGGATCTGGTGGTGATGAGCAGGTTTCAATTGGGTGGGTCAATGGTGGCGGCAGTGGTAAAAGGTGGAGGAGATGGTGGGTGGTGGTGGTGAAAGGTGAAGATCGTGGTCGGTGGTATAGATTAAAGAAGATGAGGTGGGTGGTGGGTCCCACTTAAATTTTTTAATATTAGTTATATGTCTCTTTGATTTTTTAATTATTATATTTTAACAGTAAGAGAGTATTTGAGGTAACTTGATGATTTTGCCCCTGACTTAATAAGGTTGAGTTAACCGCGTTAAGTAATTGGACTGTTTTGGCCTATTACCTGAAACTCAAGGAACTGTTCAAGCAATTATTTTGATTTTGGCCTGGACTGACAAAATGGCCCAAACAACACGGATTGTTTTGGCTATTTAATCTAAAAAATATCATATGTTTATCCTACACATATCAAAATTATCATACGTTTATCCTACTCATATAAAAATTTATCCTAGGTATATCCTACACATATCAAAATTAACATTCACTCTAAATTAGGTTTGGTTTGAAAAATATAATTTAAAAATCATTTATGAGTTTCATTTATTTAAGTAGTTTAGGGCATGTTACAAGAATTAATAATTTATTTAACATTAAATACAATTATTAAATAGAAGATTTTTATTAGTTAAAATTTGTTCTTTTTCTTCTTACAAGATATTTTCTTCTCATTACAACCTTTAACAAAAACCCAGTTACCGTTTTCATTAATTGAAAAACCGACGTCCATGATATTGAATTTGTAACACTACCCACACCTTCCCTTAAGCTTTTACCTGATATATTTGTTTGTCTGTTTCAAATCCTAATATTTAATTATTTTCCATATGAAATGGAATATTAAATTATATGAAAAAGGTTAATACATTAAATTTCATTAAAAACCTTATAATAATGAAACATTTCAAAAGCCTAAAAACATTACAATGAAACAAAAGCTAAAACGTTAAAGTAGATTTATTTTCGACTTTAATTTGAAAGTTGAAGGTTTGAATTTCAATAATCAAAGATAAATTTTCCTCAAATTGAGAGGAGATATAAAAGATAAATTTTCCTCCAACTGAGAGGAGATATAAAATAATTCCCAGTTTTTGGTATCGACCCATGTGATGCCTTTGTTTATGACAGTTACGGATAAAGGAATTTAAGCACATTGAGAAGAAATTTTATGTGAGAAAAAAAGAAGAAATGACAAAATGATGAATATTAAATACTTTAATTCTTCTTACATTAGTTATTATATCTCTAATTAATTAATCATTAACACTTTATCCTACACATATCAAAATTCATCCTACATATATAAAAATTATCATATGTTTATCATACACATATCAAAAATATCATACGATTATACTACACATATAAAAATTTATCCAACGTATATCCTACACATATCAAAATTATCCTTCTCTCTAAATTAGGTTTGGTTTGAAAAATATATTTAAAAATTATTTATAAGTTTCATTTATTTAACTAGTTTAGGAGATGTTACAAAAAATAATAATTTATTTAACATTAAATACAATTATTAAATAGAATATTTCTATTGGTTAAAATTTGTTCTTTTTCATCTTGCAAGATATTTTCTTCTCATTTGAACTCTCTCTCTCCACACACACACACACACACACACACACACATATATATAGGAGGAGGATCAAATGAGAAGAAACTTAATATAAGGCCATGGGGTGTACCTTCACATCAAGTGTGTTAACGATGACGTGGGATTTTAACTTTCATTGTAAACCACTCCCTTCACATGTTAAGGAGCATTAAATTGGCACAAAGTTAACATGTTAACATGACTTAAAAGAGAGAAAGTTAAGGGGATGAGGTAGAGAAAGGGCTTTAAACCATTTCCTTAAAGTGAGCAAGTGTGAAAAGAGACATAATGGAGCATGTGGCATCTAGGTGGAGTTAAAGATGGTTAGAGTATACCCCATGGCCTAAGAACAAAAGGAACAAATGACATAATGATAAACATTAAATATTTTAGCTTTTGTTGTATTAATTGTTATCTCTCTAATTAATTAGTCATTAACACTTTATCCTACGCATTATAAAATTTTCCTACACATATCAAAATTCATCTTACATATATTTAAAATGATCGAGATTATCATATGTTTATCCTACATATATAAAAGTTCATCCTACACATATTGAAATTCTCCTTCACTTTAATTAGGTTTGCTTTGAAAGTATATAACTTAAAAATTAATTATGAGTTTCATTTATTGATCTAGTTTAGGGGTTGCAAAAAAATAAATAATTTATTTAACATTAAATACAATTATTATATGAAAGATTTCTATTGGTTAATATTTGTCTTTTTTCTTCTTACAACTATTTTGTTCTCATTTGAACTTTCCAATATATATATATATATATATATGGTAGAGATCCTGTAGAAAAATAGGTTTTTGTGAGAAGCGTGAGAAGGATTAAAAATTGATATGTATGCATCATTTTTTGGACTTATTTATGATGTTTTGGATTGTTTTGCCTAGAAAAACACCAACCATAACAATCAAAAACCGAAAACAATGTATTTAAGCTTAAAACTTAAAAACACTATGCCAAGAACTTTAAGCATTGCGTTTTAAGCGTTTACTAGTGTGTTTTATCTGTGTTTTAAATTTAATGACTATAATACATTGAATTATGTTTTAAATTGTTGTGTTTAATGTTTTACAAGTCAAAGCAACACAAAACATCATTTCTAAATTGAAAATATGATGGGTACATGTCAATTCTTGATCCTTCTCATATATCTCACGAAAACCAAATTTCCTACAGGATCCTCTCTCTCTCTCTTTCTCTTTCTCTCTCTCTCTCTCTCTCTATATATATATATGTGTGTGTGTGGGGGGGGGGGGGGGGATTTGTAGATTGCAAACTACCTTCACTTAAGAAAACCAATTAAACCCATTTGTATGACCAAGATGTATTATATATAATATATATAGCATCTCATATTTAAATATTTGTAGATAAGTTCACAATCGAAGTCCATAGAACATGATTGTCATAAATGCAATCACAAGTAGAAAAATCAAACAAGTTTAATCACTCCTGATAAACTATTTGAGATGACCAAAATAATGTTGCATAACCCTTGTAATTTTATGCTATCAAACTTAAGTTGGGGCGGACCTTGGACGCCCCTACCGAAGCTACCATCACACAAACTAGCATCTGTCATGGCACCTGATACAAATGTGTTTAATTGCCCATAATCATGCGACTTTAATGCCTTCTTGCATTTCTTTATGTTGGAAATCGCATCATCGTAGAGTGCTATGCATTGTGTGTAGTTGCTGGAATTGATGGCGGAATGAATCAGTTTTTTGGCAACTTTAGCGGTCTTTTGGGCATTCTTGATGGAAATGCGTCCAAGGATGGTGAGGCTTGCGTTGGTCGACCGAGGATCAGATCTGAGGGAGTTGGAGCATAGAGAAGGATCAATGGTTTGTTGGCAAACCTCATTGATTAAATCAGCAAAGGCTGAAGATTCAACAAGTATCAATAGCAAAACATGAGTTAACACCAACAAAGAATTATTAACCCAAAATCTCATCTTTGAATGGAGTAATGTAAACGACTTCCCAACACTCTGTTATATAATATCCTCCTCATAATTTATATTTAGATTTTGTTTTTACATAACTCAAATTAAATGTAAATTAACTACACCCAACTATTCAGCGTTAATATACAATACAATTTTAAAGTAATATGGACTTAATTTTATTTTAAAATATTAATACATATATATAATATATATATATATATATATATGGAAAGTGAATATGGTGCTGTTACACATGTAACCTTACATATGCTCAAAACTATTTAGTTTTGGTAAATTTCAATTAAAAATCATTTTCATAAATTAGTTCTCATGATTATCTGAGTATATATCCAAACGAAAAGCTAGTTTTCGTTTATCAAAATAATAATGGAGACTACTCGACCCAATCCCCATGAGTAGCCATGGCCCACAGCCTCACTATTCCATGCTTCTTATATTTCTTCTCTTGATTTTTTTTTGTTTACACACGAGCAAAATCTTCAATCCTATTTCTTCGTATATTGTTTTCAAAACAATCAAAGTTAATATTTTTAATTGAAATTTACCAAAACTACGTAGTTTTGATTTGTTACACATGTAAGATTATATGTCTAACATCACCATATTCATCAATCAATATGGAAATATTATTAAACTCAAAAACTTTTGAGCTAAAGAAATCAATGTAAATATTAAATAATTGGTATTTTAAAGGAAAAAAAATAAAGTTTGAAGGTCGAAGATAGTATAAGTTCTTTCTTCATGAATGCATTAACTAAATTGAATTGAATGTTTTTTTTAACAAATTACCGAGAAATCACTTTTTCGAAATCTTGACTAAAAAAATTAAACTTTTTAAGAAAACTCTAATATCTAGTGAAGAATCTTTTGTTTTATTTAATAGTAAATTTTCATTTACGTATACCAAATTTTAGAACTCGTTTCTTACCTTTAAAATTAACAAGATTACAAGAATCATACTTAATATTTACATATGCTGTACACTACGTCTTTTGACACTAACTCAGTTAAATGTTATCGTTAAATCTAATTACATATGAGTATTTTAGTTTGTACTAAATATTTTAAAAAAATATTAATAAATAAAAAGCTAAACTAATGTGTGTAACCAGTTGGCTAGAAAGTCCATTTTTCATAATAACAAATGTAATAAGTCTATGTAGACATTGTGTTTAAAATTTTAGGAAAATGATTAATTTCATATATACCCTCACAAAATATCATATACATTCAACCAAAACTAAAAAATATCATATATATACCCAGTTTTAATAAATATTTAACTAATGACCATTCTACCCCTTTTCAGTACCAGCCCTAGGTTTTGTTAGTATCAGTTTTTAGCAGTTTTTTTATCGCATTAGGGCATAATATCATCAAGTTTTGGAAGCTTCGTTTTTGTTCTGAACAGGATGTTGGAGGGGTTATCTTTGTTATTCACCAGTTCAATTGATTTTGTCCATATTTGGTCTTTATGGTTTCTTCAGTTTAACAAGAGAAGTAAACTATAGTTTTGAGGCTGCTTCGAAAAGGGGTCGGCATCCCACGTGGCTCGGTGATGCCGAAGAGAACACACCCCCCGAGTTAATTTCGGCACAAACGGTAACATACTACCAAGCTTCCTGACCCAAAATCATTAAATGATTTTGACCGTTCAATGGTCATTTTAAAGTAACAAATCTCCTAAATTAAATCTATATACAATGCAACATTTTCACCCATTTTTTATACCATTAATTACTCTCCAATTCTCCACAATTTATTCAATTTTTATAAACTTCAAAAACAAATATACTAAACCATGGATCCGAACCAACATCCATTGCCTGAAACTTTAGGAAAATGATTAGGGTAGTGCTAGGAACGTAATGTGGTTGAAAATTTTGAGAAACTTTACGAAAATTTTTTCAAGAAAACTGACAGGTTTGAAAAACCGTCTCATCAGTCAATAGCACGACCGTGCACAGCAGTGTGCAGGGCGTGCTTGGCTAGAAAAACCGTTAAAAATTTTCCCGCGTAACCAGTCTGACCTAAGAGACTGAGCAAGGTCGTGCTACCCTAGTGCAGGGGCGTGCTCAACTCTAAAACAACACCAGAACTTCTTAAGTTTCAAAATTTAAGTTATTTTTGCAGTTTAAAATCAGTTTTAGGGTATTTTAGGCAAAAACCACTTTAAACAGTTGAACCAGTAGGAACACAGACTGTAGACTGAGCCACATGGCCATGTTCATCAGTTGAGCATGGGCTTGTAGCTACTGGACCTAAGTTGTTTATTTTCTGCAAAAATGTTTAAGTTTGTGAAGCTGAACCGATTTTGTTGTGTTTTGCAGGTCCATGCCCAGAATGAAGAGACCAGCACAGAGATCACCGCCAGTTTCGTCTAACTCCCACCACTCTCATCATTCAGGAGAGTTGGATCCACTGGCTACACTAGAGACGTACACTTTTCAGCCTGAGGAAATATCCCTGTTGGAGTCCACCCATGGGTGTACTTCAACAGGCACGGGACAGAGCGATACGCCAGAAATCAGTTACGTTTGTTTGAGAGGAGACCATTGGGACCTTACTTACCAGTGGATTATGAGGCCCTAGAGCAGGTGGGGCTTGAGCCCAGGTTTTACAATATGTTGTCCCACTAGTGGCACAGATTCTTCAAAATCAGGGAGATAGTCTATAGGGAGCTCACTCTTGAGTTCCTTGCTTCATTCGTATACACTCCCCCTACTGCTGGGAATGACATGGTTTCTACTACATGCATTGGGTTCAGGATAGCAAGAAACTGGTATAGGATGACTTTGGCTGAGTTTGGGGTACGTATAGGATTGTATAGACAGAGAGAGACTACCGAGACTATTTTCATAGACAGTCTTTACTGGTGGCCTGATGGTATGGCGCCTGAGGACTTCTGGCCCACCATTTCTGAGGTCGTCTGGGACCCCAAGAAACACAAAAGGTCCAGTTTTCCTGACCCACTCCATAGATGGATTCATATGATTATTGCTAGTACATTGGGGGCCAGGAAGGATAGTACTGGGGTGTGAATGAGCGGGAGGCATTTCTTTTTTACTGCATCACTGAGGGGCGGTATTGCAATCTTGCCCATGTTAGCTGAGTTCTTCACTCGCATTTTTGGTACCACTTCAGCCAGTCTCATCTATGGGGGCCCGTATGTCACTCGCCTCACCACATCATTAGGGGTCCTCACCCCCGAGGCAGTGTCTGGACTGACGGCCTTTGAGCGGGTCCATCCCATGGGTATTGATACGATGAAGACCACTGGGATTATTAATAAGGAGACGCGGAAACTGATAGATGTGACAACCGTCACCCCTATCTTTTAACAAGTTGTCAAATCTAGTCCGTGTACTTCCTATTTTTTTTATCTAATAAAAGTTGAGTTCTTTCGATTATTACTTTCTTTATTTAGAAATGTTCACATTTTAACCGAACGCGTATATGAATACATTATATATTTTGGCATTAAATATATATATATATATATATATATATATATATATATTAGTTATTTAGTGAAATTAATCAAAAGTTTTGAAAGTTTAAGATTTATAAAATTTAAAACATTTTGTTAAGTTATATTTGGGTTTTTTTTTATTAAACAAGACTACAGGGACTGATTATGTCAAAAATGAAAGTTAAAAAATCTGGACCTCTCTTTCCCTCCTATTCCTCTGTTTCTTTTTTTTTCCGGTGAACTATTGCCGGAATCCGGCAACCATTCCGGCGATGCCCAAAAACCAGTTTTTAATGCTTGATATCCCTTTTAAATGATTCTTAAACGTTTCTCTACGTTATGCGAACTTAATCAAGGCATATCATGAGCATTTAACGTGTTTTGTTGCGGGTTAAATCAAGCGACTATACATAACCGTCGGAAACTTTTAAACGGATTAAAACCTATCAACTACTCGTTCATTATATAAATTATTAATAGTATTCGTTTTCTGCACCCCTAATCGCTCTAAACCCACTTCAAATCCAGCAAAATCGTGTCCAAAAACCTGCAAATTTGCGATTCATGACTCGGTTTTTGAAGCTTCATTTTCGACTAAGAATCGTGCTTGTAAGTTCCAATTTATCGCGCCATTTTGTTCCTTGTTCATTCCTTGATAAAAGCCCTTTGATTCCAGAGCATAATCGTAGCGAATCAGGCTTATTATTTTTGGTGTTAGGGTTTGGATAGGTTGAATGGGGAAGAAGATGACTATGTGTATAGTATTTAAATAAATATAGATTTCAATTTATTTAAACATCTTTGCATGTGGTGTAGTGGTTGGTTGTGAGGGTGGCTGTCCAACAGACCTGAGTTCGAACCCAAGCAACACAGCCCCTTTTTTTTCTGATTTTTCTTTGCATATTATTTTTCCTTTATTTTAACCATTTAAAATTTATTTCAACTTAGAATATTCATAATAAATTCATTTTTTTCTCCAAAAATTATGAAAATTTAGATATAGCATCTTGACACTCTAAAGAAAATTATCATATTTTCATTTTCTGAAAAATATATTATTTTCCTATTTTTCTTGATTTAAATTGTTGTAATCATAATTAATTGATTAAAAATTCATCTTTAATGATTTTAATCTCAAACTTTTTGGGAAATTATTTCTAAGCAACATGAACTGAAATAAAAATTATTGGTTCAGAAAACATTCATTTTTATTATTTTCCCTATTTTTAATCATTTAAACATGATTTAATTTCATTAAATTAGTTTTAAATATAAATAAGTTTAGAAAAATTATAGGAAAATTATTTTCATTTATTTACATCAGAAAGTATTTATTCTCTGTAAAAATAATATTTTTGGATCATGTTTTGTATTATTAGTCTCATTTACGTTTAAAAAGACTTAATTAACCATACATTTATTTATACCATTTGACATCTATTTTATAATTACTTTTTTTTATAAAATAGAAATATTATTACATTTGGAAGTCTTAATTATTATTTATTTGAATCATTGTATAACCCATCATTATATATTTAAACATTTATAATTATTGTATTTATTTACAATAATTTGGTGAAAATAATTAATTAAATTACTTTGCCTTAATTATTCAAACATATTTATATCTAAATATTCAATTGGTAATAATTATATTACCTAAACCATATTTACAAACTTTGGTATATTATTTTTAATGTACAACTTCTATAATAATACGATTTATCATAAAAACTCTAAATTCCCCAAATCGACTTAGCAAGCCCTAATGCCTTAGAACCCTAGATACTTTAGACTCTTAGACATTTCCTTACTAGTATTCATATATATTATAGGTTGAATTCCTCGGAATTCCCATTACTTAGCTCACGACCGCTTAAGTTGGATTTTGATCGCTTTCGCAAAACTGTGAGTATATCTTTCCCCTTTTTCATGTTTTACTCTTTTGGGGCTATTCATCTACACTATGACTAAATGTTACTCTTTCACTAAATGCAATTCTCATGTGTGTTTGCTTTATGTTAATTTGTGTGTCTATGACTTGTCAAAATCATTAACCTTTGAGGGCCTGACATTTCAATGAATAGTACTATGGTATATACCCTTGTGACTCTGTTGAGAGTCCTTGTCATTGCTATGTATTTCATTACTACTAGCGCATACTATATATATTTCCTTTCATTTCTAGGGTTGATTTTGAACGGATATTACTTATTACATAATTGCAAATGGTACCGCACATGAATTGCTAAACACTTTTCTTACTATATGTATTCAAACAGGGTATGTTCACCAATACATTTTTGTATTGATCAAATTATTTTCGTACATGTTTCAGGTTGTTTTGAGATGCATTCTTTAAGCTTTCGGATTCATATTTAGATTTTGGATTCATTATATATCAGTTAATTAACATTTCGAATCGTTGTATTTCAATTCAATGTAATAAACTATTTAATCATTGTATCAATATTTACACTTTTAGTCCATGAGCTATTGAACAATCGTCACTACGTGACACCTCGATGTTTCCGCCATCGGTCGGGGTGTTACAATAGACAACAAGAAGGAGCTGTGGGATGAGAAAGCGGCATATGAGGCTGCATATGGTGAGAGGGAGCCAGATGAGACCGGCTGGGCAGAGTCTTCAGCAGCAGCTGCAGCCAGACGACCAGAGTCATCAGCAGTTGCAGCCAGGCGACAGAGCTCTAGACGCCAGAGCCCCAGACGCCAGACAGGACCACCACCAGTTGCCAGGACAGATCGCCAGCAGTCTAGAGGTATGTTCCGCACTATCATGGATCGACATGACACACTTACTGAGTTCCGGTCCTTTCGAGAGGATTATCCAGGCACATGGCCTCCTGCACCGGCTCTACCTCTAGATCCCGCACCAGCCACCGCTCTCGCCGCGCCTGCTCGGTTTGACCTTCTCTCTCTCTCTCTACAGGTTTATTCATGATGTTTGATGGTTTTTTGACTCGAAATACTATTTTATTATATTTTTCTTTTGTGGTTGTATGACTGTTGACACTTCGGATGTTGGTTTTATTTGCATGCTCGGTGCATGCCAGACACGTACCACCCGCTGGTGCCTCGGCACTAGTATCTATCTTAGGACTTAATTTTTATTTATCTTTGTTACTTTTATTTTATTTTCTTTTCTAGTATTTTTGGACAAGTTGAGGACAGTTTGCTATTTGTGGAGCCGCCGTTTCGACGTCTCTATGTGGAGGATGCAGGTTTCGCTCACACATGAGTGGATTCGTCATTATCAGGGGAGTATTAGTTTCTCTTGCCTTTTTCTATTTCTGCACTTAAAATTTATACCAAAATTTTAAGTGTGGGGTGGACCATTATTGCTGCTTATTTTATTTTAACTCGCGGGTCATTTTTCATTTGATTGTAGTTGTCCGGTACACTCTTAGCAGTTTGATACCCGTAGCGTCATTCACGGTCACTTTGGCAGATTTGTATAGTCTATTAGGCTCGTCTAAGTGGTTACTATTAGGCATTTATGCCGAACGGTTCTGTAACGACCCGGTCAGTCGGTAACGGGTCGTCGGGTCGGGTATCAGAGTTGCACAGCGGATTCGGATCGTGATAGTCTTGACCTTTCCAGGATCCACGTCATCGCTATCTGATTGGTTACCTGAACACATGCCAAAAATAGTTTCTGTCAACATAAAGTTGGTGAGGTCGTGTATTTTATAAACAGAATGGCCAGTTCTATCTTTTGTATTTCTTTAAATAATTCTTTTAAATAAACATGCTTTACAATTCTATTGGGGAAAATTCTATTAAATCAATTCTATTTTATATCAATTCTATTATATCGATTATATCGATTATATTCTATTATTGCCATTCCTTATCGATTGGACCACTCTGCTTGTGGTAACTTGCTTATAACTACCCTCTAGTTGGGTAAACCTGGTTCCTGTCCTCTCCTGGAACAAGAATGGTTCCTGCCCATTTACCTGAGCAAGAGAAGGATATGGCGATACCGTCCAGTACTGTCCTCGTTGTTTCTATTGTCCCCATATTCATTCTATTATTCTTTATAACATTTCTATTATGTAAAGCATTTCTAGGTTTTCTAAGTGACATGTATTCCCCCAAAACATTAATAAAACAGTAAAAGTGGGGAGTTCACGATACTCACAGGTTTGCGTATAATCTTCTATAGTCTCTTTTATTATAATTATATGTCATATATATATCGATACGTTTTACGCGTGGGACTTGTTAGATTGTAATACTTAGGATATATATCATATATACAATTTATATATATAGAATTCGGTATATATTAGATAGTCCTAAACTCGGGGTTCATTATTGACACGACACGGACATCCTAAATCTAGCTGGCCATTACAGCTTGGCACTCATAAGCTGGCCATTACAGCTTGGCACTCGTAGCTAATAAAAGAATAGAAAATATTATGATTAACCCGAGTCTAGTATATCGTTTTATATATCGAATCGTATATATATAAACGTATATATTTTATATATGATTATTATTCTCTTATTATTATTATCAAGTCCGTACGTTATTCGTATTATATATATATTCGTATAATTCTAATAATCCTCGTCTAGCTATTGGACCGGGTTCTATTCCGGGTGTTGACCGAGTCACCGAGTCGACTCGGTATCGGTTTAACTCTCCGATTCGATTAACGGTACCTCGTAACCAAAACAAAGATAATATTATAACGTGGTATTAATAACAAATATCCAATTATAATATATATAATCTGTTTAGATTATACCCTTTTTGGAGAGCAATCGGCTTCTTGCCGGAGGAGCAACCGGAAGTCGTATCGAACCGGGTTTCGGACCCGTCTTCCGGATTTGATAGCCGAAGCACAAATTGAACCATAAAAGAGTTTTATCCTTACCCACTCGACCCTATGGTCGCCGGATCCAAGACCACACACACATCGCTGTGTGTGTGTGGGTTATAAACCATTCAAATGGGTTCAGGATTATAACCAGCAAGCGAAGGGTGGGTAGGACCCGATTAAGAATACTATGGTTTATTATCAAGACCTGATGACAATAACAACCGGGTGAACTAGCTGGTTATCGGGATTCACAATAGAAAACAAGGGTTCGGTAACCGAAGGACTCGCCGGAGTTCTACCGGTACACGAACAGGAGATGACCGGATGTCTTGAAAGCTATGGTTTGGAGGTGTATTATCCGGTACATCACAGAAACAAGGCTCGGGTTCTCAATAGTCACCCTAACCTGGTGACCGTTCAGTTCTTAAAGACAAATAGGGCAGAGTATCGGGTTATAGTTGGGTTGATTGATGGGTTATCGGTGGTTCGGTGAGGAAGGGTTATGGGTTTGGTTGACCAGAGGTTTACCAGGACACACGACAGTCACCGGATTTGGTGACTGTCCGGTTACTATAACAGAGGTGGGTTATCGAGTAGTTGAGTGATGAAGTGTTATCGGGTTGGGTTTAATTGATCAGAAACAGAGAGACGAGTTGAAAGGGTGGTTACCGGAGTGAAGGAGGAAGAAGATGGTGGCCGGAAACAGGAGAGGCGGCGACGGCGGCGGCGCCGGAGGTGATGGCCGGTTGCTGCTGTTGTTTGGTGTTTGACAGAACACACACATATGTGTGTGTTCGTATATGATGCAGACAAAAGAGAGAGGAGCAAGGGTATTAAAAGGAATAATAATACAAGGGGTGTTTGGCAACGAGGATAATAACTGAAACTCGGGTGTTTGGTAACGAGTATAATAATAAAATAAGAAACGTTTGGCAACGTTTTAATAGAAGATAAGGAGCGTTTAACCGAGATAATAAAAATCCAATAATTATTATCTATATAATCGATTGAAACGGTTAGTCGCGAGATTCGAACTTAAATAATTTATTAGATAATCGGGTGGTCGGGTACGACCCGACCCGTTTAAGAGACCCGTAACACCTCGAGGTGTTACATTCTCCCCCCCTTAGGAAATTTCGTCCCCGAAATTTGAGTGATCTTGTCCTTTACACCCTTAATCTATAAGGATGTCACAAATCTAAACCGAACATTTATCAGTGAGACATGATCAGTTTTTGTGGTTTACAAGGAACTTGATCTTATATCAATCCAAATCTACGTTTTAACCTTTCTTGTTATAGTCATGTTAATACAGATACACGGACTATCTGTATTCTCTGGTATGACTATTAAAGGTTTTCCGTATAGATTTATATTTTTCTTTATACTATGAATATTTTTCTTATCTTATTCCTCATTAGAGTGAGAAACAGACTGAATATCATTCTTATATAAAGACAATCCAAACATACTTGAGATTTTAATTGTTTTTCTTCTGAAAGATTTACAAACCTCTAGCAAACATCACTAGAGTCTCAAATCGATACGATATACTCATCGTTTGATATTCGGATTTAACTACAATGATGGATTCTATATGGTTCTAGAGAGATAGATACGGAAGTCCCTTCATTATCATGACTTGAATGGGATCCGAGCTACTACCTCTTTTATTCGAACTTTAGAATTTGCCATCATTGTAATTCCGATTCTTAAAGAGTAGAAATGATTTCTCAGATCGTTAGACGTATCTTATCCGGAATCAAAAGGTGCCGGAAAAGACTAATCGAACTTGTTGAATTACACGGTTTCAACAGTTCCTTTTTATCTCTGGAGAGATGAAAGGCATCATCATTGATGAGTCTTTTAGGAAAGATCTTCGAATTATATTCTAATAACTCTTTCTTTGATAATGATTCAACTGACATTGAATTCTTATCACTTTTCCTTTTTCATTATCTTGACCTACTGAAATCGGTTATTAAGATTTCTCTTAAATCATCGATAATAATCTTTTTGACTATTACATTGATGATTGACTGCATTGTATCTCAATACATATTATTTGACTTTTCTTATTGTATTATCGTGAATGAGGTATTTCACAATTCTACAGTCAATATATGTAACTTTCTCTTTATAGTCTCGGAATCTACTGGTAACAGTCGTCGTTACGATTCCTTGAATTTAAAATTCTAGGAACGATGCATCATTCATTCTTTCTCAAAATCATGATTATCATTCAGGCTTAATGCATGAGTACTTATTGCGTTAAGTATTTCTGCAATTATTCCTTCTTGATATCACTATTTCGGAATTTGTTAACGCTCTCGATAAAATATTCTATAATTTCTTTTAATATATATATTCTTATTCTGATAATTATTTGGCACTTCGTATGCCTTTCTATTATTCAGACATATCGGATGTCTTTTCAATTTATAGTTCTTCTTATTTTTCGATTTATATTCTTTTATTTATCTATTTATATCCAAGCAAATACTGATATTCATTTATAGCAGACACTATAAATCCAGTATTTCTATAATATATGCTTGCTTGGAATAATTCTTTTATATTTATGTATTCGATTAAAGTTTATACTTTCAGCGTCTGAAAACACTTTCTCATAAACTTATATATAGGCAATCTATCATATATTCTTAATCCCACTCATTATAAGCGAAGCTTATTTCATCAGGATATTCGAGTAGATAGTTCTTGCCAGAACAGTGATTTCTTATAATAACTCTCACAAGCCGTTATTCGGACTAGAAAATCCATCCTTCTTTGGCCAGAGAGTTTCACTGGAAAAATGAGCATAATTCTATTCATTTTTCATTTTTGCTTCAATTATACCTTGCGAGTCTCTACGCGATTTCGCTTAGTATCAATTATATTTCGATACATTCATTAAATTATTTCTTTTGATAATTCGTTGGATTCTACCATTTCCGGTTTCTGAATCCATATAAATTTATATCTATTATATTTTAAGGATTTAACAATTCTTTCATCACTTCTTATTCATGAATTTCAACTTGGTAACACTTGAACGTTTTACCAATTTGATTGTATTATAACTCGCACGAGTCTTTATACGAAGTGACTACAAAGATTTGTTCATAGCATCATATATCCTTATAAAGAATCCTGTGACTTGGTGGCAAATGTCCGGATATACCTTCTGTAAGGGTCCGGATATCTGTTTGCCCCAGGGATTACACAGAGGACATACAACTAGCTTTGGTTGGCAATAAAAAATCAATAAACTGATTTCTTTGATTCATAGAATTTAACCAATCGATGGTTTTTATTCTGCAAATATATTCTTAGTCGTATTTCACGAAGAAATTTCAACTAGATTGCCAATTCTGTGATCGTATTCTTCACACATATAATACGCTGATGGTTCAACTATATATTTCTTCTTATTATTATTTCTTATTATTTCTTTTAATGTGTTTATGACACAATCATACTGTGATCTCGATAAACTCCTACTCGAATGTTGTTGGATCAGTGGCTGTTTTTATGAACACTTATGTGTTTATCAGATTTATATAAGAGTTATTAAGCAGCGGAAATACAAGTGTTCAAAGGTCTAAAAGATCACTTTGATGAGGAGTTATTACTCCCCCTTGACTGAATAATAAATGAGAAACAATAAATGATCTAAGTATAAAGCAGTAATAGCAGTTTATGTTTCTCAGATGTGAAGTGGAAATTATAAGTTTAAAGCCCGAAGGATTTCAATATAAGTTCAAAGATATTACACAAAATCACATATCAAAATAGATGAACAAACTCATCTATTTATAGACTAATGTACTAAACTGTAGTCTGAAGTAATCTAAGATATTTAACAAAGATATTATGCTAAGATAAGGTTACTACAGTCTGTACATTGAAACTTGAAATCAAGACTTTAACAAAACTATATAATAATCAAACTGCTGATCTTCAGTCGGTTAGAAGCTTCTGAGTGAAAGTGCTGATGAGTGACAAACTGCTGATGAGCAGTTTGTCTTCAGCAGTTCTTCAGTGAAATGTCTGGTTAGACTTCAGAACTTCTGATGAGTTTACTCTTCAGTACTTTGTGTTTGTTCTTCAGCACTTCTTCTTTTTGTTCTTCAGCAGTTCTATACTTAGGCAGATATGGAATAGACTAAGGTTATCAAAAAGTGGTTTCGTCAATCCTCTTCGTCCCAACAATCTCCCCCTGGATTGATGAAGCCAAAACCTTATCTATCCTTTATTGTTGTCCTTTTCTCTCTTCTAGCATCCTCCAGATCTCTGCTGTCATCCGGGTAGTAAGAGTACATCTTTGTTGCTCAGTGAGAGGACCAAGTTCAGGTGTCAAATGTTGTATGGTGAGAAGGTCTTTGGACGATAAAACACTCAACTCCTTTGAGTTTCTATAGACCTTACTTGAACGGTCTCTCCTGGTCACAAGTACTGAGTTGGATTCAGTAAATGACCATTTTACAATGTTTACCTTTGACCTGTCAAAGTCAGAGGCATAGGAAACCAAGCCTGTTTCCTTAGGTTGACCTGATTGAGGAATGTCTTCTATTTCAGTGACTCTCAGGTGAGACTCTTGACTTCCTTGTAATTCAGCAGCACCTTGGATTGGCATGTTGGGCAGGTGATGCTCTGTAACAACCCTTGTATGTGTTTCTTCTTGGATGGATTGTTGTAATTGATAAGCATAGGTAGCCTTGTCTCTGAATTGGGTCAAGATGGGTTTCTCTTCAACATCAAAATCACCATGTACAAGCTGATCTCCTTCTAGCAGAATCATTTTGAAGTCAGTCTTGACAATGGGATCTCCATCTGCTTTTCTTTTGGTGGCTGGCCTTCTTAATGTACCAGATGGTCTTTTGACAATAGAAGTTGTTTGGACTTCTTGGCTTTCAAATCTTTCTGGTTCAGCAACTTTCTTTGCTTTGAATTTCTTGTAAGCCTCATACAAAGTTTGTTCTTTCCATTTGCTGATTGAGGCTTTTGAACCATAGCCGTTAGCCACTAACTCTTCAATCACTTCAGCTCTTTTGGCTTTCCTCTCATTTTCAGTTGCTATTCTATCAGATAGCATCTGTGCTCTTCTGGTCAGCTCTTGTGTTGAGAGTCTTTTGAGGGCCACTTGCTTTGATTTGGAGTTCTTTGTAATAAATGCTATAAGCTGTGCTCTTTTGTCTTCTTCAGCAGCAGCTTCAAGTGCTCTCTCTTCAGCCTCAAGCTCATCAAGTTTTTCTTGGTACTTGATCAGTTTTTCTTCAAAGCTCAAGTCTTCTCTAGTTTCTAGGCTGTTCCATACTCTGTCTTCTTTTGCCTTTTTAGCAGCTTCTTTTAAACTCTTCTCCAAAAGGTCTTTTGACATGCTGATGGGAGTAGGGTTTAAGACAGCTGTGGAAGTTGTTGTAGGCAAAGGAGTGGGAGCAGGTTCTTTTTCAGTTGCCTTAGGAACTTCTGATGATGGTTTAGGAGGTAGAACTGCTGATGTGGTAATTGGAGTCACAACTGCTGAAGGATTGTCTTCAGTAGCTTGAGAAATGTAATCAGCAGTTCCCTCTGATGCCTTAGATAACTTGAACTCTGGTGCTACTTCTTTTCCTGGTCTTTGTGTTGGTCTATCAGCTTCTTGATCAGGAGTTTGTCTTTGTGTAGCATCTGTTGGTTCCTTAATCATCTCCCCCTTTTTGGCTTCATCCACTTCTGGAAGCCTAATGGAATGAGATGTTGCAGCAGACAACCTTGCCAGTTGATCTTGTGTTTCATCCATCTTCTTGTTCAACTCAGCAAGTCTCGAGTTGATCAACCCAAACTGATTGTTAGCTTTTAACTCCCAAGCAGTTGTGAAGGGTTTGAGTTGATCAGTTATGATTTGTTTGAGTGCCTGATACAGGGGACCATCTGGGCTGCATAGTTGGTTCAGATCTATGCTTGTGAGCCCAGTGAATTGGGTAGGTTGTTTTGGTGAAGGGGTGCTTTTTGGGTGATCTTCAGATTGCTCTGAAGATGCCAGTTTTGGGGATTTTTGGGCTAACTGGTCTTTAACCTGATCTTTGGTGACCAGCTTCTTGAGCTTGGAGACCTTAGATTCAGGACCTTCAATGTCAACCGTCAATTCAGTTTGTGGAAGTTTTGATTCATCAACCAACTTAATGGAATCATCTGAATCCCTGATAGTGTCCTCAGAGAGGGCAGGATCAGTTATATCATGAGCTGGACCCAAACCAGTAGTCTCATGAACCTCTTTATCTTGGTTCTGAGGTTTTCCTACCTCTGGCCTTAGGCCTTCATCAGTAGTTGCCAAGTTTGAGGTCTTAGCTATGTTACTACTGTCCTCAGGTTCACCACTGGGTGATAAGTGAGTAGTAGCAGCCTCAAAAGTATCAAAAGTTTGCAAGTTTGGGCTTACAAACTCTTGTTCATCCTCATCTCTCTGTGTTGGACTAAAGGGATCCACATTCATGTCAACTTCTGAAGGCATCTCCCCAATTTGATGTGTTGTAAGGGGAGTGACATGTGGTGAATGGGTTCCTTTAAGTCCTGAGAGAAGTTGGGCAATTTCTATGGTTGTATGTGAGGGTTCAGGTTCAGTAGTTGTGATGGGTTGGTGTTCAGGAGTTTGGGTGGGTTCAGGAATGGTTTCAGCAGTTTCAAAAGCAGGGTCAACAGTTATTTGTTTCTTAAATCTTTTTCTTTTAAATATAACTGTGACAGGTTTTCTTTTGGGTGGTGGAGAAGGAGTGTGCTGAGAGGATGTTTCAGCCACTTCCTTTTCAAGTGCAGATTGCACATCAGTAGTTTCAGGTTTCTCCACTTCCTGAACTTTCTTTTTCAGTGACTTGGTTGTTTTTGGTTTTTGTTGTATAGGCTTTTTAGTTTTCTTTTTGGGTTTGGAAGATGTGGGTTCCTTGGGGATGGGTTGTTCTTCCCCTTGGTCATCTTCTAGCAAAAGTGCTGGTTTGTTGTGCCTAGAGAATACTTGAGCAGTTAAAGGATTTAAAGTTGTTGTTTCTCCCTCAAGTACTCCCTCTCCAAGTTCTTTTATTATGCACTGCATAACAAACCTTGGATACAACAAAAATTTCTTTTTATCATTTTCATGATGTAAAACCAGTTCATTGAAAAACAGTTTTGATGCCTTGAAAGAAGTTTCATTTATGATGGAATGAAAAATAGGTTGAAAGGTTGAAGGCATCTGATCTATTGACCCAGTTTTTGGACTAAGACACATAATAATATAATGAAATAACAGTTTATATTGTGGGTCAAAATATTTTTTGTAAACTGTTGCTTGTGCCAAAGTACCTTGATAGCCACACTCTGTCATGGTCAGATGAATATCTGAGGTTGGAATATGCTCAGTTGCCTCAGAATCCTTCAAACCAAGCCTGATGCTTAGTGTTTCTGGTGAGATGGCCATCAGTTTCCCTTTTATGGAAGATTTGAGGGAAATCACTTCATTATTCACCTTCACTGTCTCTGAATTTGCCCAGAACTCATTAAGAGTTTCTTCATGAATGGGTGGATCAATGGTGAAAGCATCATAATATTGGGATTTTATGATGAGATCAAGTATCTCATCATACTGGGACCAGGCTTCATCTTTAACAAAGTAGCCTCTTTGGTTGTGTCCCTGTTTTAACACGAGAGCCATGGATGTTTTTGATCGAACAGTGATTTTTAGGTTAGAGAAGGGGTTTTGCTTTGAATTTGAGAGAGAAAGAGGGAATTTTGCTTTTTGAATGGATAAGTGTTGGAACAGGGTATTTATCAGAAGTTTTTAACCGACTAGGTCAAACTTCTGACGAGTGAAAAGTCTGTTTTACCCTTTTAGTCAAACTGCTGAAGAAGAAAGGTTTCTTCATCAGTGGTTTTAGTTATCTCATCAGCAGTTTCAACTGCTGATGCAGATGACTTTTAAAACACTTTTCTAACTTCTGATTTTCATCAGTAGTTATATCCATTTTGAAAATATCCCATTTTGATGTTTATCAGTAGTTTTCAAAATTTGTTCATCAGAACTTTCTCTTTTCTCAAATTTTTGGTCTTCAGAGGTTTGTGATAGATAAGTATGTAAGTGAAAAATAAAATATGTGCAGAATTAAAAAGTGAAACACTTACAGACTTTCTTCTAAGTTTAGCATCCCAAGCATGGATACTAACCTCTGAAAAGTTGTTGAATCAAGGGGTTTGGTGAAAATGTCAGCTATTTGATTGGCTGTTGTGACATGCTTCACCTCAATCTTGCCTTTTTCATAGCAATCTCTTATGAAATGATACCTGATTTCAATGTGTTTAGTCTTTGAAAACTGAACAGGATTTTGAATGATGCTAATGGCAGATTTGCTGTCTACTAAAAGTGGGGTCTTGGTCTCTTTGATTCCATAATCAAGCAGTTGATATTGGAGCCATTGTATCTGTGAAGTACAGCTTGCAGCAGCAATGTATTCAGCTTCAGCTGTTGAAGTTGCCACAGATGTTTGTTTCTTTGATTGCCAGGACACCAGACAGTTTCCTAAGAATTGACAACCACCAGATGTTGATTTTCTTGACATTTTGCAGCCTGCATAGTCACTATCTGAAAAAGCAGTTAACTTGGTATTGCTTGAAGCAGGATACCAAATCCCTAAAGTAGGAGTTCCTTTCAGATATCTGAAGATTCTTTTGACTGCAATTAGATGAGATTCTCTTGGTGCAGATTGGTATCTAGCACAGACACAAGTTGAAAACATGATATCTGGTCTAGAAGCAGTTAGATATAAAAGAGAACCTATCATACATCTATACATGGTTTGATCAATGTGTTTCCCTTGATCATCTGGTTCAACTTGTGTGATTGGTGTCATGGGAGTGGAACATGTTTTACAGTCTTGTAAAGAAAATTTGTTCAATAATTCTTTAACATATTTTGATTGATGTATAAATGTTCCATTTGACTGTTGTTTGATTTGCAGTCCCAAAAAGTACTGCAATTCTCCCATTGTACTCATTTCAAATTTTGATTGCATGAGTTTCTTAAATTCTTCACACAGTTTTGAATTTGTTGAACCAAAAATGATATCATCAACATATATTTGAACAAGTAAGACATGATTTCCAACATGTTTTATGAAAAGAGTTTTATCAATGGATCCCCTTGAGAAGTGATTCTTAAGCAAAAAGTTTGAAAGTGTTTCATACCAGGCTCTTGGAGCCTGTTTTAGCCCATAAAGAGCTTTGTCAAGTCTGTAAACCCAATCAGGATGAGAAGGATCCTCAAACCCTGGAGGTTGACAGACATACACTTCCTCTTTTATTTTTCCATATAAAAATGCACTTTTGACATCCATTTGATAAACTTTAATGTTGTTGGAAATTGCATAAGCTAAAAATAACCTGATAGCTTCAAGTCTTGCAACTGGTGCAAAGGTTTCATCATAATCAATTCCTTCCTCTTGGGAATAACCTTGTACCACTAGTCTTGCTTTGTTCTTGATGATCATACCAGCCTCATCTGATTTGTTTCTGAAGACCCATCTTGTTCCAATTGGTTGCTTGTTTTCAGGTAAGGGACAGATTTCCCAAACCTGTTGTTTCTTGAATTGAAGCAACTCTTCTTGCATTGCTTGCACCCAATTGTTGTCTTTGAGGGCTTCTTGATACTTCTTTGGTTCCAACTGAGAGATGAATGCTGAGAATAAGCAAAAGTTGGAAAGCTGGTTTCTTGTAAGTACCCCTGATGCAATATCACCCATGATTTGATCCAATGGATGATCCTTGTGTTCAATCAGTTGTTGTAAACCTGTACTGGATGATGGCTCTACAGGTTCTTCAAATAAACCACTGAGATTGATAATATCTGGTTCAGCTGTTATTTGAACTTCAGGAGTTTTAGGTTCAGCTGAATCAGTAGTTTCATAATGTTCATCAGTAGTTCCTGAAGTTGAAGCTATTGAAACTTCTGAAGGTTTGATAGTTGATCTTCTGACTGTGTTTGGAGTCCATGGTGCAGGACTATCATCTTCAAATCCTTGAAAACCATTTTGAGGAGGTTTGGATGATTCAACAGTCTTTTCAGGTCCGAAATGAAAACTGTCAAGATCAAATAATTCAGCAGGATTTGCTGGAATAAGAGTGTGTTTTGATTCATTGAACTTGACATTCAGTGTTTCTTCTACTATCTTGGTTCTTGAATTGAAAACTTTGTAAGCTTTTCTCAAAGGAGAATAACCAAGAAAATAACCTGTGTCAACTTTTGCAGCAAACTTAGAAATAGAGTCTTTGATGTTGAGGATAAAACATTGACATCCAAAAGCCCTGAAGAAGGAGATAAAGGGGCTTAATGCCATGAAGAATTTCATAGGCAGTCTTGGTATGTCTCTTGTTGATAAGGACTCTATTCTGAACATAACATGCAGTGTTAACTGCTTCAGCCCAAAAATACAAAGGTAGGCCTGAATCAGCTAACATTGTTCTGGCTGCTTCAATTAATGTTCTGTTCTTTCTTTCTACCACACCATTTTGTTCAGGAGTTCTGGGAATACTGAACTGTCTAACAATCCCTTTAGACAGACAGAATTCATCCAGAGTTTTGTTCCTGAACTCTGTCCCATTGTCACTCCTGATGACTTTGACAGATAGAGAGTATTGCTTCTCTACTTGTAGAATAAAGAACTTGATGATCTCAGCTGCCTCATCCTTGGAATATAAGAAGAAGACCCATGTGAATCTTGAGTAGTCATCAATGATGACTAAGCAGTATTTCTTCTTACCAAGGCTCATAATCTTGACTGGTCCAAATAAGTCCATATGGAGTAGTTGAAGACATGCAGTTGTTTTTGATTCTTCAATAGACTTATAGGAGGACTTATGCTGTTTACCTTTAAGACAGGAAACACAGTGTTCTTTGCACTGATATTCCTTCAAAGGTAGACCTCTGACCAAGCCCATTTTTGTGACTTTATTGATGGTTTTAAAGTTCACATGGCCAAGTCTCCTATGCCAGAGATCATTTTCTGAAGTTGATGCCTTTGAGAAGAAACAGGCAGTCTTGTTCAATACTTTGTCTTTTTCAATGTCCACTGCATAGACATTGCCACATCTTTTGGCAATCAGCAAAGTATGATCTTCAATGATCTTCTCTATCAACTTCTGGCCTTCTGGTGATATGATCTTGCATGCTGTCTTTGTGAAAAAGGAAGAATATCCTTTGTCACACATTTGAGAGACACTCAGCAAGTTGTACTCAAGGTTTTCAACCAGATTGACCTTGTCAAACTGCATTTTGCCTGAGGATACATTGCCATATCCTAGCACATATCCCTTGGCATTGTTCCCAAAGGACACAGATCCTTCTCTTTGACTGATAAAATTGTTTATCAGGTATCTGCATCCAGTCATGTGCATTGAGCCTCCACTATCCACATACCATATGCTGTTCAAACCTCTGGAGACTCTCTGCACAAGATAGCAAATTAGTTAGTTTTGGCAACCCAAGCCAGTTTGACTTTGGGTTTGCTCTTGAGAACAGGTGCAGCTTGTTGTGGACCATTTTTAGTAATCCATGTCTTTTTGGCAATGGATTTGTCATTAAGAACAATGGTGGGTTCTTTTTGGTTTCCACCATCAACTTTGGTCATCAGAAGTTTAACCAGGTTTATCAAATCTTTAACTTCAGCAGTTTGTGAATCTGCTGAAGAGTTAGGTGAAACTTCTGAAATTGAACTTTGAGAAGATGACCTTTGTTGAGATAAAGGTTTCTTCTTAGAAAGGGTTTTGTTTGACTGTTGTTTGTTGGGAAAAAAGGTATTTTGATAATCTTGTTTTATCTGTTTTCCCACAATCAGTTGATTTCTTTGTTTATTTAACTGATTTACCTTTCTAAATCTGCAAAGTTCAGTTATGTGGTTAAACAGACCACATATTTCACATGCTTTTGCCTTCTCTTTCCTTTTAGATAGATCAAGAGAACTGGAAGGCAATTTACTGACAAAATCTGATTTTTGAAATAGGTCATCAGCAGTTTTCAGGGTCTCAACTCCTGATGTAGTTGAAACTGCTGATGGCTTATTGTCAGTAATTTTAACTTCTGCAGTACTTCCCTTTTTGAGGAAGTTCTGATGGTAGGATGTGCATTCCTCCATATCAGAAGTTTGAATCAATTTCTTCCCATCATTATCAGTTTTGTGGGTGAAATCTGTTGGTGATTCAGTGTGGGTATATCCAATGCCAAACTTAACATTGGCTGCAGTTTGTTTGTTAAGTAACATTTGATACCCTTTACAAGACTCAACCCATTTTTCACAATCAACCTTGGTGTCAGCAAGCTCTTGTCTGACTTTTCCTAGGCTGTCTATCATAGTTTTAATTTGTGCTTCTGTTTCAATGGATTTATCATTCAGTTTGGAAATTTCTTTGTTTTTCAACATAATTTTTCTTTCCAAATCACACTTCATTTGTGTGTATTTTCTTTCCATGTCATTGGATTTGCCTTGTAAATGCACATTAGTTTCTCTAATTAAAGCAAATGATTCTTTGCAAGATTTAGTGCAAAGCTTTAACAGAGATTGTTGTGATACCTGTGTGAGAGCAGAATTTGAAGAGTATCCTTCAAAGGCCATTAAGGCAAAGTTCTTTCTGCCATTATCAGGTTCTCCCCAGTTGACATCATAGACCTTATTGTCTGCATCCTGACTGCATTCTGATGTGTCATAAGGAAGACTGCTCCAGTCAACATACCCTGAGGTAAATAAGCTTTGTTGCTGAGGGGGTTGTTGAGTTTGTGCAGGAAGTTGAGCAGTTGGAAATGGAGGCATGAGCTGCTGTTGTTGTTGAGCAGGCATCTGTACATATTGTACTTGTGGCACATATTGGACATTTGGAGCTTGTGCCTGTACAAAATGAGCACTCCCATTAGTTCCATTATTCCTATTATATGAGGGGTTATATTGATTTCCAGAGGACATTGGTTGGTTATAGCTAGAGCTTCTACACTCTCTAGCAAAGTGTCCCAACTTCTGACACTTATGACATCTCAATTTAGATTTGTCAAAACCAACTTTTGTTGAATTGTTTAGTCCTGGAAATTTCCTTCCTGACCTTTTATAAAATTTGTTAGTTTTTAAGCTTAACAAGGCCAGTTGGTGCAATATTTCCATTTCTTCTAAGTCATCACTGCTAAAGTATTTTAAATCATCCATGATGAAACACATGTTGTCAGCAGTTTGACTTAGTTCTTCATTGTCATAAGCTGGGAAAGATCCATCTGATGAGATCCCAGCTGTTATGTCAATGTGGTCAAAAGAACCAAAATTATTAGAACAGGATGGTGAGTCATGTCCTAATAAGGCTGTGCTACCCGGAGTATAGTCATCAGCAGTTTTACCAGATTCTTGCAACTTTTTCTTTTGATTGATTTCTCTTTCAAAAGTTAATAATTTACCATGTAACCTAGTTAGGTTCAAGGTGTTAAAATCTGAACTGGTTCTGAGGACTATAGAGTAAGTTTCCCATTTTGAAGGTAAAGACCTTAAAAATCTATGTAACATAGACTCAGTTGTATAGGTCTGATTGTTTATTTTTAACTCAGAGATGAGTGAAGAAAATCTTTCAAATTGTTGAGTTAAAGTTTCACCCTCTATGTGAGTAAAAGTTTCATATTGTTGAGCCAATATTTCTCTGATGTTGGCTATCACCTCAGCAGTTCCTGCAAACTGCTCTTTTAGGCAGTCCCACAGCTCTTTGGCACTTTCACAATGTAAAAGGCCAGCATAAATTTCGTTTGGGAGAGCCATAGCCAACATGGAGAAAGCTTTTGCATCAAGCTCAAACTTTAGGAAATCTTCCTCCGTGTATTCTTTTGGATCCTTTGGTCTTTCAGTCTTACCCTCTGGATCAGTAACAACTGGTTTGTGAGGTCCAAAAACTACAGACCTCCAACAGCCAGTGTTTGTTTGAGAAATAGTATGTGCCAACCTCTTAGACCATATGTTATATTCATTTCTGACTAACATAGGAGGTTTGTTGGCAGATCCAGTATTGTAGGGATCCATTTTTAAGAAGTTTGGATTTGTCAATACTTTCTTAAAGTGATGGATTTAAAAAGTGAGCCTTTTATCCTTTTTATTGAATATCAATATTGAGCCTGTGTCTGAATCTCAATTTGTTAGATTGATTTTGATCAGATTAACCAGATGCTCTGATACCAATTGTTGGATCAGTGGCTGTTTTTATGAACACTTATGTGTTTATCAGATTTATATAAGAGTTATTAAGCAGCGGAAATACAAGTGTTCAAAGGTCTAAAAGATCACTTTGATGAGGAGTTATTACTCCCCCTTGACTGAATAATAAATGAGAAACAATAAATGATCTAAGTATAAAGCAGTAATAGCAGTTTATGTTTCTCAGATGTGAAGTGGAAATTATAAGTTTAAAGCCCGAAGGATTTCAATATAAGTTCAAAGATATTACACAAAATCACATATCAAAATAGATGAACAAACTCATCTATTTATAGACTAATGTACTAAACTGTAGTCTGAAGTAATCTAAGATATTTAACAAAGATATTATGCTAAGATAAGGTTACTACAGTCTGTACAATGAAACTTGAAATCAAGACTTTAACAAAACTATATAATAATCAAACTGCTGATCTTCAGTCGGTTAGAAGCTTCTGAGTGAAAGTGCTGATGAGTGACAAATTGCTGATGAGCAGTTTGTCTTCAGCAGTTCTTCAGTGAAATGTCTGGTTAGACTTCAGAACTTCTGATGAGTTTACTCTTCAGTACTTTGTGTTTGTTCTTCAGCACTTCTTCTTTTTGTTCTTCAGCAGTTCTATACTTAGGCAGATATGGAATAGACTAAGGTTATCAAAAAGTGGTTTCGTCAATCCTCTTCGTCCCAACAAATGTTCCTGTGCCTGTGGCATTCATAATTATGTCGCGATTATAATTACTATTCCACCTCACCTAACATTCCAGTACTTATTTATTTTAATCACAATAGGTATGTGTCCTTCACATATTATTCTGATATTCTTTTCTTTATTTTCTCTTATATTCGAAATTATATATTCTGGAAGGAAACATGTTGATCCGAGTCTAACGAAATAGACTACCAATCATTCTAGAATTTGATCGCGTCTAAAGATATCCCATATAACAACCAAATCTTTTAATCTTTCTGACTTGTTCGAGTCATAGGATTAAGATGATACTTATATTGTCGCATAATCAGCGAGTAAAAATTTGATCTCTTTAGATAGATTTCAAATATTCTTGTTACAATATTTCGGGATAATAATATTTCCGTTCAAAATATCATTAAATTCTGGGAAGGATCGAGGATGACATATAACCGAGATTTCGATATAGGTGCTCAAAGATAGATTTAACTTACATACGGAATATATATAATATTCATCGTTTTATATTAGAATAATGTCGAGAAATTATACAATCGAACATAGATATAAAATTATACTTGAAAAGACTCTTGGTATATATATATATATATATACGAATACTGATTTGATTCCATATTTTCACAAAAATGTCACTATATGTGGAACAAAATTACGTTCTAGTAAAATAATATAACTGTGATTCTATATATTTTGAAATAAAACTTTTAAGAAGATTTATAATAACAATATTCGTTTGAGTTATAAAATGGTATCTACTTTTGAAAATAATAACGAATCAAAAGAGTCAGATTAAAAATCTTTTCATAGTATCGAAATTCTTTAAATAACAACTTTTCTTATTACCGTTTATAAAATAAAATAGGTTTCTCAAAGTATTAAAGTCGAAATTGTTAAGATTAAACGAATAACTTTTTGGATAAAATATTCTAGGGAGAATAATAGTAGTACCGGTTAATATTGATATCAAAATACTTGAATTCTCAAATAACGGATTTCTTATTATGGATTGGTAAAATAGAATAGATCGTCTCAAAATATTAAGATCAAATTTTTTTTTATTTATTTATTTTTTTAATGTTATATAAAGTAGTTTTCGAATAAAACTTGAGACAAATTTAAAGTTTTTCGATAATACGAAGAATATCACTACTTAATTCAATAAAAATGAAGATTAATAAATTTTCTCAATCTTTATAAATTTTATATAAATCGTTTATTTAAGACTGAAAACGGAGGGTTACTTATATATTTTTACTCAAAATTTGAATTCTTAATTCAATAGACAATATAACTAAATGGGAAGTAAGTTTAATAAATCACAAAGTCATACTGAAGAATTTTTAAAACATCTGAAATTATCGAGGAATATGTCCGAGTTCTGATCAAAACACTCGAAGAAAATTCTTTAGAGACATAATACTTATATATTTCTAGTATATCGGAATTTATAAGAATTGCAAGATTTATCGGATAAAGTAATATTTCTGGAAACTTGATCACAGGAATGTTCAAGTTGGAGCATAATATTTGTATTTCTATTTATAAATATTGGAATAACCTGAAAGGTTAACGATCTGAATAACTACGGAGACTGGAATAATTCAAGAATTTGTACGGAATTTCTGGAATATACAACAGATGATTATAATCAACGAATTTATTTGGAGAGTGAAATACGATTTCTATACTCTCGTACAAGTCGATTGAATATCGAAGAATAATTTTTGTGACTTTAATACATATTCAAATATATATATATGCTTCTTATAATTTCTGTTATTTCTTTTATTTATATCGGAATTCATTTTCTGATTCCTTTTTAATACATCTATTTTCTCTTTCCTTGATTTCTTTCTATTCTGTATTCTTTTTCTGATATTGTTTTCTTATTTCTTATGGCCTTAATATCCTGTAAGATTTCCCAGAAATTAATCGTGTTTATAAATTCACAATTTTGTACAGAATTGTCAATTTATCCCACAAAATCATTCTAGTAATTTCTCTTAGTGGATTCGTTCTGATTTTCTATTATCGTTATGGTTCACCAACTTTATAATGGTTTGGCATTTTAGGTAACCAAAAATTTTTCTATCTATTATTCTTTATAATATTCCTGATATAACTTATATCTTTTCTAAACAAAAATTCTTTTAAATGATATTGTCGTAGATCCTGGATTGGTAAATACTTCAAGACTATCATTAAAAGATTTCGAGACTATCAATAAGCGCTGCTCTGATACCAACTGTAACGACCCGGTCAGTCGGTGACGGGTCGTCGGGTCGGGTATCAGAGTTGCACAGCGGATTCGGATCGTGATAGTCTTGACCTTTCCAGGATCCACGTCATCGCTATCTGATTGGTTACCTGAACACATGCCAAAAATAGTTTCTGTCAACATAAAGTTGGTGAGGTCATGTATTTTATAAACAGAATGGCCAGTTCTATCTTTTGTATTTCTTTAAATAATTCTTTTAAATAAACATGCTTTACAATTCTATTGGGGAAAATTCTATTAAATCAATTCTATTTTATATCAATTCTATTATATCGATTATATTCTATTATTGCCATTCCTTATCGATTGGACCACTCTGCTTGTGGTAACTTGCTTATCACTACCCTCTAGTTGGGTAAACCTGGTTCCTGTCCTCTCCTGGAACAAGAATGGTTCCTGCCCATTTACCTGAGCAAGAGAAGGATATGGCGATACCGTCCAGTACTGTCCTTGTTGTTTCTATTGTCCCCATATTCATTCTATTATTCTTTATAACATTTCTATTATGTAAAGCATTTCTAGGTTTTCTAAGTGACATGTATTCCCCCAAAACATTAATAAAACAGTAAAAGTGGGGAGTTCACGATACTCACAGGTTTGCGTATAATCTTCTATAGTCTCTTTTATTATAATTATATGTCATATATATATCGATACGTTTTACGCGTGGGACTTGTTAGATTGTAATACTTAGGATATATATCATATATACAATTTATATATATAGAATTCGGTATATATTAGATAGTCCTAAACTCGGGGTTCATTATTGACACGACACGGACATCCTAAATCTAGCTGGCCATTACAGCTTGGCACTCATAAGCTGGCCATTACAGCTTGGCACTCGTAGCTAATAAAAGAATAGAAAATATTATGATTAACCCGAGTCTAGTATATCGTTTTATATATCGAATGGTATATATATAAACGTATATATTTTATATATGATTATTATTCTCTTATTATTATTATCAAGTCCGTACGTTATTCGTATTATATATATATTCGTATAATTCTAATAATCCTCGTCTAGCTATTGGACCGGGTTCTATTCCGGGTGTTGACCGAGTCACCGAGTCGACTCGGTATCGGTTTAACTCTCCGATTCGATTAACGGTACCTTGTAACCAAAACAAAGATAATATTATAACGTGGTATTAATAACAAATATCCAATTATAATATATATAATCTGTTTAGATTATACCCTTTTTGGAGAGCAATCGGCTTCTTGCCGGAGGAGCAACCGGAAGTCGTATCGAACCGGGTTTCGGACCCGTCTTCCGGATTTGATAGCCGAAGCACCAATTGAACCATAAAAGAGTTTTATCCTTACCCACTCGACCCTATGGTCGCCGGATCCAAGACCACACACACATCGCTGTGTGTGTGTGGGTTATAAACCATTCAAATGGGTTCAGGATTATAACCAGCAAGCGAAGGGTGGGTAGGACCCGATTAAGAATACTATGGTTTATTATCAAGACCTGATGACAATAACAACCGGGTGAACTAGCTGGTTATCGGGATTCACAATAGAAAACAGGGGTTCGGTAACCGAAGGACTCGCCGGAGTTCTACCGGTACACGAACAGGAGATGACCGGATGTCTTGAAAGCTATGGTTTGGAGGTGTATTATCCGGTACATCACAGAAACAAGGCTCGGGTTCTCAATAGTCACCCTAACCTGGTGACCGTTCAGTTCTTAAAGACAAATAGGGCAGAGTATCGGGTTATAGTTGGGTTGATTGATGGGTTATCGGTGGTTCGGTGAGGAAGGGTTATGGGTTTGGTTGACCAGAGGTTTACCAGGACACACGACAGTCACCGGATTTGGTGACTGTCCGGTTACTATAACAGAGGTGGGTTATCGAGTAGTTGAGTGATGAAGTGTTATCGGGTTGGGTTTAATTGATCAGAAACAGAGAGACGAGTTGAAAGGGTGGTTACCGGAGTGAAGGAGGAAGAAGATGGTGGCCGGAAACAGGAGAGGCGGCGACGGCGGCGGCGCCGGAGGTGATGGCCGGTTGCTGCTGTTGTTTGGTGTTTGACAGAACACACACATATGTGTGTGTTCGTATATGATGCAGACAAAAGAGAGAGGAGCAAGGGTATTAAAAGGAATAATAATACAAGGGGTGTTTGGCAACGAGGATAATAACTGAAACTCGGGTGTTTGGTAACGAGTATAATAATAAAATAAGAAACGTTTGGCAACGTTTTAATAGAAGATAAGGAGCGTTTAACCGAGATAATAAAAATCCAATAATTATTATCTATATAATCGATTGAAACGGTTAGTCGCGAGATTCGAACTTAAATAATTTATTAGATAATCGGGTGGTCGGGTACGACCCGACCCGTTTAAGAGACCCGTAACACCTCGAGGTGTTACAGGTTCACATTGAAAGACAGTTGAAATAAGATGACGTTACTTAAACCCAATAGATCCGTTTAAATAAAATAAAATCAAGTAGAAAAATAGGTTGCATGGCAAGTGAAAAATACCCCGAAAATTATGCTTGAAACCGCTACTTTACCCTACCTTTTTGTCCGTGTGAGTTTCTTGAGCCTTTACACGAGCACCACACTTGCATATATACATCATATATATACTGCTCGTTTCATTTCTCGAGAGATTTCCGACCTTAGTCCGACTCGGTTAGAACTTGTGTGTTTATACATTTTCTTGTATTAAAACCGGTAATTAAAATAAAAATGATAGAGGCATTTAGGTTTCTCCCCAAAGTAAATCCTTTCCCCTAGAAAACCATTTTGAGCCTTAGCCTTTCATTTCTTTACCCAATAAATGAGTCTCGATCACGCGTCACCACAGCAACTTCAAGATTTTGTCATCACCAAGGGCGCGAAGTGCAAGTTTGAAGAAAAAGCAACATCGTTGACAAAGGAGGGAAAAACACAAGACGGGGCCAAGAGGGAGATATTCTAAAAAATAATAATAAAAATAATATAATAATATGTAGGGGAGAGCAAAAATAAACAGAGAGCATGAGCCAAAGAGAGAAATCAAAAAGAGAGCCCAAGCAAGAAAGTTCTTCTAAGCTAAAAATTGGTCTTTGACCAGTGAGACCCTAAAGAAGTGGAATTCTGCTCTCTCTCTCTCCTACTCTTAGCTCTCTCTCTACTTTCTGTGATCTCCCATCTCTCTCTTGCTTCCCCCTCGCTTTCTCAAGATGCATCCTTGGACGAACACTTGCTTCGCTGCTTCCACTTTGCTCAGCCACGTCTGCCTCCAGAATTAATAGGAATTATCTTTAAGAAGACTACAGACGAAAGAAAATTGTGGCGGAAGGATTGAGCGTTAGGAGGTGTTCTTTATATGCCTAGAAAGGTCTTTGAATGAGGAACATTTTGTATTTGATAGTCAAGGTCTGATTCCAAGGTTTAGAAGGGGGAAAATGACCTTGAACAGCTGCTGCGCAGAAAATTGCTACACATTTATAATGTAATCTTTAATAAGAAAAGGTGTAAGAATGTACACGCATGTATTAGTCTTGGAGTACGGATTGTGGGGAAAGAATAGCATATTATGTGGCATTCAAAAGTGTCTAAAAACACTTACCAACTAGTTCATGCAAGCATTTTTACTAACGAGTCAAACGGGTAGTATATGGAAAGACTTATTGAATAGAACTAGTTGTTGAATGTATTGATGTCATGTTTGAATGATGTAGAATGAGTACTAATGTTTGAATAGGTAAGTTCCAAATTTGTATTCTAACACGGCATGTTGACTTGAAAGTAAGCTAGGTACAAGAAGCTTAAAAGTCAACGGGTCAAGTGGATATGATCTCGAGCTAGGTAAAAAGCTTGGGACTATAAGTCAAAAGCGTATAAGGCGAAAACACTCCTACAGGCAAAGGTAAGTGACTCATGATGCAAACTCTTGGTTTAGTAATTGTATATTTATGTATAAATATAGAATGGGAACAAGTATCAAATTGCAATTTATAACAATGTAAGCAAATTGATGTTGTTGGTGAATGGGTATAGTTCATCATACAATAATGAAAGTAGTTGGGATAAATGGGCAACAAAGATAAAATAAGGTGAGGTAATTAAGCATGAAACAAACCCAAGATTAACAAGTATGGCATAAGAATGAATGGTAAAATGTACGGATTGATATATGTGTATGTATATAGATGGCTACATTTATCATGGGTTTAGCTATTTAGATTGAATTGTATAGTTATGCAAGGTCACACAAATGGTAAACTGTTTGGTAAGTAGAGTTATCACGCGTCGGGTGATTGTGTAATAGAAAGTGTGCATGGGTGCTTTATGCCCGGGTATGTGTGAAGGTGTTTTGTATGTAAAGGTTGGTCGTTATGTGTAGATTGATTATAGTATGTAAAGGTTGGTCGTTATGTGTAGATTGAGTATAGGTTCGGAAACGTCATGTTTGTCCTAGAGAATACACGAAGGAAGAATGGTATGACGGGTCAAGATAACTTATACATGGGAATTGTACGTGCGTGTGTATTGTAGTGTTACTAATCTTTTGTTATGAGGATGGTAATAAAGATGCAGGTATGTAAGCATGAATATATGGAAATTGGAGGATAGGATCCGGAGACCGGATCCGAACTTGCAAAAAGGCGTTTGGTATGATCATTGAGTATTATTGATGTTATTTCCATATTTTGAATATTTACATGAAGTCACTTAATGAACTAACGAAATGGTTATGTGGTAGTTGCAGGCTGTCTAGTCTAGCTCACAAAGCAAGAAATGGTTGGAGGTCGAGCGAGGACGCGGATTGTATGGGATCGCGGTCACGTAAACTAATAAAGATGGGTTGTATTTGATGTACTAACAAACAATAAAAGATGAAACACCTATAATATCTTGTATCTATGGGTTCCAAACATAAGAGAATGTTTTTATAAAGCAAGAAATTTTCTGGTTCGAATTTCCGCTGCGTATTTTCAGTTTGAAAGGTTTATGGTGTTTCATAAAACCTTAGGTATGATTTGGGAATGGATTGGAAAGATGATCAAGCACTCATATTTTGAAGAATCAGAAGTATGCAAGCGAAAGAAGTCCAAGAGCAAGGATCAAGTCATGAGCAACGAGCCGAACACACCTGAACACTCCAAAAGCTTCCGCAATAGAATTCCCCGATTAAAACGAAATCTTTTATACATGTTTTTAGTAACTATAATGTAAATTTTGTTGGGACCATTTATACATGAGATTCTATTTAGTTTGGTTTTCTTACTTAATAAAGCTTTAATCGGGAGAGAGTTAGAGTAAGGCCAAAACCGGCAAGATTTAGCGTTAATCACGTGTTTACGGGTTAGGGTCTTACAGTTTCACATCAGGTTGGATATGGGTCACCAACACTTGCAGCCTTAGCTGTTATATCCATAATTTCCTCCTTTGGCAAAATGTCAAAGGTGTGGTTTTCTTAATTAATGAAGCTTTAATCGGGATAGCTTCCTTTCTCTGAGTTGCAGCCTTAACTATGTGATCAAGAACATACTTGCAGTTCAGATAGCTCTCAAGCTTTTTCTTGATCTTTTCATAGTCACAATTAACAATGGCCAACTGTTTCTTAGTGTCTTCTAACTCATTAATGTAGTTATTGATTGCAATTTGTTTGTTAGATAGTGTTTTAGACAATCCAGAAACATCCTTTTCTATGCCTCAATAGTGTTTTTAAAACCTTTTTCTTTTGATCTTAAGGCATCATTTAATCATTGGCATTTTCCCAGATTAGCTTTAAGGTTCAGATTTTCGTCTATTAACAACTCATATATGTACTTAATCTTATCACATTTAGCACATTCAGGTTTAGATGTTGAAGATGAACTTACCTTTACTAACGACTCAGTGATGGCCATCAATGCATAATGAGCAGCTGACTTCTTGTCTCCAAAATGTTCAGCCAGATTCGCCTTCGTACAGTCAGCATCCACCAAGAAAGACCGTCTGTTGATAAGATCATCTGCTTCTGCAAGTAGTTGTTCCACATCCAAATCAAATTCCGAATCACCATCAGTAGTGTCGTTGTCTGGAGCATCCATTTCTTGTGCACTTGTGTTGACTTCAACATCAACATCCGCTTTAGGAACCTGTTCAACATAGCATGCTGCACCACCCTGCGGAGCATCTTGTCCCTCTAGATGTAGATTCCAGTTGAAACCTTCATCTGCTTGAATTACCAGTGCTTATCCTTGATTGTTGGTTGCGAGAGCATTCTGGTTTTGGTTATGCATGGGGACGATTGCTCCTTCAGTATTTTGGTTTGGTTATGTCTGGGCTTGCTGTCGTTGGTTCTGATGTCCTTGGTTGTTGTTGAAGGGATTCTGATTTGCTTGCTGCTTTGGTCGATCACATTACCTAGCAAAGTGTCCCTTGGTGCCACAATTGTAACACGTGACTTTACTTTTATCAAACCCAAATCTCATGGTGTTATTGATCTGTGCTTATCCTTGATTGTTGGTTGCGAGAGCATTCTGGTTTTGGTTATGCATGGGGATGATTGCTCCTTCAGTATTTTGGTTTGGTTATGTCTGGGCTTGCTGTCGTTGGTTCTGATTTCTTTGGTTGTTGTTGAAGGGATTCTGATTTGCTTGCTGCTTTGGTCGATCACATTACCTAGAAAAGTGTCCCTTGGTGCCACAATTGTAACACGTGACTTTACTTTTATCAAACCCAAATCTCATGGTGTTATTGATCGGCACATCTCTTCTTCCCGTTCTATCCATAAACTCCTTTGCTCTTCGAACTACGCTTGCAAAGTGCCACATAATATTAATCATGCCGATATCGTCCTTGTCGATCTGGGCGTAGTCTTCCTGAGTGAGATAAGGATTTCCTATTTGCCCGGCAACTAAGCCACTGTAGGAGTTGACCAAAGTAGACAATAGAGTCATATGTTCTTGAGCAAGTTCTATCGTTACTTTCTCAAATCCCGCTGTATTTAACTGCTGAGCAGCTGGATTAGGCTGAAAACCACCACCTTGCCTTATGAAGAAGCACCAGAATATGCCGAAGATGATGCACCCCATACCCCGACGAAGAAGGTCCACCAAGGTTCGGCGTTGCTTGTGCTGGTGCTGCAAGATGTGCAAAGGGGTTAACACCAAACTGATTTCCCCCATATGATAAGGAGATTGAGTTGCTTGTCCTAAGGAGTACACGGGAAGAGCGGTATCTGGGATGGGACCATACTTGTCGAAAGCGAATACAGGATCTCGATAGAGTACAAAAGAAGTCTGAGGTTTGGATCCTGCACCGCTAAGATCTTGAGGAGCTGTCCCATAATAGATACCATGGTTTTGAGGGACAAACGCCTTGTTCGCCCTTCTGATTTCATCAATTTCTTTGTTCTCAATCTCAATCACAAAGTCATTGATGAAGATGGTCTGATAATGGTTTGTTGACTTTTGGATGTCGAGCCATTGATGCTAGTGGGGAGGGAGTGCATCTGCAAATCGTTCAACAAGTTCAGAAGAAGTATAGACAACCCCGTACTGATACATCTCCGACATCAAATGATAATAGTGTGCAGTCAGATCCCGAAGAGGCTCATTCCCAATCGCTGTGAAGTACTCAAACTCTTTCCTGAGTCGATCCCTCTTTATCTTCCTTGTCTTCTCATTTCCCTCATTCCTTTCTGCTAACGCAATCCAAAGCTTCTGAGATGTCGTACACTGTGCAAACTGATGTAGGATGTCTTTGGGTAATGCTTGTGTAAGAGCAGCCATCGCCTTCTTCTCAGCATTAAAATTTCTTTGCTGAGCATCTGTCATATCATCCAAGGCGATCGGAATGTTTGAATTTGCTACCATTGGTCTCATATACCCATTCTCAATCGCAGCCCAAACTTCTCCATCTATGCCTTCCACATGTGTCCTGAAACATCCTTTCCATGAGTGGTAATCTGACATAAACTACAGCTTTGGTGCCCTGTTCAAACTCCCGGTTTCCATATCACTTAACAACACTAATGATAAATGGTGACTATGTTGAGTTGCAGCGGCTGCAAGTGCCCACAGATTTTCGTTCATGAGGAGTTGCTGCTGGGCGTACTGTTGAGCTGTGAGTGCCCACGCATTGGTTCCGGCAACAAAAGCTTGTTGCTGCTGTTGTTGCATCCGTTGCACGTTTCGTTGAGCCGAGAATGCCCAAGGATTGGTGGGTACATTCATTTGCGTGTTCATGGGTTCTTCAAACTGTTCTCTCGGTTGATTCAGGTGTCCCCACGGATTAGCCATGTTTAATAGTCCAATACTTAGTCAAATTTTATGTCCGAGTTAATTACAGGTGACTGGGTTACCAAACACGACTACCTGGACACGATTAGCTTTCTTACAGGCGACTGGGTTTGAAAAGACAGGATTAGGATGCTAGTCGTGTGAACAGTGACACGATTAGATGATTTGGACACGACTGGCTTTCACATGCGACTAGCTCCCTAGTCGTGTGAATAGTAACATGATTGGGTGGCTAGTCGTGCCTATAGTGGCACGATTAGCTAAAGCTAGTCGCTCCTATAGAGGCTAGTCGCCTCTTGCAGGTCTGGTGACTTGTATTGCACGAAAATCAACATTTTTGCTTCAAAATCTATCAAAATCAATGTGTTTAATCACCAAATGATTAGGAAAGTTATCAAAATACTTTTGGAGCAAACCCTAATAAAGAACACACGTTTTTAGCCAATAAAAACACCTTAGATTTTGAAAAAACGTTGGTTTTTGCAATAACACAAAGTTGGAAACTTTCAAAACAGGTTTTTTGGATAAAAAACTGATTTTGAATGTAAAACCTCACTGTTTTGAAACCAAAATGTTATCAAAAACTCGTGATAAGAGCCAATGCTCTGATACCACTTGTAGGATCGTTTTCGGACAACCCGACTATCACGAACTGGCTCGTCTAGTGTGCGGAATCCACTAGACGATGTTTGAATAACAAAAACGCAAACAAATACAATAACGAGTTATTAAAGACACACACAATACGGTTTAAAGGTTGTATTCGTATTAGAAACAGAGCTCGAGTGCACAATACAAGTTACAAAACCAAAAACCTAGGACACAGGTGTTGGAATGTGTGAAATGGCAGCTGAAATGATTAGGGCAATGATTGGAGCTACTTATAGTTCCAGCTAGTCGGACCAGGCCCTAGGGGCGACTAGCTTTCCACCACACGAGTAGCTAAGCTAGTCGTGCCCAAAGGAACTAGTTGTGTGTAATATTACAAAAATGCCCTTTATCCTTATAAACACATCCAAAGACGTACAAAATGACAAATAAACATCTATACTATGCTAGGGACATCTACATTACATGTACTAACAAGGTGGCTGATGTGTTGGTTTTAGTAGTTAAAATATCTTTCAATGATATTAAAAATTAAGATTGTAATTATCAAAGAAGAATTAGATTTTTACCAAAACGTTATCAAAGTTTTAAATTTATAAGAAATTGTAAATACTTGTTTAACTAAAACCTTCACAATCGGCAAGTGTATATAGTATTGCTTTTTATGCAAGTATCGAATATCGAACCCAAAGACACCGATTTTATTACTCAATTTCAAGTTACTAAAGAAAGGTTTTAAAAGTGAGAAAAACGTAAGTAGCCTACATAGTGATCAATATCCAAACAAAAATGTTGCTTCGGGATACGATTAGCTTGGTATGAATTAATAGTAAATAATTAATTAAGTGGTGTTTATAAAAACCAAGTCTTCTGCCATGATTTTTAGACGATTTAGGTTCTTGAGATTATTTTGAAGGTCTCCCGTACCGGTAAGCTCACTTCTCAACTTTGAAAGATGTATTACCCACATATGTGAGCTCTCACTGTAACACCCCAAAAATTTCTTTAAGAAAACGTATCTTGGATTATATAACTAAAATGGTTAAAACCGAACTATACGAAATAAACTCGATAAACTACTTAGTTAAACTTGGATAAAATCCATATTAATAGAATAATATAATAAGTTAGCCAAGTTAATGTACTTGGACTAAAACTTGAGGGACTAAAGGAGCTAATACACTATAGTGAGTGCGTGTTTAATAAAAACAAACCAAAAGAGAGATCATCTTCATTCCCTGAAGATCAATCCCCACATAAAACCCATACACACACAAGCTCAAGTCCCTCAAACTAGCTAAATCCAAGGAAATCGAAGAGTAATTTTGCATGCAATTGAAGAAATCGATCATCTAAGGCCACCCTATCACCTAGTCAGTATCAATTTTTAGTTTTGAAGTATTTAGGGGATGTAATTGAGTGAGGCAGATTTGTTGATGATTGTTAATAGTTAAAACTCTTTAAATATAAATGTCATTAATCATCTTAGAGACTTCCCCTCAGTGGGTTTTGGCTTAATTCATCCTAAATGATTATAAAAGTGAGTAATTGGTCTTTGTGAAGTGGGGTTTGCTCTTGTAGAGAGACCCACTTGTCTAGCCAAGATTTAGGATGTATTAGAAGGGAGTTTTATAGATTTAACCTTGACTTTGGCCAAGTTGTGGCTTGTATTGAAAATCAAGATTTACTAGTAATGCATTGAACATGGGGTAAGCATGGAAATTTTACATGAGAAAGAGGCTACACGCCAAGTGCTCGATGAAGTATCTAAATGACCAATTTGTGGCTACACGTCATGGGAATGCATTGGGTGCGAGCATTTGGATATTGGGTTTTTGAAACTCAATGATATGAGTTAGGATTGAAATCAAGATTTACTATTAATGCATTGAACATGGGGTAACCATGGAAATTTTACATGAGAAAGAGGTTGCACGTTAAGCGCTCGATGAAGTTTCTAAAAGACCAATTTGTGGCTAGACACGTCATGGGAATGCATTGGTTGCGAGCATTTGGATATTGGGTTTTTGATACTCAATGATATGAGTTAGGACTGAATTTGTGCATTCCTAACGACCAAATGGAAACTGTCCATAGGTGACTCAAGAGGCGCTTCGGGTAGTGGGGGCGCCAAGGAAGACAAACAAAAAGGGCACGCTTAGAGGTAAGTCCTTCTAAGACGCTATGTTTCCTTATGACTTTATGCAGTCTAAATTGGGTTTTCCACACTTAAAACAAGTCTTTTGTAACCATGTAACGTTGTCTTTGAACACTTGATTTCGTGACGGGTCAAAATGTAGTTTAACACCCACATTCTAAATGGTTTTGTTTAATATAATGAATTTGGGTTCTAATTCCGAGTTAAGATCTGTTTAGTCGGGATGGGTCTTACACTCACCCATGAGAAATGCATTACCTAAAGTTGCGATATAGACTTCCAACAACCTGTTTCTTTTGTGAATAATTTACTAAAAGCCGTAGCGACTAGCAAACTACCACTTGACATGGCGAGGGCTCCGTCTCCTTCCGACTCCGTTCATCCCTTACTTATATTAATTAATTTATCAAAAAGTGATTGATCTATTATTAAATGTTTGGAAATATAATGATATAAGTAAATAACGACCGTTTACTTCTAACACGAGTTCACCAATCCTTGGTTTGTGCCAAAGCTAACACATGGACCATGTAACTAAGTCGCAAAACCAAAGCTTGGCTTAAAACCAAGATCAAGTATATAGACCGTACTGACCGTAGTGTCTGTTGATGAGCCTTTTCAACAATTAAAGCTATGCTTTCACAATATCTGGTCCCAACCCAAGCAACAAAACCACAACTCCTTCCTTGTCAATTACAGCAGTAAGCTTCTTCCAGGATTTCAAGATGTCCACGAAGTTCATATTAGAGTCTCCGATCCACAAGAACAAAACACCATTGGAAGTAATTGTTAAATTTAGGGTTTTCGTTTATTAGGGTTTCAGGGGTTTTAAAAGAGGGAAGATGATGAATTAGGGGTGAAAAGGGTTTAAATAGGGTGGGGATTAAAAAAGAATTGAATTGACAACTTAGTCCCTCACTTAATTGAGATGGACTAACGGGGTTAGACACTTGGATTGAATAAGCAAGTTCTGAAAACTTTGAGGACCCAGATAAGAAAAAATAAACCTTTGGATGAAATTAGCAAAACCTGACAAACCTCAAGAACAAAAATGGCATTTAACTCTATATTTTTTAAAGTATTTTGGGTAATTTTTTATTTTAATGTTTTTTTCGGTCTTCATTTTTTAATTTAATGTACCTTTTTTTAGTTTTAATGAAAACTAGTAGTAACGACCCGCGCGGTCAAATCGCAGATCGCACAATTGAAACGTCGACAGTACTAAATAAGACTTTCAAGTACAGAAGTTGGTTCTTTTATGTATATCACTTCCTGTTGTTTAACAAAAGTGGAGATGCATAAGGTACAACAAACTCTGTCTTGGTGGTTCTTCAACACCACTACTACATTTACAAACAAACACAGTATAAATAACCTTCAACTCCCTTCCCAGCAGCTCTAGCCTGACCATCCAGCCACCACCACCGCTACCCATCGGCACACCATCAACGACTATGGCAACCATCGGAAACGACGACGAACCTTCACTTGTCAGATGATGGGTGTTTAAAGGGCGAACGAAAACTGTGGCCAAAATCGAAAGAGTAAAAGCCTGTGGAGGAAAGTCGAAAACCGAGAAGACGGATGTTGCGCCGACGGTTGTCCTTTAATCTATATGAAGCGGTAGCAAACGCCGGTAAACCTTGCACTGTGCACAATGGCGGTTTGCGAGGCAGTTGACTACAGGAGAAGGGTTAGTATGGTTGATGGTGGTGAAGGGCAAGTGGTGAAAGAGCAAACGAAGGGAACTTTTAACTGGAGTATTATTGTTGTAAGAAAGGAGGCATTTACAAATGTTGCAAGCTTTGTAGTAAAATTGTGAAATGCTATTACTAACTGTTCCACCGACAGTTATAAATAAATAATAAAAAGAAAAAAGGAAGGGGAAGGGGCAAAACACCCCCTAGATGGAGGAAAAATGGGGGAGGGGAGGAGGATAGGGGAGTATACCCAAACCAGGGCCGTAGCAAGCCCACGCTTCACGGTAAGCCCTGCGCAATGTGATGGCAATTAGCGACGGGGTGTAGATGCACCGGAAAATATATAAGTGTTGTTGCTACTAAATAACCAAAGAAAACTCATTTTAAAGAATGAGAAAAGGAAATATCTTGTAAAGGTGGCATGTAACTGTTATACATACATGTATCTAAAGCAGTGAGATATTTAAATCTACATTATATCCTATATATATATTTGCATCTATTCTATTCTACTCTAGTATAATACTTGTATTTAATTCAATTATATGTAAGTTCGCTCCTCTCTCTACAGCTATGTAAGAACTCAAACACGGCGATATCCTCGCCTGTCACTTTCAGGACAGCTCAGTGTCATTTTCCCAGCAGCGAAAGAAGGCACCAAGGATGTACGAACTGCCCTTCCCTTTAAACTCGAACCAAGGTAGGATATACTGTAGATAGCAGATCTATCTTTGTTAGTGTATTTTTACAACATATAGATGGTACCTACAGTAATAAAAGGAAGCTTAACATACCCTCCACGGTTTGCCATTTGAACATTGTCTACTAACTATTACCACTGCTGCTCCCAAAAGTCGAATTTGGAGGAAGTGGTGCCGAAACCTGCTGTGAAGTCCACGGGCGTTCCTTTAAAAAAACTGCTTCAGCAGTCGATATGTCACTCGTTGCCGAATATGGCCTTTTCACTTTCCTTTTATGCATTTCCTGAACTCAACACCACCAGCCGACCAAAAGTCAACATTCAAGAAAACAACTTTGATACAAAATTTGCAGGAAATGATACCTTCGAGCCTTTTGGGGAATATGTATTCATTGCTTGCTCAATCGAGGTGTAAACCTGAAAGGCCTGTTTGGTATCACGGTAACATTTGATAACACGAGTGTGATCATTGTTCTCAGATGATGATTTAGATTTCAAGTACAGAATAAGTTTCGATGGAGGTGCATTTGGGTGATCTTTCTTTCCGGTAGTTAGTTCCATAGTAGCCAGGTCCTCCCAAAGAACATCCCACAACACCAAGCATGGATCTCTAGCTGGATTGAACTTCTTCTGGGTTATAATGTTGGATGTCTGGCGCACAAAATCAAATATTCACTTCCAGAAACTTCAAAATAATCATCTTTATTTAATTAAAAAAAAAAGAAGAAGACATACCTGTAAGAGTATAACTCTTCGATGTGTGACAAGAAGTATCTTGTCTTTACGTAGTGAAAAATGGTCTTCATAAGCATCGGATAGTGCAAACTTTCCACGGACTTTAAATAGATCCACCTGTAGGAAGAATGACCCAGATTCTGCAAGCTGAAGTATCACCTGTGCATGCATTTGGGCAAGGGTAAGCAGCATGTTCATAAATGGAAAAAGGTTGAATAATATAACAAGGTAGGACCTGTCCCTGTGCCCTGTAGTCATCATATGGTCTGAGTAAATTATCACCACTGATAACTCTCGGGAGTCTTCTGCGGAGAAGAAGGTCTTCAGAAGTGATAGCAGCAGCAATCTTCATTCTCATTGCATTTGCACCCTCAGTTGTCTTTGATAGCAAGTCAAGGACACCACTCACTGGTTGCGCAGCTGCACCAATTATCCCTTTACCCACACCTGAGACAAAACCCTCTACACCGGATGCCTTTGCACCTTCTAATGGCTTTGTGACTATGCCCATTACTCCTCTAAATAACCCCTTTGCCAGTGCTCCTCCCCCTTCTCTTATCACATCACCAAAATCTTCAACACCTTTATTTTCCTGTCTTTGTCGACTTTGAATAAACTTCTTGTCCATTGATAAGGCAGCAACACCTTTGCTCATATGTCCAAATGCACTGCTTGCATTTCCCAGTATATCCACGCCAGAAAGCAGCTGAAGTGGTTGACTTAGAACATCCTTCTTTATGTTTGAGATGGCATTTGATGTTAGTACACTTTGCCTCATAGACAAGTTTTCCAGGGATCTCTGATTTATACGCACCTGTCATGTCAATACATAAGTAAGAATACATATATCATGTACATTCATTATATTGAGCATTTTTTTACAACGGCGGCAAGGTTGATACTTACAGGCATATTTTCCGTGTTCCCTAGGGCTGTCATTAAAGATGACCAAAACCCAAGTACACCCACAGGGCGCTGAGTTGGTGACATAGCCATAGAGAACTTAAATCGAAACTCTGAGATGTTTAGAACTCTGCAAACACCAAAAGGGTAAAAATTTATGTTGCTAGACTACACACAAGTTCAAGAGGGGACAGAAATGAGGGTCCACCATACCCAATTTCAATGATAGGGTCCACCGAAACGGCAGTTGTTTGAGCATCACTGAATCGACTAAAGTCAATCTGCTGGATCATACCATGGAGCCGCCAAATAATTGGTTCATGAATACTTATCAAGAAGGCAGAGTTTTCAGGGCCCTGTCAGAAAAAAAAGAGTACTTTTTCAAAGAAGCATGATTAAAACGTCCACTTGTTAGAGAAATATACTCACTACTCACCTGCAAACCAATATAAGGATAAACACAAAAATCTAATGATCCATCAGATTGCTTGGTCATTAAAAATTTCAATAAATAATCTTCTTCTATTCCAATTCTTTGTGGCCTAAAGAGAACGGGCATTGTTGTCAAAGGCAGCTGATTGTCGACTTGAATCCCCCTCATTCTTAATTTGAACCTACAAAACACCAAAGTTAAAGGAATTAGCATTATAATAGCAAAGGTGGCGTTTCACAATAGATTATGAAGTGCCAAGAGGACATTACCTACTAATTCCAGAGCCCAAACCAGTTGAATGTGACAAAAGAAGGTTCTGCACTGACAAGTAGAGTATCTCTTCAGGTGTATGATCAATAATAGACAATCCAAGCTCAGTGAGCTCAAGAGTAAGATGGAATTCACAATCCGATGTAGATGAAACTGATGGTTGAGAATCATTCCTTCGTGATGAAGTAGTAGTTGTATTTCTCTTCATATTTTCTGCTGCTTTGGGATCATCATTGTAGTCTGGCATATAGTCCCTCAACATAACAACATTCATCTTCTCTTCTTTCACAATAGTAACACGCACTGCTTTAGTAGGTCCCCCATCCATCTGAACAGGTTGATAATCCCGAACCTCATCTATATTGTACTTAGCTGAATCTTTAGTGTCAGTGCCATCAACCAGAACTTCCAGGATTCTTTGTCTACCAAGGTCTTCCCATGAAAATGAAGCACTTGTGCATGGAAGAAGACAACACCATGAATCATCACCACCGCCCATTTGCCGAAAACGGAAGGGTAAAAACATACTATGATTTTCAATCCTGCCAGACATTCTCTCAGTTAATTTAAGTTGCAGGAACACAGAACAGGAATATAACCTTCAGGGATCAAGCTCATCTTATAAACAGGTGAGAAAAATAACCTGTACTGGCTTGAAAATGAATTGGGTCGAAAGATGACGTCAAAGCAAGAGCTTGTTGTTCCACTCCTTACTTCAACCTTCAGATACAATTGTTGGCCAGTAATTTCATTTCTCAAGAGAACACGCATCCAACCTTCATTTGCAACACTAAACGGCGTACTCCAGTGATATCCATCGATCTTCAACTACATCAGATGAATTTCAACAAACAAATAGAAGTAAGAATAAGACCTATCAAGCAGTAGTATTTTACAAAGAGAAAAGTATAAGTATATCCAGACCTTCAATAGTTCAAGTTTGGCAGATGTCTGCCATTTAAAATGATAGGGATCATCAAAAGGATGAATCCATACTGGTGACCCGGTATCACACTGCTGCAGACATAAACTTAAGCCAGCCCTATTATAAAACAAGGTGTGTGGCTGAAAATGGACAACCTGCAATAAATTATTTGGGGACGTTGGCTTTAGTACCCAACAGGTATGAACAAGAAAGGAAGAGGAGAATAATATGACTTAATATATTAGATAATTAGTCCAAACATTAATTAATTCGGTGGACGTTAGCAACACTGGTCATGTTATGATGCTTAAAACAAGAAAGAGAAAAATAACTTCTGTGATGGTGTCAAATTAGAGTATATCGACAAAGTGATGCTAATTTAAGCCAAAAGGCCAATCCAAAACAATATAAATTGTACCTTTGTCCTGTCTGATGTCATCTGGAGTAGAGCTGAAAGGTTGTAATAAGTTCCATCTGAACTAAAAGCTTTGACATCCACTCTTTGCTATATATGACAGGATAGAAGGTGAGATGTTAGCAAAATAGATGCTAGAGCAACAGAGTAATACTTATAATAAATTTTGGAACTAAAATCTCTTTCTGACCTTCTTTTCAAGGTCAAGAAGTGATAGTCCAGCACTAAAATTTTCAGAATGCTGAACAGCAACAGCTAAACCCACACGGGGAGAAAGATATGCATCCTGGGGAGAAAACATACTAGGAGTAGGACTATTGTCCTCTATTGCTTCTAGAACTTGAATATTCCTCCTTGACCCGGTAGTCTCTGCAGGGGAGGTAGGAGGATTCTTAAAGCTTAATGATTTTCCAGATTTGGAGCTTTTTGTATTCACTAAAGAATCTGCTCCATCGGCATTCTCTAGAGGTTCGATTTCTACCACTCGATATGTAAGTAGTACAGAGCAATCATTACAAATCCAATAAGGGACAAAAAATCTTATGGTATTAGGGGAGGCTGCAGATGCTCCCATGTCCCGTTCAATGCTCACACGCAATCTCCTGCATATACAATATCATATATCTCAATTGAATTCATTGTCCTTTTTCTAGCTACATATAAGTTGAACAAACGAAATTACATTACAGAAATGTCTCGTTCTTTGAACATTCGCAAATTTTTTAATGACCAACTTCAAATTAAAAAATATATAATTAGAGACTATGGCCGGCATGGAACTCACATTTAATAACTCAAAAATCAAAATATTGCTTTATCACCAGATGTTGCATGAGAGGAGTAACGTATGACTCAATATACATCATAAAGAAAACAAATAGGAAGAGTATACTTGGTTGTCAATGTAATGATACTTCTAGCAATCAATAAAGCAACCAAATTTTTATTACACTAGTAAGCTCCAAGCCCTTGACAGGACAAGCATAGGAGCTTCCTGGGGAGAAGATGCTGGCTGCAATAAATTCCAGTTTTGTAATTCACAGATGCATTTTAAAAATGAACTAATTTCCACGTACAATGTGTTATATGCATTATATAACCAGTGTTAGCTTCTGAACAAAAGTAGAAAAAAATTCATTGTAACCATTATGGTAGAGAAACAAACACATAGGAAACAGCTTGTCAGCTTCTGAAGAAAAAAAAGTATATATATAAGAGATAACATGAGCAAAGATTGGAAGAAGTGCTACATTTTAATGGGACTGTTAACAACCTTGACAATAAAAACTAGACACTAAACGTCATGGACAAAAGAAGAGTGAATATACAGGTAATACAAACCTTCGGTTATGCTGATGGATCATCCAAAATGAAGAAGCATGATTATTAGAAGAAATATCCAAGACAGGAACAGGATCCTGCTTTTAAAGAAGAGTGTGAGAGAGAGGAAGCAAAGAAGAGTAACATGTTTAAATATCTCTGATTGGATGTATGCAGAATCTTGGAATGATAATAACTACTGACATACCTTTTCCAACATCCATCCACCTTGTAGAGACAATGAAAGATATAGAGGACTACGGACATCAGCATAATATATAGGCACAACCCCACGTGATGATATAAGGCCATGCTGCCTCTCAGTTGTACTTCCATTGTTCAACTTTTCCCATACTGTAAACCGTGCTGGACAAGGAAGGCGGTTTTCCAACTTTAAAGGAGCATTGACCGATATTCTCCAATCGTAAACAGGGGAATTGAGCTCTGTCTGAAGAACTGATGCATCCGCACTGACACTAAGCCAAAATTGCTTTGAGTCTGTTGTTGGGCAACACCAAAGTGTGTCATTCTTTTCAAGCTGATTTAACATGAAAAAAGACCTTGACATATTTTTTCCTTGTTTCATAGAAGATTCTTTAGATTGTTGCTGTCCATGGTCATTCGTCCCAACAGGGGAGGCGGAAACTAAGCCAACAGGACAACCCCAAGTGTAGAGTCCCCCCAAATGTGTAGAAGGGCGAATTTGTAAACTCCTATCAGAATCCCTGGACATGGAGCGCCACGGTAATACAAAAGAACAACCAGGTTCTAAGACATGAATTTCAGAACCACCAGTGTTTGATGTGTGTTGCTCAGTAAGTTTTTGCCTTGTACGGGTCCACCGTCTACGGCGTACATTGTGTTGGGCCAATTTTGAAGAATTTTGGGGGGTTGGGGGCCATTTTAGAGTTTGATAGTCCCGCCCATAGGCCCATCCATCCATGTCAACAGGATCAGATTTATCAACCATCCAAGCTGACGTCCATGTCCATCCAGGTGGAAGTGGTGGATCATAGAAATCCTGTTACACCACACCAGTTTAGGATGAAATAAAATACTGAAAAGAAAGAACAATAGATTAAAGAAACACTTACATTAGTTGAATATGAAAAGTTTCTGTTGCTCCAACGTCCTGGATCATTCCCACGGAAACTAGGCCGCTTATTACCCCAACCTAAGATTGAACTATGTCTTTGGTTCTCAAAGATCTCTTCTACAGCAATATTATTACTACCAAGTTGAGAAGGCTCGTCATTTCTAGATATAGAAGAGACATTTATATCCAATTTAATATCTGAATCGTTTGTCACAGTTGCAAGACCCCTTAGAACTGCATGCTTCTTTCCATCTTTCATGACTACTTCCATGGCGAAGAAATCGTCATCCATCTTTTTTGTGATGACTGAGAGTGGAAGAAAGGATCTAAAACTCTCCCATACACCTTCAGGGCCAAGTCCCACCCAAAACCCCACATCATTCTCCGCATCTTTCTCCTGCTCCAACTTACTTTGGAGATTTGAAACTGCATTCATCTCGAAATAGGACGTAGAAGCTATAAGACATCCTTGAAAGGGCAACTCATCATCTTTTTGTTGGCCCTAAAATAAAAACATCACAAATTACAAATTTTCAAATATCAAAAGATGTAAAACATGCAAGGAATATATAAATTATATATACTATAATAGATGAAAGACGGTTTCCAAAGTACCAACATATCGCTGGTTAAAAAAGACAATGAATCACCATTTATTGAGCAAGAAAAAAATATGAAAAACACAAAAGTACTAACCCTCCTCACTAGAAGGTGTGTAACATTTTCCTGACCATGAGACGCTTGTTGCAACATTCTAGCTGATACCACCTTTCTTAAGGGATTCGTACCATGTCCAACTGAGATTGTCGAAGCACCCACAACTTCACCTGATCCCAACACAAAACCAGGATCAGCTCATGCATATAGTGGAATCCCATAAAAATGTTAGTTGTAGGCCTCGAGTTAATACAGGTTTCACATTGCGCCATTATTTAGTGTTCATATAGATATAATAAAACTAAAAAAAACAGAAAGCATACCATATCAAGTACATCATGGGAAAATGTCAGATAATGGGACGGAGGAATGACCACATTTATGTTAATACTTTAACAATATTCAATGTAGAGATAATCAAAACACTCAATTACTTATCAATATTAGATTACCTTTCCCTGCTTTTGCAGCAAGATTAGTCACCTCAACCTCCAACCTAGCTAACCCCTGATACAACACCAAACATCATATAATCATATAAATAGTTCTATAAGAGCACAAAAACATCAGTGCAGGCATTACAGTTAGAAGGTAGACACCAAATGTTCTGGCAGCATTTGAATTAAAGCTGTCATTTGGCCAATTTTCCACTAATTAGCAAAGTTTATTGTGGGGTGGCTAGCCCCAAGAATGGGTATTGAAGAGTTCAACACTATGCATAGGTAAAGACGTCATTACAAAGTTCATATCTAGATAGATTAACTATAGTGTCATTTGGCAACACTGATGCCCTTAAATATAAGGGAAGGGTACATTGTTGTTACCGCAAAAGTTCCAAATGAAATAACTACAAGGCGGTGTCTAACTTCCTAAGTTTTTCCTTGGCATTAAAAAACTTAAGTGTTAGATCCATCCACTTTAAGTGTGAATGAATTCTTATGTATAGACTTTTGAAATTGGAAGAGAATCAGTTGATCTTCTAAACCTTGACATACCTTGCGAGGAACTTCAAAGATAAAAAGTTCATTCCACCTGGCACAGCCAAGATTATTACTAATGGAAATGAAGGGCTTCACGCATCTGGTCCTTGCACTCTGAGGAAACAGCCTCTGCTGACTTGCCTCCTGACTCTCAACAACAAGCCGGAGTGCACAGAAGAAGCTATTACTATTTCCATCGTCAACAATTGGTAGATCCTTTGGAAAATAGATGGAAAAAAACTCTGAATATTAGCAAGCATGTAATGCTAGCACATAGTTCATGTCATTTATGCATTATGTCAATAAAAATACAACCTTGGCTTCAATGATCTGCACAGAAATATAACATCGCCCCTCCCTTGAATCATCAACTGAGTTTAATCGATTCGAGTGCCTTGAAGGTTGAATCCACACAGAAGCACTATCATTATACTTAAGAAGGTCAACCGTACTAGAGCTTTGATCAAACTTCTTCACGTAAATATCACATCCAAGCCTGTTATCTATGGTCACAGTCTGGTAATCGTCCACGTCCAATGCAGAAAAAATTGAACCATCTTCACCAACGCTATGGCTGCTTGCTTCCTGTCAAGTATTGATATTAAAAAAGGCACAAACAACATCAATATATGTCAACTGAAATGCCAAAAGATATTATATTCGACTCTAACAGACCTCATCTGACTTGATTGTCTTTTGTTCTAGTTCTCTAAGTCTTCTCCAAGAAGCAATGGTTTCCGCAAAAGTGTCGATATTTGCAGTACTAATATTTATATTAACGATACTTGTAGCTGCAATCCGTGCTCTTCTTCCAAGTCTTGATTGAGATTGCTCATTGGTATCATATGTTTCAAATCTTCAAAAGAAAAACGGAAGTAAATGAAAAGCAGGCGCTATTTTGCCAAAAAGATTTAAAAGTACACAGTTGTAGGTAAGTTAATACTTGAATATTCCATCGAATGGCTCTACAAGTGGTTCCCATGAGTCTAACAGTGTGTTAAACGTCGATGCAGCAATCGAAGATATCAGCACAGCATTCATAGAATCCATTCCACCATGAGTTGCAAGCTTAATGTTTGTGATGGTGACATCAAAAAATGGAGTCATCTGAAAAGAATCCGAGATACACGTATGCAATGTGAGTGAATAAACTTGTGTAATTTTTTTCCAATTATCAACAAGAAAAGTATATGCGAGCTGGATACCATTCCACACAGACTGTCTAAAATGGTTACAGAGAAGCATTTTAATTTTACTTCTGCCATTATGTTGTCGCGTGTCTTTGGTTTCACATAATCGCCAATAGTAAAGGCCAGCCGGTCGGAAGGCTTCTTCAGATCAGAGCGGACTAGGAAAGTGCAGGCCTAAAAAGTAGCCAACAAAAGTGCATGAAACATACTTATGATACTAAAATCCTATTTTCTGTATTATACCATCATGTTAAAAGAATCTGACACGATCTGATCTAAAATTTTAACAACTGTAATTACTAACCTGATTATCCACTTTCCAGATACTCCAACATTGAGATGCTTTTGAACTTGAATATTTTGATATTGGCATCTCAGGAATATTAGCTTGGCTCACAAGATCCATCCTTGGACAGCAAAACAAATTCAGTTTTGGCATCTCATCTACACGAGTAACTATGCATCCCATAGAAGCATAACCTGGGGGTGCAATTGGGTACCAGAAAAAGGCCTCGTCCACGCCTTTGATGATAATATTAGCAACTTTAGTAAACTGAACAGGATTTGCAGAGATGTCAGGGTTGTCAGACTTAAAAACTATTCCCAAGGCAGGTGGCTCCAAACTACAAAGATGATTAAAAAGGATTAACAATTTAAAAGATATATTCCAATGGTCAGAATCAGAGGTAAGTTTTAAGAGAGAGAGAGAGGGATCTAACCCACCCTTCTGTTATGCAGTCACCAAAAACCTTAAATCCCGGTTGTGGTATAGGTCGCCATACAGAGACTGATCTACGGATATCATTACCCTTGTCCCACCAGATCCTCTGAAAACTTGGAGTTGACATATAGCAACTAGATTTAGAAATTGATCTGAAAACATCAAACCCTGGTGATGAACTTGTACGCTGGTTATTGCGTTGTTGACTTGTACTCTCATAGTCAACATTTACATCAGCCCTGGATTCTCTTGCAGAGAGACGATGCCAGCTTGAGTTCGAAAGAAGAAGATGGTTAAGATCATAGCATATGTCATGTGGAGGACAACTAACAAAAGGATTTGCATAAAATGATCCAAGAAGGTTGTCGAGTCTCCAAATGCTAAACCCTGATGGGTATGTGTTATTTGAGGAAGCATTGAACATGCATGCTGAGTATGCTGTGGATGTTGCCAGGTCAGCTCTTAGACAGTAGACAATATGATTTGGTGGTGGTTGGTTTCCAATATGTGCAACACACCCCAAAGCCAAGTATCCTGGGGGTGGAATAGGTGTCCACAGAGAACAATCACAATCCATATCTTCCACTCTTTCAGTTTGTTGGATATTGGAAAATAAACCAACAAGCTTGAAGCCAAGAGGCTTTCGTACACGCCCATATGTATTACTCACCGCCATAACAGCTTGTGAAGGAGGAATGGGCCTACAAATCATCCACATAATGGTTTACAGCAATCAAAATATTTGTTACACTACACATACAACCATATGAACCAGCAATAATGCAAATTAATGAATGTAGCTCAAATTCAAATCTAACAATAATATTTCTACGTATAAGCTGAGACAAAATAATCAAGTAGCACACATGCATGGAAGAATTGGAATGTTGTACACCTTAGCGTTACACAAGAAATGTATCTGCTTAGCAATTAGAAGTGATTGATATATAACTAATAACACACCAATAAACAAGTTGCAAAATATCTGATTGAACATTAAAGCAGTTTACCTGGAAGTCACACAATCTCCCAATATGACATAATTTTGTGGAGCTCGAGGTCTCCAGAATGTAATTGCATTATGATGTCCCTTTGCTGCACAAGAAAATAATTGCAAGTGCTTGTTAAGAGAATTAAGGAGATAGCAGTCCCTTTGCTAATAGAACTCAAAAAAGAAAAAGAAAAAGAAAAAGTGTAAAGGGTAAAACCTTTTGTGGACACCCAAACTTGATCATAGTTAGTACAAGGAGACAAGGGATCAGCGCTCTGAAAGCGTAATGCTGCCACTGCCTGACTTTGTAGGTTAAGAATCAGGGAGATGGCACTCAAAGATAAATGAACATATATATCAGAAGATATTAACGATATATTTGTTTTATCCTTTACAGAAGTATATCCCGCCGAGATATCCACTGGATCAAGAATTCTAAGACCAGAACCAGCCTCGACAGTGAGATCTTTGAGTAGAGCTCGAACCCATGTATCATTTTCTTTTGATGCAAACCTGTTAAATAAAGAAGGCATAAACAAATTAGTTTAGTCAGCTCTTGAACAATTCATAAGTCAAAACTTCAAGAGATGAAAGATATATAGATACATAGAAGAAGTTTCCGTTCAATAAAAAATAAATCATACATGAAGCTCAAATCCATTCTTGCACGAAGAAGCTTTTCAGAATGAAAGGAACTGTCAATGGATGATCTGCTGCTATCATAAAAAGTGAACTCAGGAGACACCACCTGACACGTTAGTACATGAACCATGTAAGGCATGGAGAGACCATACACAAAATGGAACTTTAAAACAGTTTATAAGGAAAGTACATTATAAAGCTCTGAACCGAGTTTTCTAGACTATAAGATTGTTGGCGTTGCTTCAAGTTCTCACAGGATAGGAATCCTTTATATATACCAAGCAAGAACATATAGGAAGAGTTTTCTAGACTAAATGATTAATAGCACTTTGCGCCAAAACGACAATTGGGTTTTTATGTATAAATTTATAAGTTTAAGACTCAAATGTAAACTATTAAAGATAGAAGGGAGATGTTTAGATACACAAACTTATTTTAAACTTTTTGAGTAAAATTTATAATTAGAGACTAACCGTAAAATAGTGAAGGATAGAGGGTTAAATGTTAAATATTTAGTGGTTCTCATTTTAAGTAGAGAACTGCGAGAACCACATAAGCAACTTGTACGTAGTGGTTATGATATAAAAGCAGGATAAAGAGAAGCGGTAACGTTGGTTCTGCATTTGCAATGTTGAATGCAAAGCTTAACATTAAGAAATAGATTGGATATGCAAATGAGCAGCATGTCTAATTCACAAAGAATTAGCAAACACATCTAGAACCATTACGATGACCTACCTGGGCCTCAAAACTTAGACTTGGTTTAGATAAATCAGCTTGATCAATGCCAGAAGTGGGTGGTGAATATGACGCCTTTTCAGCTTTATCCAGACTCTTTCCTTTACTGGTTGAAGGAAAGTTGTCCTGCACCACAATTTCTACACCATCTTCAATGGACACGGAGAAACTGCTATCATTACTCAGGTATGTGTGATCCGTCAAGAGCAAAGCGTTCTGACAAAAAAAAATATATATGCTATCAAATATTTCATAAGATTCTATTTCAATATTTAATAATCCCTTAGGTTACTTATTTCCAACATCACCATAAAGCACAAGCATCCAAAAAAGCGTACCTGCACATAGTCATATCAAAATAAGAGTGGAAGGCTCTAACGCCATTACCTTAATTTTCACATTAACGAACCGCAGTCTTTTACCCCTTCCGATAACAACAATGGGTCGAAATTCTGAAGATTGCAAATGCTTAGGATCCTCATTCAAGACTATAGTTTTCCCGCAACCATCGTAAGTATATTCATCAACTCCTGCTGCATCTACAATCAGCTTTCGATCTGGTGACAGGCTAACCTCATCCTCAGTCTGCATGTACAGTGCATCAGAGAGTACTATGGTGTCGGTTTTTCTGATTGGGTCATTCTTAGGATCCATCACCTCTTCCTTGCCAGTTATTGCACCCAAAGATGGCACAAAAAACTCACCAACCGCAAGAAGGAAATCTGGAACAACAAGAACTCGAGGCAGCTGAATCCGAACCACAAACAATTGTGATGATGAACGCCATCTGAGATCCATCAATAACATGGTCGAGTGTGGTGCACCAACGTTGGACATGGTTACAGCTCTTACAAGCCCCCCTCCTCCTTTACTGGAAGCTTGTTTCAGAACATCAGTGCTTGTCCCAAGCATTAGTCGCATTTCAGGTCTTGTATCAGGACGTACATCCAAAATAGAAAATCGAGGAACGGTGACATAAAGATCCATTTCTAAAAAAGAGGTCATTCGGTATGAAACCCACATGCCCTCCAACTGAGATGAGAATAATGAAAATCCTCTTTAGAAACAATGACAGGGATAAGAACATATGAAAAAAGAAATCTGTTAATCTCTTCTCTTTACTTACTGCAATAGTTGCTAGGGGCGAATCCTCTTGGATGCCATTGCAGAGCTCTAGCAATGCATAATCAAGTTGAACTTCCATAATGTTAACTGTACGTGACAAGAAAACTTGGCTAGTCATGTTAACCTTATCAGCTAGCATCCGTATTGTATCCGTTGAACCAGAGTTGGTATCACGAAAACTAGGAGGGAGCTTAGCTTCTTCACTCAAGTTCATGGTCACACAACTAGTAATCACACTATATTCTTTGTCAGATACCACAGCGTGCAACGACCCTATCTGTTTTCAAGGACAGATCAATAATTAGTATATGAATTTCACCATATTAAGATAACAAAAAAAAGAAAAGAAAACAAAGCCAGTAGAAAAAGTCTCAAATAAGAAAGATAACATAAATGATAGTTTGTGTAGAAAATATGACTACTAAATATTGTATGTAGAAATAAATACCATAAATATCATGGAGTTGATTAAGTTGCAAGTAAGATAAGTTGAACATGATATTTATTAAAATTTCAGAATATTTGATTCTCTTTTGTCAAGCTTCTTTGGAGGATTCCCTTGAGTTAAGTGGTTTGATAATGCTGGAATCCAATAATGTCAGCCACCATCCAAAATTATGCTTGTGATACGACCAGTGAAATGTGAACTTACATTACTTTTACCAATCTAAAAGCAATTGAAAGACAGAGATAATGTTCACTTTGATGTGCATACAGTAACAAAAGGCAATAATAGGACAGCTTATTCAGCAAACCCCAGAATGATGTGTTACAAATACGTAAACCAGCCCCCCAACTCGAGATGACAGCTTTTCTTAAGCCTTTGATGGTACATAAAAAACAAGTGAAGACTGTAAGAGAAGGTTGTAAAATATTTCAAAGCCCAAACCTTCACTTCCAGGGCATAATTTGGAACTTTGCGAAAAATATCTCTTAAACTGCGCCTCACAAAGATATGAATTTCACGGCCTTCCCGTATCATTGGTTTTCCTAAAACACCATTTACTCCAATAGCCGTATTGATTCCAAATATCTGTAGCAATACCAAACACCTTAGTTTCATGTAATATTCATTAGTGGCACACAGGAAAACAAATCCAAGAAAATACCTGTGCGTGAAGAATGTCAAGATGGACAGCTGATGGATCATCTACAGGTCCATGCCAACTAACCTCGTTTGTCACAGACAAATGGCCTAGATCAAGCTGCAGGAAACTGCATTCATGACAAAAAAAAATGGCATTCATAAAGAACGAAAAGCATCATCGATTGACACAGTTGACAAAATAGTAAAAGTTAGCTAGTTAACATTTTCCAAAGAGAGGCAAGAACTCAAGAATATTATGTAATATGACAAAACATATAAAAGCTTTTCATAAACTAGTATACTTGCTAATAGGCAAAACAAGCAAGAAAAAATAGAAGACTGTTCGCCAAAGTTATGCATTAGAGATAAGCCGCCTAGCATTATTGTCCTAGCATAGACCTTAAAAGTTTCAAAACCAACAATTGATCAAACTGTGTGCATCTAAATGACCAAACAGTTGAAAGAAGTACTAACTCTTTGCTGGAGGAATTCCGTGGTATTACTATTATTGGGGTCTCTAATGAGAGGTCCAACTTCAGTGCGGCAGATCCATCCATCTCATACTTATGAATCAACCATTCAAACCCTCCAACTTTATCCACAAACTTGATCGCTTCTTCTGTATTGGGAGCTGCCAGGCCCACAAAATATGCAGAAAGCTACAGCACGAAATTCATTATGAAAATATAATATAAACACGTAGTAATTGACTACAAAGTGTAAAAGGAAGCCATCTTATGATGAAATTTGACAGTACTAAGGTCTAGCAACCACCAAAGCCATATGAAAATCAAGATCTATTAAAACGAATCCTGCATAGCAGCTAAAGAGCATAGGGATTTAAGTGAAATGAACAGAAAATGGACCAAACTAACCTCTTGAATGAACCTGTTGAGAAAAACAATACGAACAGCAGATAGTTTGCCACTCAAGCTATAATTATATCCTTCAAAGTCGTCATCATCAGGACTGTAGGACTTGAATGTGAACTGATATACATATATACATGTATAGAGAGAGAGAGAGAGAAGGGAGATTAAGGTAAATTAACAAAAATCAGTTAACGTAACACATATAACATCAACTCAAAAAGGCTATACCTGAATGAGAGAATCAGCCCCTAGATTACGTATGTCACAAAACCAGCCCCAACAATGATCTGTACCCAGTGAAAGATCACAGAGCCTAAAGTTCCCTAGTGTACCTTCAACGGATATAGAACCCGGGTGAACCTGAGACAATAAGCATTATTTACCAAATTAGAGACCTGACCTGACCTGATGATTAGTTTTTTTTTTCTACAAAAGCAGCAACTCACCTTAAGATCCAACACAAAATTTTCTTGCACAAGCATTGCAAGCTGAGAGCCATCCTCTTTGTTAAGAAATACAGTGACATTGTCAACATTCATCTTCAAGGAAAATACAACTCGAACTTTCCCATGTCCCAATAATCCATTGACTTTTGCTTCTTCACCCTTGTCTTTATGCACTAAAGCTTCATCCACCTCCTTTGATGCCCCGCTTGCATTACCAAGATCAATGCCCAAACCGATTAAAGCAACGATAGTCGGACGGTAGCAGAAAAATTCTAATTTTGACATGCGGATGCTCATCTGGAGGTAATATCATCAACAAACATAAACTTAATGAAAATATGATTTCATATTATTTCTATTAATAATATTTGAAGTGCTTTGATACAATACCTCAGTGTCTATACCATCATAATCAGGAGATTGGGGAGTCCGTTTCACAAAGGTAAGTGATACAAAATCCGAGTCATCCAAGCCTTCTGCCTCAAAAAATATATCTCCAGAATTACCTCTTGCTTTTCCAAGATCTTTCTCATGAACCAAAGCTTCACCAGCATCGGGCAATGACATGAAATCTGTCAAGGCATCACTGAAAGTATCATCCTCCTCCACCATGCTTACTAATACCTCTCCCACCTGAGGATTTACAATACTTGTAGGATCAAGAGAACGGTAGTTTTCCACAACAGAGCAAGCTAAATATTTAGTTCCAGTTGATGAATACTGAAGTTCATCTTTGATTTTCAGCAGGTGTAAATTCATCCTCACTGTTAGATCCCCTTCATAAGATGCAACATACACCTGCAATATATAGTAGTTGCAAGTCCATAAATCACCATACATGCACTAAAAAACTGATATCCTCAGTATCAAAAACAAAAATTGTCAATAAAGTAGGCAATAAATTTATTATCATCCAACCTAGAACTAGCCACTATGAGCGGAGAAATATTATGTCCGTTACAGACACAATTTGCCATAAAGCAATCTGCTCGTCTATCTGTAAAAAATGACGGAATAATTTCAAACAAATAATACAAAATGCATACGAACCTTTCCTCCGACAGCAAGAACTTCAAGAATCTGAACCTCCGCATTATCATCGTGCACCTCTGTTCCCACCTGCAAGATTGAGCCATATTTAGGAACTAGGAATGAAGATGTCATAGTACCAAAGCATCTACATCTTACCTTCCCATATACTAATAACTTTGTTTCCACCAAAGTTCCATTAACAATAACGTCAGCTATCTTCGTATTAGTAGAGCGAGGTTCAGAAAGTTCAGCAACAGTATCACTTTTCGCTCCAAGTATATCAACTGATGAAGTAGCCTATACCATGCACATTAAAAAATCGTAGCTTCTATCAAAATCAGATGCTACTAGAAGAATCAACAATACTGAATGTGTAGTATCATACAGAGGCTCGGTAGGTTGCTTGTACAAGTCCTCTCATCCAACTAGCCTTCTCCTTCTCGTTCTGGAACTTGACAACCAATGTACTAGAACACTCTAAAGCCTTCAAAAGGTGGCACACAAAGAAATAATATAAGATTGGCATCACACTCATCATGTGAAAAACCAATATAACATAAATTTAGTAGTTTCCTAAATCAACGCAATTGTTATTGAGCTTTCTGTGTAACGATGGAAAAGAACAAGGCAAAGTGCAAACGCCACCCACCTTTTGGATGTCCATGCCTCTAATGCACACAGCAATACAAGAAGAACCACCAACGTTGTTTGAAGGTACTTCATATACTTGCTTACCAGCCATGCTGCAGCATTCAGTTTAAAAGATATAAAAGTCCACACTCTACTAAGAAAACACCACTAAAGATGATGAAACGTAAGTTATATCCTTATGAATAACAGAAAAAGGCAGCAGCAATGCTCAAACCATAGAAGGAAAACATGTGCACCTAAAGAACCGCTGATAGTTCTGGGATGTAGAAGATTCAAACAAATAAAGATACACCCCAGACAAGACCAGATACGAGGGCTGCCATGAAGCAACTGAATAGCCAATCCCCTGAGTCAAACAAAATTATTAAAAAGTACATATAAATTCGTATGCATCAGCTTGATAAACATATATCAGTCTCTAAAAGAAAAATAGAACACATACCCTCCAAACAAGTATTTGAACCTCAGTTGCAAGATCAGGGGAACTCCATGGGGCATGTTCAGCTTGATAATCTTCTACAAGTTTTGTGCCACTTTCTATAGTACCAGACAGTATCTTCAAGAGTTCCATAATCCGGCTGAATCTGGATGGTGAAAGGTGAATAGCAAGTGTTGGAACTTGGACTGAGACACGAGTTGACGGATGGCATGGATGAGGTACTTTAATCTTCAGTTAAAAAGAACAAAAAAATAATCTTAACAAGATAGTTAGGTGTATTTGCCTGATAGAAATTGAGAATGAATGAGGAGGTAATTGTACCTGATTAACTATAACAACAATCCCACACCTATCAACAAGAGAATATGACTGACGTGCAGCTCCCACAACAGGATATGCTGAAAGCTGACTACTATGAGTTGGATATTCCAGGTCACATGTCTGAATGTCAGAACTACCATCAGTAAAGAAGGCAGCTATATCCCTTCCAGATATACAAAAACGAGAATACAAATTTTGTCCTTGATTATCATGATGGCCGTCCTACAATAAAAACTATGTTAGTCTTCAAGTGACACTGAGGAAACGTAATATATACAATCCAAGTAGTAACATACCTCTGTTCGCAATGTAAAATTACCAAAGTCCAAAAGAAAATGACTATCATACTCTTCTGATGTGGCACTCATTCTTATAGGAACTCTAATTTTTGGAGCATCAAGATCAATATCAAGGGCAAATCTGCAAGATTGAGGGAATGATACAAGTAAAGAATACATGTTACAAACTTTACCATTGTATATAACAAATGGGTAGATTGGAAGATTATATGGAACAGTTATTTAAGTCTTGAAAGACGTCATGGACCATGCTACTTTAGAGCTTGTGCAATGTCATTACTTTAAAGGGCATTCATGCAAGGTTGAAAAATGTTGTATGGAAGGTTATATGCCATGAATCCTGATGTTACATAGATACGTCTACTTGAGTTCCAAAACCACATACGTCATCTCATGTGAGAATTTGCAAAAATATTTAAATTGTGGAGTAGCTTTGACCGTGCATTTCATTAGTAACCTAAAAATTTAGGAATCATAGCTAGGATTCTTCTTTTTCAGCTTTAGAAGATGACGGGACCCCAGGCTTTAGAATGCCTCAGAGATGCATGCTTTCCCGAGGTGATGCTATGTAAGTACAAAGTAGTAACACAATTTATGAAAATAAACATTCACTGAACCACTGATGGTGTCATCTTCTAGAGTAACCCGGAAGCAACGATTAGTAAGAGAAATTGTTTATAAAGTAAATATACAAATCAAACTATCCGTTTATCAAAATTAATGAGACAGAACAATAACATAATGGTGTGAGATAAACAAGAATGCGGAGCAATCTATCCTCATAAAAGTAAAAACGAAATAAATGAACCTGCTTTGTTCCTCTAACACTGTTTGAAATTGCTCATGAGCTCGACGAGTCGCCCTTTCTATCTTATTCTGTAATCGTTTAATAAAAAATGAGATGATGGTTTCTCAAAGATATGACTAATAAATTTAGTAGATCACCTAATTGTACCTGCAAAGCAGTTGCTGTTTCAAAAGCAACTGTAGGGCTAACAGCATTGCTCCTCTTGATAAATTCAAGAAAGCGGTTATAACTTTCCATCAAGACCTATACATCAGTTGCGATAAGAGAATTTCAGTAACCCTCAACCTCATGTGTCATATTTCTAGTACTAGTTAACCATAAGACAGTGATGTTTATTGCACAAGTTGTTCAACAAATACTAAATTACAAAACATGCTAATTAAGTAATTAACTAATTTTAAGAGTTGGTGAATCTCAAACATATAATAGTCCCCAAATATCCAACAAATCAATTATACTAAAAACACCATGTTAAAAATATGACAGCATAATTCAAGACATAAAGATCAATACACGATAGTTCTGTCTTCTCTAAAAAGTCAGAAACCATTATTAATCACAAATGGATGCAGACAGATGTCATAAATCTTCTACCATATCATAATTGTAATTGTAATTAGTAATAACATTAAGAAAAAAATTCACCATGACATGGCAAGGAGATATTGTTGCTGAAAGCCTCCAATCTAAATTTTCTCCAACAGGTGAATATACAAAACTAGCACACAATGCATTCGCCTTCTGCTGACTGGAGACGCTCTGCAAATGGAAGAACATTTCACACAAAATGAAAAGCAGAATAAAAAGATTGTGCATACATAAACATATGAAGGAGAAATGTATATGTGATATGGGCATATATGAAAACAGTCAACGATCCTACACTGGCCAACAATTTCATTCTGACCAAAAAACTTTCGCTGGGCAGGGATTCGTGTTTATCCATAAAATCACACTGACCAATTGTTAGGTGATCCTCCTCAGAACAAACATTATCCAACAGTTGGTATAAAAATTCATTCTAAAGTAAGTCTGATTTGTTTAATCTACCCACTCATTTAACACTGCCATAAGTAGGAAGCAAGGGGGCAGAAATAACTTTTCAGAAATGGTGCAGGAAGTGGTCATAAAGAATGCATGTCTTTCTTTTTTTCTTTTTCTATCAACTTAAATTCTGTACTAGAAAGACAAAAAATTTTGTTCCACCTCTTTGTTTTATATGCTGTCTAGAGAAATGCCTATAATTTACCTCTCATGTAAGGAGGTTTGATGTATACGAAAACTTAAAGTTTATCCTCTATTTCCTTAAGATCTTCATTTTACATTATAGATCGTTGATCATGATAGTGTGAATTGTTCACTTCAATCTTAATCAATTTCCTTTAGATATGGGACTAGTGGGTCCTCATCCTTTTTTCTTATTGTTACGAATTCACAACTTCCACCTGGAAATTCTGTTTTTAATTGGTTTCAAGTTTTGGCCAATATTCATTTTTTTTTCTTTCCAGCCTTTGATTTCACATCAAAATGCAAGGATCACAAACCAACCAACAGTACCTCTGGTTATGAATTCAACTAATAGCAAGTATAACCATCAAAAAAGTCCCAACAAAAGAATGAGTGACAACCAAATATTCCAAAAATAATACTAAGAAACAGAGAATTCTCTACAAAAACCAAATCGAGTCAAGTCAAAAAAGACATTAATATTCCAAAACAAACCTGACAAAGCGGACCTTCAGGGGCAGATAATCCATAGAACTTCAATGTCACATCACAATAAATGCTTCTATGTTTAAACTTTGTGGAGACTTGCAGTTGTTCAAATCTACCACATACAATTTCAGTTCCATTTATATTGATAATCCTCGCAGCAGCTTGACCAATGGACACAATTACAATTCGCTGTGTCATATTCTGCATATCTTTTCCAGAATGTGATGTCAAGTCCTCATCTTGTTGAAAACTCAACAAATTATTGAGTGACTGCCATTCTTCTTTACTCAATCCGTCCACAACAGTTTGAGATCCCTCAGGAGCATCTTGCTCTAAGGTACCAGTTGAAGCAGAACGCCTGAATTGAAAGAAACAGTGTGTTACTATTACTAGTTAGTTCACAATGCACAGTTAAATATTATCAAGAAAAAACAGCTGCAAACATCAGAACATTCCGAAGATAAAGAAAAGCAACCCACCATCCAAATGAGAACCAACTATTCTTTTTAAGCATCCTCTGCTCAGCTTTTTCCTTTGATTTTACAGATTCGGCCTTTGCATGTGCAAGGAACCTGAAAGATCAACACAAATTATCCAAAAAGATCATAACTAAAGAAAAAACGTGTGAGTAATGATAAGACCAAACCAAGAGGTATATTTTGTTGCGCTTTTAGGGCGCTTTTTGCGCTTTTCCTGCGCTTTTTGTACAAAGTGCGCCTAGGGTTACATAAGGCGCCATGATCTGCGCCTAGGTGCGCCTCGCGCTTAAGCGCGCTCTAGGCGCGCTTTTTAAAACACAGTCTCCATCTCTGTTCTACCCTAATTGCTATCAAAATAGGCCACAAACACCACACCAAACCGATAATCTTGCTGATACAACCGATATTTTGGAAGCCAATATCGGCCGATTTATCACCAATATCAACTGATGAAATCTAAAAAGAGAACTAATGTCCAGGAATGTTATTTTCAGAGAAGCAATATAGAAGTGCAACAAACGACATGGAACTTGTGAACTGTGAAGTGAGCCTAAAATGAAAAAAACACAATAGATCGATCTTATATATAGCTGAAGCCTGTAGATAAATCAAGAAAAAAAAATTGGAAATGAAAAAAATGTTCCATAAAAGAAGTAAGCCAATAGTGGGGAAGCCAGCCCTAGATGTTCAATTCAGTTCATTCACTAATCTCATGGTTAGAAGTAGAGCTAATAAAATATACATACTAATAGAATAATCGTGTGAGATGACATGGAACACGATACTAAAACCATTGACAGCATAGCAACTAGGACACACATACCTCCATAGAAGAATAACTTTTGGGTCAAGATCTCTCTCAATACTTCTAATCTCAGAGGTATCAGAATCTGGCAACTCTTGCAGTGAACCAGCATACAGCTGAATATATCTCCTACGAAGATGACTGAAGCGTTGAATTTGAGCCCAAGATAATCTATAGCTGAAAATGAACATAAACAAACTATCAGAGTTAAATAGACAAGCAGATCATATAACAGGCAAATAATAGTAGAATTATCTGAACCAAAATAAAAGTAACAAGAATGAAGAGAAAGCAAATAAGAGCAGAACTACTCCATCAGTTGCTCTTATGTTCCAAAACTGGAAATGCGTTTTGACATTAATGGTCAACCAAGTCATCTTTTTATCCATGATGGATTACCAGTAAAACAGGTAATGTATCAACTTCTTCAGAACATGAAGAATGTTTTTTAGTTGAAAAATAAATGGTCGGATATGGATATCAAAACAAACCATTTCACCATGAAAACCAGAATGTATTTCTAATCTGGAACAAAGGTAGTATCATTGTTTAAAAAAACGGGTGAGGCGTACGCCTCGAGGTGCGCCTTGAGGCGAAACTCTAAGAAAACGAGTCTGAGGCGTGGGTTCAGATTGTACATATGCCTCTAAGGGCTGAGACGCTAAGAAAATGTGCGCCTCAGGTGGTTTAGGGTGTTTTTTATGTGTTTGTTTGGTGTTTTAGACTTTTGTGTCATTTTTTTTTTTTTAATGTGTGTTTTTGATGTTTTAGACTTTTCTAGGTCAAGTATTTTAATTTTTATTGACACATAATTTTTATATTTATTTTTTGAGGCGCCTCGAGCTTACGCCTCGGTTCGCCTCGAGGCTTACGCCTCATGAGGCGAAGGGAAAACGCCTCGAGGCTCGTTTCCGTTCTTTTAAACATTGGGTAGTATAAAGTTAAAGGTCAAAAAATCATCTACATTCTTCAAATCGTATATGTTTACCACACTTTCTTCTGCTGCAATGCAGCTTGAGCAGCATAATTCCACCACAGTTTAGGACCCTCAGTAACCGATACCACAGGTCTCAAATGTGACACCTCAACATATGACTTATATCTTGATATGACCTCAAGGAGTCGAATCCAGTCATGATACTGAGCCTGTAAAGCATGTTTTATATTCAATCAGCCAGAATACTCCCTCTAATAAACATAGAGGTGAAAACCAGAGAGGAAGAATATTCGAAGAGGGTTGCCCTCGTAAAAATCAATGACAGGAAGTGATCACACAACCAAACTTTTAGATAGCAAATTACTAGCAATTAGCAAAAGACAATAGAACTTTTTTAGTTAAGCCAAAAGATTAGACAGCAAATAGTGCCAAATTGTAGTTCTGCTTATGCAACCATAGCAGAAATGTTCTGTACGTTCTATATTGACATAAGCAGACCTACTCCAAATGCATTTAAAAAAACAAAAGCAGGAAAGATTTTACACTCCTAATCTCATCTAAGAGAAACAAACAGATGTAAAAGAACAATTTTTTCATGACTAAAAAACTTCAAACAAAAAATTAAAAGAGCATGCACAGCTCCATTAGAAAGTCCAGGGTTATTACTTCTGTTAGTGTCAAAGAAACGTCACTGAGGATAAGATGGGCCTCCTCAAAAGGCATTTCTGGATCAATTCTCTCAGATTTCCCCAGACGATGATAATTCAGAACACCATTGATTGGTGAAACCAAGTAATTGCGATCTCGAGCCCATTCAGAAATTTCATGACCCTTGACAGGTTCATTTATTCCATCTTCAAATATCTGACATTCATTAAATGAAGTTTTAGAAAACTAGCACATGCCAAAGTAAATGTACTTCCATTACTACCATCTAAATATACAGAGAATTATATTGTGGTATTGAGGAAGGAAGATCGCATTTCTTAATATGTGTGGCAAAGATTAAGGACCATACCTCAACCCAATCCTTAGGACTGAGATCTTCCCATTTTTTTTCCATGTTCCAAGGAGGTCGGTTGGAATCATGATACATAGCAAGCCTTTCAAGTTGTAATGACTACAAAAATATGTTGCGATATCAGAAAACAAAGTTGACGTTTTTGGTTCTGGATCAAAAAGTGGAATCTAACATGACCGGCACATAAATAATTCAACTGACTCAGTTAATAATTCCGTTGAAGTTCCTATAAAAGTGTCAATAACTGCAGCTTTTACCCTTATATGGAAAAAGTGTGAAAAGCAACAACACAATAGTGGTCACAACATTAAAGCATATAGCATCAGAACTGCAAATATCCAACAGTAGAATGCTCAGATGTAAATACACAGTAGCAAGCAGATGTTCTCACCGCTGTTGCGATGCCATAACATTTCCTTAAGTTCTAAGTTCCTTACCAAAGCACTAAACAATACAAATAAATACATGGAGTGAAACTTCAATATGACTGAAAGGGGTCAAAAATTTAGTAATGGAGATAAACAGGCTTTCAACTAATTAGATGAATTGGGTTGATATTAGATAACGCATCGACATAAACCGGCTTTAAACTAATTAGATGAATTTGGTTGATATTACCAAATGCATATCCAAATAATAATAACAGCTTCAATTGATGCTATACTTGATCCAGGTAGAGAGACAAATTCCACTGAAGTAAAAGTATGAAGCTCATACAGCAAATATAAACCCATTTCTTTCTTGAAAAGAAAATGACTATGCTTATACGTCACCTACTTGGCTATCATTTAAAACCATTAAAAACTTCCAAATAGATAAACTGGTAAGGAAACGGAAACGACGTGTAGCACTTCAATATACGTGAGTTATAATCAAAACTGATAAAGAGTTGAGAACATCTGATGCTCATCTTGTGTGAAATATCAGTAAAACGATACATCACCTCAAACCAAGCAAATGAAAACCTCAACCGACCAAATAACTAGCAAGCTCCAAGTTACAATTATATTCTGGTGACAGAAACTAACCTTTCGCAATTTATCTAGAGCACCACTCGTGTCAAATGTTTCATTCCCCTTCTCGTCCACTGTAAAAGCAGCAAGTTTTGCCAGTGTAACACCAACAGCAAAGGGATGTCCTGGATTGCTGAACATACAAAACTTTTTCATATAGAAAAGAAAGCAAAGATGGGGCAAAAAAACTTCCATTAAATTAAATTAGGGATGAAACGTGACTCCAACATACACCGACCTGATAGAATCCTCGTATCTGATATGGACATTTCCAATTGAGATCTTCAGATTTCCAATAATTGTTCCAATTAAAGAGCCCAACCATGAATTTCCGGCAGCTGACTGAAACAAAAAGAGATAGCATGCTCAGATGACAACGATGAAAAGCATGTAGGCATTAACGTTGAGCAACATAGATACAAATGCAGCAAGGAGCAAGGTAAAAGTTATGCACATACGTTTCCGAGCTTTGATTTTGATAATGCATCAAGAGTTGCTGACTCGGCTTCCTGAAACACAGTTGATTAGTCAGGAAGAAGATATTTTAGAAATCTCAAGGAAGAAAAGCAAGGGGAATATATATATATATATATAACCTCAATCTGTTGAAGCTTGGCTTGGAAAATCTTTTCACGCTCCTCAGGCTGCAAAAAAAAAAGAAAAATATAATAGGTAAAGGAAGGAAGGAAGGTAAGGAAGAAGCATGAATGATGTTTGTTAGTTAGTTACAGTAAGTGAGGTTCCATCAGAAGCAGGATGAGCAAGAATGAAGAGACGATCAATAAGAACAATGACAGGCTCTTTGCCAAGACCTTTCCAAGGAACCTTTAATGTTATACTACCAACAAAACCAGCTTTCACAGTAACCGGAAGTTTTAAGGAATTGAGAGCCTCAGCCTTCAATTTCAAGTCGGTGAGGACAACATCACCTGACAGTGTATGATATGATATAAATTATTATTATTATTAATTAACATAACATAATATAAACTTCTTCTTTCTTTCTTACTTTCTTACTTAAGAGTTAAGAGTAGACAGTAGTGTGAAAAAAGTAAAAGATATGAGAGAGAGAGAGAGAGAGGACCTTTCCAGACACTGATTCTTAGAGCCTCTGAGGAAAGGCCATGAACATACTCCCCGAGATACCTTCGAAGCAAATGTAATACCTTCATTTCATTCAAACAAAATCACATCACATCAACTAGTAGTAGTAATAGTAATAGTTCATTTAAATGCTATGAATCAATCAATCAAATATGAAGAACAAGTAAGTTGCTACTAATAAATAAATAAATAAGAAGAAGAATAATCAGACTTACATGCGCTTCAAACATGACTCAGAGGTTAGGGCACGGGGGATTCAATTCAATGGATGCGTGGAAATGGAACAACCATCATCAACGGAGGAGGAGAGGATAGGATAGGATAGAATCAACAAAATTAAATACTACTACTGATTTGATTTGATTTGATTTCAGACGGTTGTTGTATTATTATTATTATTATTTGTATCGGAGAGACAAAATCAAAGGCGGTGGGTGCGATGGAGTGTGCGTGTGTCTGTCTGTAAAAGTAAAAAGTGAACGACGTTTTCAAAACTCCACTCAATCCACCCGCCGGTTTACCTATACTTACGCTCTTGTGTTCCCAGACTTAACTTAAACCCCCTCCCACACCACACCACACCACACCAAACCACAACTTTCAGATCCCAAAATATTACGAAATGGTTACTAGTAAGGATGAGCATATTGCACCGAATACCGAATCGATACCGATCCCAAACTAATCTCATACCACCAAATCGAAGATGTTCGATATCGGTATTCACATTTAGAGGTTTTCGGTTCTAGTATTTTCGGTATCGGTATGTGTCCGAAAGAAAAGAAAAGAAGGTAAATACTTTATGTGTTCCTGAGTTGAAAGAAAAATAAAAGAAATGTTTAATTTTACACTTAGGGTTGGGTTATTCTACAAAGGCTACAAAAAATGAGAAGGGTGAGAAGCCACAAGAAAATGACATGTGTCCAAATGATTAAACAAGTGGTAGGGGTAATTTTGTCAAAAATATATGCACATGCATGTCACATGCCATTTCCACCTTCATTTTTAAATGTCCGTAACTTTTTTATACGTCATCTTTTTTTTTAAATTATACCATAAAATTGAGCGTCTTTTTATCTTTAATATGAGTACCATATTGTTATACTTTAGAAAAAAAATTCAAAACCCCACTTGCGTAAGACACAATGGAGTGTAAAACACAATCAACACCAATTAAAATATAGGATATAAAACATAATCAAGAGTCTAGTAAACACAATGGACGACATACTAAAGACACAATGAATATAAGACTAAAACACAATGAATACTTTTGAAAAAAAAGTCGAAAACCCAGTTGCGTAAGACACAATGGATGATATACTAAAGACACAATGAACAGTAGACTAAAACACAATGAATACTTTTGAAAAAAAGTCAAAAACCCAATTGCGTGAAACACAATGGACGACATAATAAGGACACAATGAACAGAAGATTAAAACACAATGAATACTTTTGAAAAAACGTTGAAAACTTAGTTACGTAAGACATAATGGAGATAACGTAAAACACAATGAGTACCAATTAAATATGCAATGAACAATAGGGTATAACACAATGAATAGTCTAATAAAACACAATGGACGACATACTAAACACACAATGAACAGAAGATTAAAACACAATGAATAATAGACTTAAATACAATGAACAACATAATAAAACACAATGTACCCCTAAATACAAAACTCATTTGCGTAAAACACAATGAAAAGCATACTAAAAACACAATGGACAAAGTTAAATCATGTGTAGACTAAAAAAACATAAATAACATATTTATAAAGCACACGTGCATACTATAACACAATGAACGAGCAGAAGACACAACGGAGAAGAAAAGCCATTTAACACGATTTTTTTTTTCAATTTTAATGCAGCAATGTGGTACTCATATTAAAGATAAAAAACGCTCATTAATATGGTGAAATTTTTTTGAAAAAAAAAAATATGGTATGAAAAAGTTATAGACGTTTTTAAAATGATGGGAGAAATAGACATGTGCATTGCATGTGGAGAGAGAAAGAAAGTCAACAAATGTGGTTTTCCTTTTATGTCCTTCCTCAAATTTATTATTTATTTTTTTCAAACAAACTAATCTCAACCCTTCAAATATATGATCAATGGATCACAATTCTTTTCACCCTTCTTAGAAAAAGTGTTTTGTGTATTTGATCCTAACAATTATACCCCATTGTGTATTATAGTAGTTTAAGTATGATGGTAAAATAGTAAATGATAAACCTTTTATTTATTTTTCTTTCCCTTCCTTCCACTTCCTTCTATTTTGGGAGGAAAGTTTTATTGAAAGATAAACCTTTTATTTATTATCCTTTCACTTCCTTCTCATTCCTTCCACTCCCTTCTTTTAATGAAACTCTGGAACACGTATATTTTTTACTTTCTCTCCGTTTCCTTTCACTTATTTCCACTGCTTTCTTTTAATGAAACTCGGGAACATAGTGTTAACGACATAAATGAAAGGAAACAAAAAATTGATTGTATTAGCAAGTTTCATTTAAGGAAAGAAAAGAAAGGAAAACAAAATATAGTGTGTTTCCAAGTTTCACTTAAGAAAGGAAAATAAAATGATCTATAGACCAATTGGTTTGTGGGGAGGTGGGAAGGTTTTCCCTTCGGGGGCAATCAAACCCGAACCCGATGGGTAAACCCGAAACCCGACACATTTGGGACGGGTTTGGGGTCGGGTAATCGGGTATGGGATTATTTTTTATTTTTTTCGCGGGTTTGGGACGGGTTTGGGATTAGATGATATACCCGTTTACCCGACCCGATTACCCGATAAAGTATACCCGTTTACCCGATTAGATACCTAATATAATTTCTAATATATTTTTTTAAATATGTATGCATAATATATCTAATTGTCCATCTACATGAAGAAGCTAACCATCGGCGTAGCAATGCAATCAACCTTTGCATTCTTATAGAATTCGCGCAGGATGTCTTTGTAAGCTACATGTCGCTCAGATATGGCATGATTAATCCTTGATCACTTCAGAAAATCAATAACGCCCTCAAAAACTTTATACTTGTCTTTCATAACTGGACCAAGGAACGCACAACAGTTGTTGTCGGTAGATGTTTCCCAATTCATGATTCTAAACACTCAGGCAAGACATTAGAACATCAAACAGATCAAAAATCCACAAAACGGACAAAAACGGACAAACTTTGATAAAAAAATTGGTGATTTTGCTGCAACAGGCGATTGCAGGCTTCTAATCGCCTATAGTGAACACGAGTACATCTAATCGTGTGATATTATACGCGATTGGAGCCTAATCGCATGTTACTGTAGGACAAGTGAGCTAATCGTCTGCACTGTTCATGCGAGTAGGAAGCCTACTCGCGTGAACGGTTCCCTTCTTCACCAATCTTATCAAACTTTGTAATGGGTCGACATGGGTGCTGATTTTTGTTTATCTAGTGCCTAAAACAACCAGTTAGTAAAACCCCTATACAATATTTCATTATCATGCTCGTTTGCAGGGTCAATTGAACCGGTCAACAAAACTAGGGTTCTAAGGTATTCAAATTTGGGGTTTTTCAATTTGAGATGATTTTGATTAAAGTTTTGGTACAAAAGGATCCTACATGCCCCGATTAACAAACCCCTATCAACATTCATCATCAATAACCTTGTTTTCAGGCCCAACGATCAAGAATAAGCAACCTAGGGTTTCGGTTCTTAATGGACGGATTTCACCGCATAAAACATGATGTTATGGTCTGAAAGTTTGAGAATATCTTACCTATATGATGTTTAACACAAATGCAGGGTAAGAAATTCACGGGTAAAAGGACTTGGTTAGGGCCGATTAGAGGGAAAAAGGAGAGCACAGTGAACAAGATTTGAAATAATGAAGAAAAATTGCCTAAGTGTTCCTTTTATACTGGTCCCTAATCGCATATACAAACATGCGAGTAGAACCTCTAATCACCCTTACCAAATCTGAAGGCTACTCGTTAATACATACACACGAGTAGGATAAAACCAGGCGAATGTAGTTGTAATCGCCTATATTATCACACGAGTATGCTACTCGCATGTTTTAACATGCGAGTACAAACCTAATTGTGTCCAACTTTCACATAAATTACCAAATTGCCCCTACAACACCAAATTTGACATATTTGACCCGTAAAGGTTCAAAATATTCGTTTTTCACCCCGTTTTCACAAGTGACTCAGATTTTGACTCAGAACTTTCAAAATTTTTCATTTTACACCCCGGTACTTAAGAGAAAGTACGGTTTTGACCCGAAAATAACACAAATTTCAATTAGTTGACTTTCCGGCGTTTTATTTCTGAAGAAGTAAGATTACAATGGATTAGGATTCCAACTTTGGCAATCAAGAATGATTAAACAAATAAAACTAAATAGAAATTAAACGAAAACATGAAATCAACTAACTATACACTATCATATTTTTGCGAGTTTCATCAGTTAGGGAATCATATCAGTGTACAGACTATACTAGAACCCTTATATGTTCAGTTTTAGTTCAAATTACCAATAAGAATCCTACAACAACTGCCAGTATTGTTGTCCACCTAAACTCAAAATCAAGTTTTATCGCTAGGCACTTTAGATACATTAAGGTAATATTAAGACTGATTAAAGGTGTTCCCCGCACACGTGACATATTCCCGCGTCAAGGCATGCACAAAGCTTCCTCGTAACCGGTAAATAAGCTGTTGTCATCCGTATTTACAAGGAATGGACTCAGTGGTGATCAGGTCTGCAAGAACGCTGCAGCAGAGAGGCCAGTGAGATCCAGACCAGGGTTCAAGTCAAATACCGTATTTTTGATTTTTCACGGTACGATGCTTTAGGTAATTGATTTGCTACCTTAGAGCGATTCTCTTTGAGAATAGGGTTTTGGCATTACTGATCTTTTTGCTCTTGAAGGATTCCCAGACGTCTCCTTGTTAGAATTTATTCTATTTTTTTGTTTTTCTTTGGGAATGACAAAGAGGTGTCTCAGTTGTAGGCTGCGAACCCAACGTACGTCACTTATGCCACCCCATTTTATTCTGAGAGACATCCAATTCACCCCGGATGTACCAACCTCTTAAAGACCAGAAACCTCAGATTTTGGCATTCTATCAACGAGATTTAGGTTTTTAGACCATATGCCAACGCGACGTTAAACCACACAATTTTCAGTTGATTTAGGTTTATATCACCGTGCCGAGCTTGGAAATGATTTCGAGCATACCAACACATCATTGTAGAGGCTACTTATCAGTTCCAATATTTTTAAGATGATAAGAGTCCAGACAGTCCAACTGATGGGTTGATATCATCTTCCTATTTCACCAAAGAAACTCATTTTTGCAATTTTTTATATTTTGATTTTTGAATTTTCTCATTTTTTTTATTTTTGCATTTTCTGATGTTTTTGTATTTTTCTCAATTTTTTATATGTGTTAATGTGTATTAACACTTGTGTTAATCATAAACTTCCGTGATTCTAGTTAACCTCTTAGTGTAAGGATTTATATACAAAACAACGGCCTTTGAGTCTCAGTAAGCATGATATAATAACAATCTACGTTGACCTTCTACTTCCAATTCATGTTAATGAGGATTAACACATGTGTTAACCTTGATGTGTCGTGATTATATTTAACCTCTCAGCATGAGGATATTTAAACTCAATTGTGGCATCTAAGTCTCACGGAACCTTATAAAATCATTAATTAATATCTGCAATAACCTTCCAATCCATTCATGTGAATGTATACATTAAGACGTGTTTTTTTTGTTAAATTAATACGTGTGGTAATTTGGATTAACACATGTGCTAATCATAAACTCTCAGTATTTTGTTTAACCTCTATACAGAAGGATATTGAAGTTAAACAGTAGTCTATCAGAATTACTAAATATGATAAATTAATATCTATATTAAGTTCTAGATATAATTCATGTAAATGTATAAAATAATGTGTATTTTTATTTAGGTTAACACATGTGTTAATGTGTATTAACACTTGTGTTAATCATAAACTTCCGTGATTCTAGTTAACCTCTTAGTGTAAGGATATATATATACAAAACAACGGCCTTTGAGTCTCAATAAGCATGATATAATAACAATCTACGTTGACTTTCTACTTCCAATTCATGTTAATGAGGATTAACACATGTGTTAACCTTGAAGTGTCGTGATTCTATTTAACCTCTCTGCATAATCATATTTAAACTCAATTGTGGCATCTAAGTCTCACAGAACATTATAAAATCATTAACAAATATCAGCAATAACCTTCCAATCCATTCATGTGAATGTATACATTAAGACTTGTTTTTGTAAGATTAACATGTGTGTTAATTTGGATTAACACATGTGTTAATAATGAACTCTAATGATTCTGGTTAACCCATATACGGAAGGTTTTTGAAGATAAATAGTAACCTATCAGAATCACTAAATTTCATAAACTAATATCCACATTAAGCTTCTAGATATATTTTATGTAAATGTATACAATAAAGCGTGTTATTTTATATTAACACATGTGTTAATGTGTATTAACATATGAGTTAATCTTTAACTCCCGTGGTTCTACTTAACATCATTGCGTATGGATTTTCATACAAAACAATGGTATTTGAGTCTCAGTATGCATGATATAATAACAATATACGTTGACCTTATACTTCCAATTCATGTTAATGAGAATTAACACATGTGTTAACCTTGAAGTGTCGTGATTCTTGTTAACTTCTCAGCCTGATGATATTCAAACTAAGTTGTGGCATCTTTGTCCCACGAAACATTGTAATATCATTAATTAATATCTACATTAACCTTCTAAACCATTTCATGTGAATTATACATTAAGACGTGTTTTTTTTAGATTAATACGTGTGGTTATTTGGATTAACACATGTGCTAATCATAAACTCTCAGTATTTTGTTTAACCTCTATACGGAAGGATATTGATGTTAAACAGTGTTGGGACGAAGAGGATTGACGAAACCACCTTTTGATAACCTTAGTCTATTCCATATCTGCCTAAGTATAGAACTGCTGAAGAACAAAAAGAAGAAGTACTGAAGAACAAACACAAAGTACTGAAGAGTAAACTCATCAGAAGTTCTGAAGTCTAACCAGACATTTCACTGAAGAACTGCTGAAGACAAACTGCTCATCAGCAGTTTGTCACTCATCAGCACTTTCACTCAGAAGCTTCTAACCGACTGAAGATCAGCAGTTTGATTATTATATAGTTTTGTTAAAGTCTTGATTTCAAGTTTCAATGTACAGACTGTAGTAACCTTATCTTAGCATAATATCTTTGTTAAATATCTTAGATTACTTCAGACTACAGTTTAGTACATTAGTCTATAAATAGATGAGTTTGTTCATCTATTTTGATATGTGATTTTGTGTAATATCTTTGAACTTATATTGAAATCCTTCGGGCTTTAAACTTATAATTTCCACTTCACATCTGAGAAACATAAACTGCTATTACTGTTTTATACTTAGAATATTTATTGTTTCTCATTTATTGTTCAGTCAAGGGGGAGTAATAACTCCTCATCAAAGTGATCTTTTAGACCTTTGAACACTTGTATTTCCGCTGCTTAATAACTCATATATAAATCTGATAAACACATAAGTGTTCATAAAAACAGCCACTGATCCAACAATTGGTATCAGAGCATCTGGTTAATCTGATCAAAATCAATCTAACAAATTGAGATTCAGACACAGGCTCAATATTGATATTCAATAAAAAGGATAAAAGGCTCACTTTTTAAATCCATCACTTTAAGAAAGTATTGACAAATTCAAACTTCTTAAAAATGGATCCCTACAATACTGGATCTGCCAACAAACCTCCTATGTTAGTCAGAAATGAATATAACATATGGTCTAAGAGGTTGGCACATACTATTTCACAAACAAACACTGGCTGTTGGAGGTCTGTAGTTTTTGGACCTCACAAACCAGTTGTTACTGATCCAGAGGGTAAGACTGAAAGACCAAAGGATCCAAAAGAATACACGGAGGAAGATTTCCAAAAGTTTGAGCTTGATGCAAAAGCTTTCTCCATGCTGGCTATGGCTCTCCCAAACGAAATTTATGCTGGCCTTTTACACTGTGAAAGTGCCAAAGAGCTGTGGGACTGCCTAAAAGAGCAGTTTGCAGGAACTGCTGAGGTGATAGCCAACATCAGAGAAATATTGGCTCAACAATATGAAACTTTTACTCACATAGAGGGTGAAACTTTAACTCAACAATTTGAAAGATTTTCTTCACTCATCTCTGAGTTAAAAATAAACAATCAGACCTATACAACTGAGTCTATGTTACATAGATTTTTAAGGTCTTTACCTTCAAAATGGGAAACTTACTCTATAGTCCTCAGAACCAGTTCAGATTTTAACACCTTGAACCTAACTAGGTTACATGGTAAATTATTAACTTTTGAAAGAGAAATCAATCAAAAGAAAAAGTTGCAAGAATCTGGTAAAACTGCTGATGACTATACTCCGGGTAGCACAGCCTTATTAGGACATGACTCACCATCCTGTTCTAATAATTTTGGTTCTTTTGACCATATTGACATAACAGCTGGGATCTCATCAGATGGATCTTTCCCAGCTTATGACAATGAAGAACTAAGTCAAACTGCTGACAACATGTGTTTCATCATGGATGATTTAAAATACTTTAGCAGTGATGACTTAGAAGAAATGGAAATATTGCACCAACTGGCCTTGTTAAGCTTAAAAACTAACAAATTTTATAAAAGGTCAGGAAGGAAATTTCCAGGACTAAACAATTCAACAAAAGTTGGTTTTGACAAATCTAAATTGAGATGTCATAAGTGTCAGAAGTTGGGACACTTTGCTAGAGAGTGTAGAAGCTCTAGCTATAACCAACCAATGTCCTCTGGAAATCAATATAACCCCTCATATAATAGGAATAATGGAACTAATGGGAGTGCTCATTTTGTACAGGCACAAGCTCCAAATGTCCAATATGTGCCACAAGTACAATATGTACAGATGCCTGCTCAACAACAACAGCAGCTCATGCCTCCATTTCCAACTGCTCAACTTCCTGCACAAACTCAACAACCCCCTCAGCAACAAAGCTTATTTACCTCAGGGTATGTTGACTGGAGCAGTCTTCCTTATGACACATCAGAATGCAGTCAGGATGCAGACAATAAGGTCTATGATGTCAACTGGGGAGAACCTGATAATGGCAGAAAGAACTTTGCCTTAATGGCCTTTGAAGGATACTCTTCAAATTCTGCTCTCACACAGGTATCACAACAATCTCTGTTAAAGCTTTGCACTAAATCTTGCAAAGAATCATTTGCTTTAATTAGAGAAACTAATGTGCATTTACAAGGCAAATCCAATGACATGGAAAGAAAATACACACAAATGAAGTGTGATTTGGAAAGAAAAATTATGTTGAAAAACAAAGAAATTTCCAAACTGAATGATAAATCCATTGAAACAGAAGCACAAATTAAAACTATGATAGACAGCCTAGGAAAAGTCAGACAAGAGCTTGCTGACACCAAGGTTGATTGTGAAAAATGGGTTGAGTCTTGTAAAGGGTATCAAATGTTACTTAACAAACAAACTGCAGCCAATGTTAAGTTTGGCATTGGATATACCCACACTGAATCACCAACAGATTTCACCCACAAAACTGATAATGATGGGAAGAAATTGATTCAAACTTCTGATATGGAGGAATGCACATCCTACCATCAGAACTTCCTCAAAAAGGGAAGTACTGCAGAAGTTAAAACTACTGACAATAAGCCATCAGCAGTTTCAACTACATCAGGAGTTGAGACCCTGAAAACTGCTGATGACCTATTTCAAAAATCAGATTTTGTCAGTAAATTGCCTTCCAGTTCTCTTGATCTATCTAAAAGGAAAGAGAAGGCAAAAGCATGTGAAATATGTGGTCTGTTTAACCACATAACTGAACTTTGCAGATTTAGAAAGGTAAATCAGTTAAATAAACAAAGAAATCAACTGATTGTGGGAAAACAGATAAAACAAGATTATCAAAATACCTTTTTTCCCAACAAACAACAGTCAAACAAAATCCTTTCTAAGAAGAAACCTTTATCTCAACAAAGGTCATCTTCTCAAAGTTCAATTTCAGAAGTTTCACCTAACTCATCAGCAGTTTCACAAACTGCTGAAGTTAAAGATTTGATAAACATGGTTAAACTTCTGATGACCAAAGTTGATGGTGGAAACCAAAAAGAACCCACCATTGTTCTTAATGACAAATCCATTGCCAAAAAGACATGGATTACTAAAAATGGTCCACAACAAGCTGCACCTGTTCTCAAGAGCAAACCCAAAGCCAAACTGGCTTGGGTTGCCAAAACTAACTAATTTGCTATCTTGTGCAGAGAGTCTCCAGAGGTTTGAACAGCATATGGTATGTGGATAGTGGAGGCTCAATGCACATGACTGGATGCAGATACCTGATAAACAATTTTATCAGTCAAAGAGAAGGATCTGTGTCCTTTGGGAACAATGCCAAGGGATATGTGCTAGGATATGGCAATGTATCCTCAGGCAAAATGCAGTTTGACAAGGTCAATCTGGTTGAAAACCTTGAGTACAACTTGCTGAGTGTCTCTCAAATGTGTGACAAAGGATATTCTTCCTTTTTCACAAAGACAGCATGCAAGATCATATCACCAGAAGGCCAGAAGTTGATAGAGAAGATCATTGAAGATCATACTTTGCTGATTGCCAAAAGATGTGGCAATGTCTATGCAGTGGACATTGAAAAGGACAAAGTATTGAACAAGACTGCCTGTTTCTTCTCAAAGGCATCAACTTCAGAAAATGATCTCTGGCATAGGAGACTTGGCCATGTGAACTTTAAAACCATCAATAAAGTCACAAAAATGGGCTTGGTCAGAGGTCTACCTTTGAAGGAATATCAGTGCAAAGAACACTGTGTTTCCTGTCTTAAAGGTAAACAGCATAAGTCCTCCTATAAGTCTATTGAAGAATCAAAAACAACTGCATGTCTTCAACTACTCCATATGGACTTATTTGGACCAGTCAAGATTATGAGCCTTGGTAAGAAGAAGTACTGCTTAGTCATCATTGATGACTACTCAAGATTCACATGGGTCTTCTTCTTATATTCCAAGGATGAGGCAGCTGAGATCATCAAGTTCTTTATTCTACAAGTAGAGAAGCAATACTCTCTATCTGTCAAAGTCATCAGGAGTGACAATGGGACAGAGTTCAGGAACAAAACTCTGGATGAATTCTGTCTGTCTAAAGGGATTGTTAGACAGTTCAGTATTCCCAGAACTCCTGAACAAAATGGTGTGGTAGAAAGAAAGAACAGAACATTAATTGAAGCAGCCAGAACAATGTTAGCTGATTCAGGCCTACCTTTGTATTTTTGGGCTGAAGCAGTTAACACTGCATGTTATGTTCAGAATAGAGTCCTTATCAACAAGAGACATACCAAGACTGCCTATGAAATTCTTCATGGCATTAAGCCCCTTATCTCCTTCTTCAGGGCTTTTGGATGTCAATGTTTTATCCTCAACATCAAAGACTCTATCTCTAAGTTTGCTGCAAAAGTTGACACAGGTTATTTTCTTGGTTATTCTCCTTTGAGAAAAGCTTACAAAGTTTTCAATTCAAGAACCAAGATAGTAGAAGAAACACTGAATGTCAAGTTCAATGAATCAAAACACACTCTTATTCCAGCAAATCCTGCTGAATTATTTGATCTTGACAGTTTTCATTTCGGACCTGAAAAGACTGTTGAATCATCCAAACCTCCTCAAAATGGTTTTCAAGGATTTGAAGATGATAGTCCTGCACCATGGACTCCAAACACAGTCAGAAGATCAACTATCAAACCTTCAGAAGTTTCAATAGCTTCAACTTCAGGAACTACTGATGAACATTATGAAACTACTGATTCAGCTGAACCTAAAACTCCTGAAGTTCAAATAACAGCTGAACCAGATATTATCAATCTCAGTGGTTTATTTGAAGAACCTGTAGAGCCATCATCCAGTACAGGTTTACAACAACTGATTGAACACAAGGATCATCCATTGGATCAAATCATGGGTGATATTGCATCAGGGGTACTTACAAGAAACCAGCTTTCCAACTTTTGCTTATTCTCAGCATTCATCTCTCAGTTGGAACCAAAGAAGTATCAAGAAGCCCTCAAAGACAACAATTGGGTACAAGCAATGCAAGAAGAGTTGCTTCAATTCAAGAAACAACAGGTTTGGGAAATCTGTCCCTTACCTGAAAACAAGCAACCAATTGGAACAAGATGGGTCTTCAGAAACAAATCAGATGAGGCTGGTATGATCATCAAAAACAAAGCAAGACTAGTGGTACAAGGTTATTCCCAAGAGGAAGGAATTGATTATGATGAAACCTTTGCACCAGTTGCAAGACTTGAAGCTATCAGGTTATTTTTAGCTTATGCAATTTCCAACAACATTAAAGTTTATCAAATGGATGTCAAAAGTGCATTTTTGTATGGAAAAATAAAAGAGGAAGTGTATGTCTGTCAACCTCCAGGGTTTGAGGATCCTTCTCATCCTGATTGGGTTTACAGACTTGACAAAGCTCTTTATGGGCTAAAACAGGCTCCAAGAGCCTGGTATGAAACACTTTCAAACTTTTTGCTTAAGAATCACTTCTCAAGGGGATCCATTGATAAAACTCTTTTCATAAAACATGTTGGAAATCATGTCTTACTTGTTCAAATATATGTTGATGATATCATTTTTGGTTCAACAAATTCAAAACTGTGTGAAGAATTTAAGAAACTCATGCAATCAAAATTTGAAATGAGTACAATGGGAGAATTGCAGTACTTTTTGGGACTGCAAATCAAACAACAGTCAAATGGAACATTTATACATCAATCAAAATATGTTAAAGAATTATTGAACAAATTTTCTTTACAAGACTGTAAAACATGTTCCACTCCCATGACACCAATCACACAAGTTGAATCAGATGATCAAGGGAAACACATTGATCAAACCATGTATAGATGTATGATAGGTTCTCTTTTATATCTAACTGCTTCTAGACCAGATATCATGTTTTCAACTTGTGTCTGTGCTAGATACCAATCTGCACCAAGAGAATCTCATCTAATTGCAGTCAAAAGAATCTTCAGATATCTGAAAGGAACTCCTACTTTAGGGATTTGGTATCCTGCTTCAAGCAATACCAAGTTAACTGCTTTTTCAGATAGTGACTATGCAGGCTGCAAAATGTCAAGAAAATCAACATCTGGTGGTTGTCAATTCTTAGGAAACTGTCTGGTGTCCTGGCAATCAAAGAAACAAACATCTGTGGCAACTTCAACAGCTGAAGCTGAATACATTGCTGCTGCAAGCTGTACTTCACAGATACAATGGCTCCAATATCAACTGCTTGATTATGGAATCAAAGAGACCAAGACCCCACTTTTAGTAGACAGCAAATCTGCCATTAGCATCATTCAAAATCCTGTTCAGTTTTCAAAGACTAAACACATTGAAATCAGGTATCATTTCATAAGAGATTGCTATGAAAAAGGCAAGATTGAGGTGAAGCATGTCACAACAGCCAATCAAATAGCTGACATTTTCACCAAACCCCTTGATTCAACAACTTTTCAGAGGTTAGTATCCATGCTTGGGATGTTAAACTTAGAAGAAAGTCTATAAGTGTTTCACTTTTTAATTCTGCACATATTTTATTTTTCACTTACATACTTATCTGTCACAAACCTCTGAAGACCAAAAATTTGAGAAAAGAGAAAGTTCTGATGAACAAATTTTGAAAACTACTGATGAACATGAAAATGGGATATTTTCAAAATGGATATAACTACTGATGAAAATCAGAAGTTAGAAAAGTGTTTTAAAAGTCATCTGCATCAACAGTTGAAACTGCTGATGAGATAACTAAAACCACTGATGAAGAAACCTTTCTTCTTCAGCAGTTTGACTAAAAGGGTAAAACAGACTTTTCACTCATCAGAAGTTTGACCTAGTCGGTTAAAAACTTCTGATAAATACCCTGTTCCAACACTTATCCATTCAAAAAGCAAAATTCCCTCTTTCTCTCTCAAATTCAAAGCAAAACCCCTTCTCTAACCTAACAAATTACTGTTCGATCAAAAACATCCATGGCTCTCGTGTTAAAACAGGGACACAACCAAAGAGGCTACTTTGTTAAAGATGAAGCCTGGTCCCAGTATGATGAGATACTTGATCTCATCATGAAATCCCAATATTATGATGCTTTCACCATTGATCCACCCATTCATGAAGAAACTCTTAATGAGTTCTGGGCAAATTCAGAGACGGTGAAGGTGAATAATGAAGTGATTTCCCTCAAATCTTCCATAAAAGGGAAACTAATGGCCATCTCACCAGAAACACTAAGCATCAGGCTTGGTTTGAAGGATTCTGAGGCACCTGAGCATATTCCAACCTCAGATATTCATCTGACCATGACAGAGTGTGGCTACCAAGGTACTTTGGCACAAGCAACAGTTTACAAAAAATATTTTGACCCACAATATAAACTGTTATTTCATTATATTATTATGTGTCTTAGTCCAAAAACTGGGTCAATAGATCAGATGCCTTCAACCTTTCAACCTATTTTTCATTCCATCATAAATGAAACTTCTTTCAAGGCATCAAAACTGTTTTTCAATGAACTGGTTTTACATCATGAAAATGATAAAAAGAAATTTTTGTTGTATCCAAGGTTTGTTATGTAGTGCATAATAAAAGAACTTGGAGAGGGAGTACTTGAGGGAGAAACAACAATTTTAAACCCTTTAACTGCTCAAGTATTCTCTAGGCACAACAAACCAGCTCTTATGCTAGAAGATGACCAAGGGGAAGAACAACCCATCCCCAAGGAACCCACATCTTCCAAACCCAAAAAGAAAACTAAAAAGCCTAAACAACAAAAACCAAAAACAACCAAGTCACTGAAAAAGAAAGTTCAGGAAGTGGAGAAACCTGAAACTACTGATGTGCAATCTGCACTTGAAAAGGAAGTGGCTGAAACATCCTCTCAGCACACTCCTTCTCCACCACCCAAAAGAAAACCTGTCACAGTTATATTTAAAAGAAAAAGATTTAAGAAACAAATAACTGTTGACCCTGCTTTTGAAACTGCTGAAACCATTCCTGAACCCACCCAAACTCCTGAACACCAACCCATCACAACTACTGAACCTGAACCCTCACATACAACCATAGAAATTGCCCAACTTCTCTCAGGACTTAAAGGAACCCATTCACCACATGTCACTCCCCTTACAACACATCAAATTGGGGAGATGCCTTCAGAAGTTGACATGAATGTGGATCCCTTTAGCCCAACACAGAGAGATGAGGATGAACAAGAGTTTGTAAGCCCAAACTTGCAAACTTTTGATACTTTTGAGGCTGCTACTACTCACTTATCACCCAGTGGTGAACCTGAGGACAGAAGTAACATAGCTAAGACCTCAAACTTGGCAACTACTGATGAAGGCCTAAGGCCAGAGGTAGGAAAACCTCAGAACCAAGACAAAGAGGTTCATGAGACTACTGGTTTGGGTCCAGCTCATGATATAACTGATCCTGCCCTCTCTGAGGACACTATCAGGGATTCAGATGATTCCATTAAGTTGGTTGATGAATCAAAAATTCCACAAACTGAATTGACGGTTGACATTGAAGGTCCTGAATCTAAGATCAGGTTAAAGACCAGTTAGCCCAAAAATCCCCAAAACTGGCATCTTCAGAGCAATCTGAAGATCACCCAAAAAGCACCCCTTCACCAAAACAACCTACCCAATTCACTGGGCTCACAAGCATAGATCTGAACCAACTATGCAGCCCAGATGGTCCCCTGTATCAGGCACTCAAACAAATCATAACTGATCAACTCAAACCCTTCACAACTGCTTGGGAGTTAAAAGCTAACAATCAGTTTGGGTTGATCAACTCGAGACTTGCTGAGTTGAACAAGAAGATGGATGAAACACAAGATCAACTGGCAAGGTTGTCTGCTGCAACATCTCATTCCATTAGGCTTCCAGAAGTGGATGAAGCCAAAAAGGGGGAGATGATTAAGGAACCAACAGATGCTACACAAAGACAAACTCCTGATCAAGAAGCTGATAGACCAACACAAAGACCAGGAAAAGAAGTAGCACCAGAGTTCAAGTTATCTAAGGCATCAGAGGGAACTGCTGATTACATTTCTCAAACTACTGAAGACAATCCTTCAGCAGTTGTGACTCCAATTACCACATCAGCAGTTCTACCTCCTAAACCATCATCAGAAGTTCCTAAGGCAACTGAAAAAGAACCTGCTCCCACTCCTTTGCCTACAACAACTTCCACAGCTATCTTAAACCCTACTCCCATCAACATGTCAAAAGACTTATTAGAGAAGAGTTTAAAAGAAGCTGCTAAGAAGGCAAAAGAAGACAGAGTATGGAACAGCCTAGAAACTAGAGAAGACTTGAGCTTTGAAGAAAAACTGATCAAGTACCAAGAGAAACTTGATGAGCTTGAGGCTGAAGAGAGAGCACTTGAAGCTGCTGCTGAAGAAGACAAAAGAGCACAGCTTATAGCATTCATTACAAAGAACTCCAAATCAAAGCAAGTGGCCCTCAAGAAACTCTCAACACAAGAACTGACCAGAAGAGCACAGATGCTATCTGATAGAATAGCAACTGAAAATGAGAGGAAAGCCAAAAGAGCTGAAGTGATTGAAGAATTAGTGGCTAATGGCTATGGTTCAAAAGCCTCAATCAGCAAATGGAAAGAACAAACTTTGTATGAGGCTTACAAGAAATTCAAAGCAAAGAAAGTTGCTGAACCAGAAAGATTTGAAAGCCAAGAAGTCCAAACAACTTCTATTGTCAAAAGACCATCTGGTACATTAAGAAGGCCAGCCACCAAAAGAAAAGCAGATGGAGATCCCATTGTCAAGACTGACTTCAAAATGATTCTGCTAGAAGGAGATCAGCTTGTACATGGTGATTTTGATGTTGAAGAGAAACCCATCTTGACCCAATTCAGAGACAAGGCTACCTATGCTTATCAGTTACAACAATCCATCCAAGAGAAGACACATACAAGGGTTGTTACAGAGCATCACCTGCCCAACATGCCAATCCAAGGTGCTGCTGAATTACAAGGAAGTCAAGAGTCTCACCTGAGAGTCACTGAAATAGAAGACATTCCTCAATCAGGTCAACCTAAGGAAACAGGCTTGGTTTCCTATGCCTCTGACTTTGACAGGTCAAAGGTAAACATTGTAAAATGGTCATTTACTGAATCCAACTCAGTACTTGTGACCAGGAGAGACCGTTCAAGTAAGGTCTATAGAAACTCAAAGGAGTTGAGTGTTTTATCATCCAAAGACCTTCTCACCATACAACATTTGACACCTGAACTTGGTCCTCTCACTGAGCAACAAAGATGTACTCTTACCACCCGGATGACAGCAGAGATCTGGAGGATGCTAAAAGAGAGAAAAGGACAACAATAAAGGATAGATAAGGTTTTGGCTTCATCAATCCAGGGGGAGATTGTTGGGACGAAGAGGATTGACGAAACCACCTTTTGATAACCTTAGTCTATTCCATATCTGCCTAAGTATAGAACTGCTGAAGAACAAAAAGAAGAAGTACTGAAGAACAAACACAAAGTACTGAAGAGTAAACTCATCAGAAGTTCTGAAGTCTAACCAGACATTTCACTGAAGAACTGCTGAAGACAAACTGCTCATCAGCAGTTTGTCACTCATCAGCACTTTCACTCAGAAGCTTCTAACCGACTGAAGATCAGCAGTTTGATTATTATATAGTTTTGTTAAAGTCTTGATTTCAAGTTTCAATGTACAGACTGTAGTAACCTTATCTTAGCATAATATCTTTGTTAAATATCTTAGATTACTTCAGACTACAGTTTAGTACATTAGTCTATAAATAGATGAGTTTGTTCATCTATTTTGATATGTGATTTTGTGTAATATCTTTGAACTTATATTGAAATCCTTCGGGCTTTAAACTTATAATTTCCACTTCACATCTGAGAAACATAAACTGCTATTACTGTTTTATACTTAGAATATTTATTGTTTCTCATTTATTGTTCAGTCAAGGGGGAGTAATAACTCCTCATCAAAGTGATCTTTTAGACCTTTGAACACTTGTATTTCCGCTACTTAATAACTCATATATAAATCTGATAAACACATAAGTGTTCATAAAAACAGCCACTGATCCAACAAACAGTAGTCTATCAGAATCACTAAATATGATAAATTAATATCCATATTAACTTCTAGATATAATTCATGTAAATGTATAAAATAGAGTGTGTTTTTATTTAGGTTAACACATGTGTTAATGTGTATTAACACTTGTGTTAATCATAAACTTCCGTGATTCTAGTTAACCTCTTAGTGTAAGGATTTATATACAAAACAACGGCCTTTGAGTCTCAGTAAGCATGATATAATAACAATCTACGTTGACCTTCTACTTCCAATTCATGTTAATGAGGATTAACACATGTGTTAACCTTGATGTGTCGTGATTATATTTAACCTCTCAGCATGAGGATATATAAACTCAATTGTGGCATCTAAGTCTCACGGAACCTTATAAAATCATTAATTAATATCTGCAATAACCTTCCAATCCATTCATGTGAATGTATACATTAAGACGTGTTTTTTTTGTTAAATTAATACGTGTGGTAATTTGGATTAACACATGTGCTAATCATAAACTCTCAGTATTTTGTTTAACCTCTATACAGAAGGATATTGAAGTTAAACAGTAGTCTATCAGAATTACTAAATATGATAAATTAATATCTATATTAAGTTCTAGATATAATTCATGTAAATGTATAAAATAAAGTGTATTTTTATTTAGGTTAACACATGTGTTAATGTGTATTAACACTTGTGTTAATCATAAACTTCCGTGATTCTAGTTAACCTCTTAGTGTAAGGATATATATACAAAACAATGGCCTTTGAGTCTCAATAAGCATGATATAATAACAATCTACGTTGACCTTCTACTTCCAATTCATGTTAATGAGGATTAACACATGTGTTAACCTTGAAGTGTCGTGATTCTATTTAACCTCTCTGCATAAGCATATTTAAACTCAATTGTGGCATCTAAGTCACACAGAACATTATAAAATCATTAATAAGTATCTTCAATAACCTTCCAATCCATTCATGTGAATGTATACACTAAGACGTGTTTTTGTAAGATTAACATGTGTGTTAATTTGGATTAACACATGTGTTAATAATTAACTCTCATGATTCTGGTTAACCCATATACGGAAGGTTTTTGAAGATAAATAGTAACCTATCAGAATCACTAAATTTCATAAACTAATATCCACATTAAGCTTCTAGATATAATTTATGTAAATGTATACAATAAAGCGTGTTTTTTATATTAACACATGTGTTAATGTGTATTAACACTTGAATTAATCTTTAACTCCCGTGAATCTACTTAACCTCATAGCGTATGGATTTTCATACAAAACAATGGTCTTTGAGTCTCAGTATGCATGATATAATAACAATATACGTTGACCTTCTACTTCCAATTCATTTTAATGAGAATTAACACATGTGTTAACCTTGAAGTGTCGTGATCCTAGTTAACCTCTTAGCATGATGATATTCAAACTAAATTGTGGCATCTTAGTCCCACGGAACATTGTAAAATCATTAATTAATATCTACATTAACCTTCTAAACCATTTCATGTGAATTATAGATTAAGACGTGTTTTTTTTCCGTAGATTAATACGTGTGGTAATTTGGATTAACACATGTGCTAATCATAAACTCTCACCATTTTGTTTAACCTCTATACGGAAGGATATTGAAGTTAAACAGTGTCTATCAGAATCACTAAATATGATAAATTAATATCCATATTAACATCTAGATATAATTCATGTAAATGTATAAAATAAAGTGGGTTTTTATTTATGTTAACACGTGTGTTAATGTGTATTAACACTTGTGTTAATCATAAACTTCCGTGATTCTAGTTAACCTCTTAGTGTAAGGATTTATATACAAAACAACGGCTTTTGAGTCTCAGTAAGCATGATATAATAACAATCTACGTTGACCTTTTACTTCCAATTCATGTTAATGAGGATTAACACATGTGTTAACCTTGATGTGTCGTGATTATATTTAACCTCTCAGCATGAGGAAATTTAAACTCAATTGTTGCATCTAAGTCTCACGGAACATTATAAAATCATTAATTAATATCTGCAATAACCTTCAAATCCATTCATGTGAATGTATACATTAAGACGTGTTTTTTTGTTAGATTAATACGTGTGGTAATTTTGATTAACACATGTGCTAATCATAAACTCTCAGTATTTTGTTTAACCTCTATACAGAAGGATATTGAAGTTAAACAGTAGTCTATCAGAATTACTAAATATGATAAATTAATATCCATATTAACATCTACATATAATTCATGTAAATGTATAAAATAAAGTGGGTTTTTATTTAGGTTAACACGTGTGTTAATGTGTATTAACACTTGTGTTAATCATAAACTTCCGTGATTCTAGTTAACCTCTTAGTGTAAGGATTTATATACAAAACAACGGCCTCTGAGTCTCAGTAAGCATGATATAATAATAATTTACGTTGACCTTCTACTTCCAATTCATGTTAATGATGATTAACACATGTGTTAACCTTGATGTCTCGTGATTATATTCAACCTCTCAGCATAAGGATATTTAAACTCAATTGTGGCATCTAAGTCTCACGGAACATTATAAAATCATTAATTAATATCTGCAATAACCTTCCAATCCATTCATGTGAATGTATACATTAAGACGTGTTTTTTTTGTTAGATTAATACGTGTGGTAATTTGGATTAACACATGTGCTAATCATAAACTCTTGGTATTTTGTTTAACCTATACACAAAAGGATATTGAAGTTAAACAGTAGTCTATCAGAATTACTAAATATGATAAATTAATATCAAAATTAAGTTCTAGATATAACTCATGTAAATGTATAAAATAAAGTGTGTTTTTATTTAGGTTAACACACGTGTTAATGTGTATTAACACTTGTGTTAATCATAAACTTCTGTGATTCTAGTTAACCTCTTAGTGTAAGGATATATATACAAAACAACGGCCTTTGAGTCTCAATAAGCATGATATAATAACAATCTACGTTGACCTTCTACTTCTAATTCATGTTAATGAGGATTAACGCATGTGTTAACCTTGAAGTGTCGTGATTCTATTTAACCTCTCTGCATAAGCATATTTAAACTCAATTGTGGCATCTAAGTCTCACAGAACATTATAAAATCATTAACAAATATCTGCAATAACCTTCCAATCCATTCATGTGAATGTATACACTAAGACGTGTTTTTGTAAGATTAACATGTGTGTTAATTTGGATTAACTCATGTGTTAATAATGAACTCTCATGATTCTGGTTAACCCATATACGGAAGGTTTTTGAAGATAAATAGTAACCTATCAGAATCACTAAATTTCATAAACTAATATCCACATTAAGCTTCTAGATATAATTTATGTAAATGTATACAATAAAGCGTGTTTTTTATATTAACACATGTGTTAATGTGTATTAACACATGAATTAATCTTTAACTCCCGTGGTTCTACTTAACCTCATAGCGTATGGATTTTCATACAAAACAATGGTCTTTGAGTCTCAGTATGATGATATAATAACAATATGCGTTGACCTTCTACTTCCAATTCATTTTAATGAGAATTAACACATGTGTTAACCTTGAAGTGTCGTGATTCTGGTTAACCTCTTAGCATGATGATATTCAAACTAAATTGTGGCATCTTAGTCCCACGGAATATTGTAAAATCATTAATTAATATCTACATTAACCTTCTAAACCATTTCATGTGAATTATAGATTAAGACGTGTTTTTTTGGTAGATTAATACGTGTGGTAATTTGGATTAACACATGTGCTAATCATAAACTCTCAGCATTTTGTTTAACCTCTATACGGAAGGATATTGAAGTTAAACAGTGTCTATCAGAATCACTAAATATGATAAATTAATATCCATATTAACATCTAGATATAATTCATGTAAATGTATAAAATAAAGTGTGTTTTTATTTAGGTTAACACGTGTGTTAATGTGTATTAACACTTGTGTTAATCATAAACTTCCGTGATTCTAGTTAACCTCTTAGTGTAAGGATTTATATACAAAAAATGGCCTTTGAGTCTCAGTAAGCATGACATAATAACAATCTACGTTGACCTTCTACTTCCAATTCATGTTAATGAGGATTAACACATGTGTTAACCTTGATGTGTCGTGATTATATTTAACATCTCAGCATGAGGAAATTTAAACTCAATTGTGGCATCTAAGTCTCACGGAACATTATAAAATCATTAATTAATATCTGCAATAACCTTCCAATCCATTCATGTGAATGTATACATTAAGACGTGTTTTTTTGTTAGATTAATATGTGTGGTAATTTGGATTAACACATGTGCTAATCATAAACTCTCAGTATTTTGTTTAACCTCTATACAGAAGGATATTGAAGTTAAACAGTAGTCTATCAGAATTACTAAATATGATAAATTAATATCCATATAATGTTCTAGATATAATTCATGTAAATGTATAAAATAAAGTGTGTTTTTATTTAGGTTAACACATGTGTTAATGTGTATTAACACTTGTGTTAATCATAAACTTCCGTGATTCTAGTTAACCTCTTAGTGTAAGGATATATATACAAAACAACGGCCTTTGAGTCTCAATAGGCATGATATAATAACAATCTACGTTGACCTTCTACTTCCAATTCATGTTAATGAGGATTAACACATGTGTTAACCTTGAAGTGTCGTGATTCTATTTAACCTCTCTGCATAAGCATATTTAAACTCAATTGTGGCATCTAAGTTGCACAGAACATTATAAAATCATTAACAAATATCTGCAATAACCTTCCAATCCATTCATGTGAATGTATACACTAAGACGTGTTTTTGTAAGATTAACATGTGTGTTAATTTGGATTAACACATGTGTTAATAATGAACTCTCATGATTCTGGTTAACCCATATACGGAAGGTTTTTGAAGATAAATAGTAACTGTCAGAATCACTAAATTTCGTAAACTAATATCCACATTAAGCTTCTAGATATAATTTATGTAAATGTATACAATAAAGCGTGTTTTTTTATATTAACACATGTGTTAATGTGTATTAACACATGAATTAATCTTTAACTCCCGTGGTTCTACTTAACCTCATAGCGTATGGATTTTCATACAAAACAATGGTCTTTGAGTCTCAGTATGATGATATAATAACAATATGCGTTGACCTTCTACTTCCAATTCATTTTAATGAGAATTAACACATGTGTTTACCTTGAAGTGTCGTGATTCTGGTTAACCTCTTAGCATGATGATATTCAAACTAAATTGTGGCATCTTAGTCCCACGGAACATTGTAAAATCATTAATTAATATCTACATTAACCTTCTAAACCATTTCATGTGAATTATAGATTAAGACGTGTTTTTTTGGTAGATTAATACGTGTGGTAATTTGGATTAACACATGTGCTAATCATAAACTCTCAGCATTTTGTTTAACCTCTATACAAAAGGATATTGAAGTTAAACAGTACTCTATCAGAATTACTAAATATGATAAATTAATATCCATATAATGTTCTAGATATAATTCATGTAAATGTATAAAATAAAGTGTGTTTTTATTTAGGTTAACACATGTGTTAATGTGTATTAACACTTGTGTTAGTCATAAACTTTCGTGATTCTAGTTAACCTCTTAGTGTAAGGATATATATACAAAACAACGGCCTTTGAGTCTCAATAAGCATGATATAATAACAATCTACGTTGACCTTCTACTTCCAATTCATGTTAATGAGGATTAACACATGTGTTAACCTTTTAGTGTCGTGATTCTATTTAACCTCTCTGCATAAGCATATTTAAACTCAATTGTGGCATCTAAGTCGCACAGAACATTATAAAATCATTAACAAATATCTGCAATAACCTTCCAATCCATTCATGTGAATGTATACACTAAAACGTGTTTTTGTAAGATTAACATGTGTGTTAATTTGGATTAACACATGTGTTAATAATGAACTCTCATGATTCTGGTTAACCCATATACGGAAGGTTTTTGAAGATAAATAGTAACCTATCAGAATCACTAAATTTCATAAACTAATATCCACATTAAGCTTCTAGATATAATTTATGTAAATGTATACAATAAAGCGTGTTTTTTTATATTAACACATGTGTTAATGTGTATTAACACATGAATTAATCTTTAACTCCCGTGATTCTACTTAACCTCATAGCGTATGGATTTTCATACAAAACAATGGTCTTTGAGTCTCAGTATGATGATATAATAACAATATGCGTTGACCTTCTACTTCCAATTCATTTTAATGAGAATTAACACATGTGTTAACCTTGAAGTGTCGTGATTCTGGTTAACCTCTTAGCATGATGATATTCAAACTAAATTGTGGCATCTTAGTCCCACGGAACATTGTAAAATCATTAATTAATATCTACATTAACCTTCTAAACCATTTCATGTGAATTATAGATTAAGACGTGTTTTTTTGGTAGATTAATACGTGTGGTAATTTGGATTAACACATGTGCTAATCATAAACTCTCAGCATTTTGTTTAACCTCTATACGGAAGGATATTGAGGTTAAACAGTGTCTATCAGAATCACTAAATATGACAAATTAATATCCATATTAACATCTAGATATAATTCATGTAAATGTATAAAATAAAGTGTGTTTTTATTTAGGTTAACACGTGTGTTAATGTGTATTAACACTTGTGTTTATCATAAACTTCCGTGATTCTAGTTAACCTCTTAGTGTAAGGATTTATATACAAAACAACGGCCTTTGAGTCTCAGTAAGCATGATATAATAACAATCTACGTTGACCTTCTACTTCCAATTAATGTTAATGAGGATTAACACATGTGTTAACCTTGATGTGTCGTGATTATATTTAACCACTCAGCATGAGGAAATTTAAACTCAATTGTGGCATCTAAGTCTCACGGAACATTATAAAATCATTAATTACTATCTGCAATAACCTTCCAATCCATTCATGTGAATGTATACTTTAAGACGTGTTTTTTTTGTTCGATTAATACGTGCGGTAATTTGGATTAACACATGTGCTAATCATAAACTCTAAGTCTCTATACAAAAGGATATTGAAGTTAAACAGTAGTCTATCAGAATTACTAAATATGATAAATTAATATCCATATAATGTTCTAGATATAATTTATGTAAATGTATAAAATAAAGTGTGTTTTTATTTAGGTTAACACATGTGTTAATGTGTATTAACACTTGTGTTAATCATAAACTTCCGTGATTCTAGTTAACCTCTTAGTGTAAGGATATATATAAAAAACAACGGCCTTTGAGTCTCAATAAGCATGATATAATAACAATCTACGTTGACCTTCTACTTCCAATTCATGTTATTGAGGATTAACACATGTGTTAACCTTTTAGTGTCGTGATTCTATTTAACCTCTCTGCATAAGCATAGTTAAACTCAATTGTGGCATCTAAGTCGCACAGAACATTATAAAATCATTAACAAATATCTGCAATAACCTTCCAATCCATTCATGTGAATGTATACACTAAGACGTGTTTTTGTAAGATTAACATGTGTGTTAATTTGGATTAACACATGTGTTAATAATGAACTCTCATGATTCTGGTTAACCCATATACGGAAGGTTTTTGAAGATAAATAGTAACCTATCAGAATCACTAAATTTCATAAACTAATATCCACATTAAGCTTCTAGATATAATTTATGTAGATGTATACAATAAAGCGTGTTTTTTTATATTAACACATGTGTTAATGTGTATTAACACATGAATTAATCTTTAACTCCCGTGGTTCTACTTAACCTCATAGCGTATGGATTTTCATACAAAACAATGGTCTTTGAGTCTCAGTATGATGATATAATAACAATATGCGTTGACCTTCTACTTCCAATTCATTTTAATGAGAATTAACACATGTGTTAACCTTGAAGTGTCGTGATTCTGGTTAACCTCTTAGCATGATGATATTCAAACTAAATTGTGGCATCTTAGTCCCACGGAACATTGTAAAATCATTAATTAATATCTACATTAACCTTCTAAACCATTTCATGTGAATTATAGATTAAGACGTGTTTTTTTGGTAGATTAATACGTGTGGTAATTTGGATTAACACATGTGCTAATCATAAACTCTCAGCATTTTGTTTAACCTCTATACGGAAGGATATTGAAGTTAAACAGTATCTATCAGAATCACTAAATATGATAAATTAATATCCATATTAACATCTAGATATAATTCATGTAAATGTATAAAATAAAGTGTGTTTTTATTAAGTTTAACACGTGTGTTAATGTGTATTAACACTTGTGTTAATCATAAACTTCCGTGATTCTAGTTAACCTCTTAGTGTAAGGATATATATAAAAAACAACGGCCTTTGAGTCTCGATAAGCATGATATAATAACAATCTACGTTGACCTTCTACTTCCAATTCATGTTAATGAGGATTAACACATGTGTTAACCTTTTAGTGTCGTGATTCTATTTAACCTCTCTGCATAAGCATATTTAAACTCAATTGTGGCATCTAAGTCGCACAGAACATTATAAAATCATTAACAAATATCTGCAATAACCTTCCAATCCATTCATGTGAATGTATACACTAAGACGTGTTTTTGTAAGATTAACATGTGTGTTAATTTGGATTAACACATGTGTTAATAATGAACTCTCATGATTCTGGTTAACCCATATACGGAAGGTTTTTGAAGATAAATAGTAACCTATCAGAATCACTAAATTTCATAAACTAATATCCACATTAAGCTTCTAGATATAATTTATGTAGATGTATACAATAAAGCGTGTTTTTTTATATTAACACATGTGTTAATGTGTATTAACACATGAATTAATCTTTAACTCCCGTGGTTCTACTTAACCTCATAGCGTATGGATTTTCATACAAAACAATGGTCTTTGAGTCTCAGTATGATGATATAATAACAATATGCGTTGACCTTCTACTTCCAATTCATTTTAGTGAGAATTAACACATGTGTTAACCTTGAAGTGTCGTGATTCTGGTTAACCTCTTAGCATGATGATATTCAAACTAAATTGTGGCATCTTAGTCCCACGGAACATTGTAAAATCATTAATTAATATCTACATTAACCTTCTAAACCATTTCATGTGAATTATAGATTAAGACGTGGTTTTTTGGTAGATTAATACGTGTGGTAATTTGGATTAACACATGTGCTAATCATAAACTCTCAGCATTTTGTTTAACCTCTATACGGAAGGATATTGAAGTTAAACAGTATCTATCAGAATCACTAAATATGATAAATTAATATCCATATTAACATCTAGATATAATTCATGTAAATGTATAAAATAAAGTGTGTTTTTATTAAGGTTAACACGTGTGTTAATGTGTATTAACACTTGTGTTAATCATAAACTTCCGTGATTCTAGTTAACCTCTTAGTGTAAGGATTTATATACAAAACAACGGCCTTTGAGTCTTAGTAAGCATGATATAATAACAATCTACGTTGACCTTCTACTTCCAATTCATGGTAATGAGGATTAACACATGTGTTAACCTTGATGTGTCGTGATTATATTTATCCTCTCAGCATGAGGAAATTTAAACTCAATTGTGGCATCTAAGTCTCACGGAACATTATAAAATCATTAATTAATATCTGCAATAACATTCCAATCCATTCATGTGAATGTATACATTAAGACGTGTTTTTTTGTTAGATTAATACGTGTGGTAATTTGGATTAACACATGTGCTAATCATAAACTCTCTGTATTTTGTTTAACCTCTATACAAAAGGATATTGAAGTTAAACAGTAGTCTATCAGAATTACTAAATATGATAAATTAATATCCATATAATGTTCTAGATATAATTCATGTAAATGTATAAAATAAAGTGTGTTTTTATTTAGGTTAACACATGTGTTAATGTGTATTAACACTTGTGTTAATCATAAACTTCCGTGATTCTAGTTAACCTCGTAGTGTAAGGATATATGTCACACCCTCAAATTTCCACTGCGGGGTTTATACCGCGAGGCGCATGACATACCAGGATCCCATAGCCATAAGTCATATGAACAAACTCTAAATGCCCAAACCATTTAGTTCGTTTTCAAAAATCAAGTTTAGTTAAGCTGCGGAAGCGTAAACCAAATTTAAACCTTTTAGAAACCATGCGCAAAACAACGCGCCCAGATTAAAACCATATGAAAGAAAATGTAAAAGCATAATATGTAATTTAGGTGTATGCCCAAGACCCCAAATGTAGTGAAGTGTGCAGTGCTTTCTAATCCTGGCACCGGAAGCTAACTACCTGCAAAAGCATGTAAATCGTGGGTCAACAAACAATGTTGGTGAGTTCACTAAGTAAAGTAATTGAGTATGTAACTGCGATGGTTTCCAAAACCATGTAAACAAGTAATTGAGTTGGTTCCAAGAACCGTGTAAACACTAGTTCATCGCATGTCAAGGGTAGCTAACCCATTCATGATAACTAACACCGATATACCGAACTGCTGATGTACGTGTAGCCACAAATGTGAGCCGCATGCCTTACATCATTGCCTATCAACAATGATAAAATCTGTTAAGTTATAGTTCACTCCCGCACTCCCCGAGCCGGTGTGAGGTTTGTCAGACCTAATAGCGCTATCAACTAATAACCCGCTTGCCATAACCCGGCAACTCATTCGGTATGTGAAGGACTTACAGATGATAGAGTTGGTTTAGTTCATCAAGGACACAGTTTGCGAACTAGCAAAAACCGACCCACACAAGGATCCATAGCATCCCAACCCGGGATGTGTAAGTAGTCCCAAACCGGACTAGAAAGTAGTAGTCCCAACCCAGACTAGAAAAAGTTAATTACGTTGTCTCAATCCGAGACACATGCTTTTGAGAAAAGAGTAGTGAAACTCACCTTAGGTTGCAAGCAAAAATATCCAACTCCAACGTAATAGAGACTCGCTACCGACTCCCTATTATATGTGTCACTATGTGAGTACACGTGCATAACCAATATACCACATAGTACGTTTATTCGATACTTTTAAAAGTTCAAAACCGTGTAGTGACACCTAGTGACTCTACATGCACAGGTATGTCCTACGTATCCCGTTGGTGATCATGGTGATTATTATAAGTTTAACACATCAAATACATCTCATGCAAGTTTCCACACAAGTACATGTCAATTACATACCACAAACAACTTCAAATAGTCACATAAATACCTCGTACACAATCTGCGTTTTTAGGACAGATTGTGCGCTGTGAAAAACGAGTCATTTAACCCACTTAACGAATGAATTAAAATCCCAAATTTTTACTGAGTATTCATGGGGATTCAGTTGCAAATTCCTATTTTTATTTTGTCTCAAAACCAAACACAAAAATTATAAAAATTTGTACAACACAGCTATGCCCAGAAAATTTCCACAACAGATCAGTTTAGTAGAAAAATTCCCAAAAATTGTGTATTCATCCAAACGGGATGAATCCACTTGGAAAAGCCGAGTTTTTCCAATGTTGACCTACTGTAAAAATTTCATTACTTTTTTTTTTTTTTTTTTTTTTTGAACGGCCAACGGTACACACCCATAACGAAGCCCCGCACCCTTCAGGTCCGGTCCCCGGGCCCCCCCTAAGGTCCAGCCCCTCATTTCAGAATAACCCTACTATGAGTGGGATTCGAACCTGAGACCTCCCAGGGCAGGAACCCCACAGAGTGGGTAAACCTTCCCACCTCCATTGCAAAATTCTTTGTAAATCTCCAGTTATGACCATTTAAAGTTGACCAAATTTTCAATTCCGAAAATCTGATATGACCCCTAATCAATTAAAATTCCAAAAACGACTCAAACGACATCCAAATCAGATGATTTTGCCCATTCTAAAAAGCTAAGACCATGTACAATCCATTAATGCAAAGAATCGATCAAAACAATCAACTTAACATCACAATACAGACCCTACAAAACATCATAACGAATCTGTCAGAAAATCAGAATTTTATCAACATGGCTCTTATAAACCCTAATCATTCTCAATACCCTATAATCATGCAATAATCTCATATTAACACAATAACATTCATATTATCATGTTTAATCTCAGTTTTTTTTTACATACCATATACCCTAGATATGATTTCTATCAACAATATTCATCAACAATTACTACAAACATCATAAACCTTCAACATACATTGATTTGCGATTCTAGCATGCATATTTCCTAAAGTTTTTACAATTTTTCCAGCCTAAAATCACATCATACAACATGTAAAACACATACCTTGAATTGCTAAAGTCCCTAGAATCACAAGATAGTACCCGAAATAACTTGAATTAGTGATGAAAATGGATGAAGGATTGAAAGTCAAGGTGGGTGTGGGTGCTCTCCTTGTTCAAGGCGCAAGGAGGCATTAGGGTTTGTGTTTTCTTTCTTTTTTTTTTATAAACATAATACACTAGGGTTAAGATCATGGGCCAAAGTTATGGGTTTATGGGCCTTTTCTTGATAAACGGGCCCGTTAATACGGTTTTAATCCCGAGAACAGTCTCGATAATATTATTCATACTAACTTATGTAAAAACTATTGTTTTTATCATCTCATGACATGTTAATTACATAATGCACATAATTCGTAGAGTTTACGTACTGACTATCTATTAAAACAGTAATCCACATAAACATGTAATTCACATACGCATGTTAATTCACGTTCATCATCACCCAATTGATCATATAATTATGTATGCTTGACAAATCACCAACGTTCGGGATACAGGACTCGTGTGTGTGTCAAGACAAAACCTTTCTAGTTATAACGTACGTTAATATTATCTAACATATGTTATTATCCCATAACATATCGAAAGACCTTCTTAACTAACCCTAGTTAAGTGTTTAGTCACGAATGTACATGAAAGTTAACTAGAGTTCAGTAAAAGTAATATCCTGAAAATGCGGGGTGTCACATCATCCCCAAGTTGAAAAGAATTTCGTCCCGAAATTCAGCAAGTAAACAGTGAAGCCAGTGTAAAATTGTATGCTTGGTTACCGGATGTCACATCATCCCCAAGTTGAAAGGAATTTCGCTCCGAAATTCACTTTGAGTGAGTCGCTTCACGTTTAGAGTTTAGTTCATACGCATGTTCAGGTTCAGTAGAAAGATGTGGGTATTTGAGCCGCATTTTATCCATGCGTTCCCACGTGTATTCCGGTCCTAGACGGGAATTTCATCGCGCCCTAACAATAGGTTTGGTGCTCTGTCTGAGTTTCTTGACGCCCCGCTCAAGAATCTCCACTGGTTCTTCCACGAACCGTGGCTGATCGTCCACCTGGATCTCCTCCCGTGGCACTACCAGTATTATATCAGATAAGCATTTCTTTAGATTAGGTACGTGGAATACATTGTGCACCCCACTGAGTTCATCAGGCAGGATTTACCTGTAAGCTACTGGACCAATCCTTTCGACAATCTCGAATGGTCCTACATATCGCGGGTTCAACTTTCCCCATTTTCCAAAGCGTATCACCCCCTTCCAAGGTGACACCTTCAATAAAACCTTGTCCCCAACCTGGAAATCCAAATATTTCCTACGCTTATCAGCGTAACTTTTCTGTCGATCACGTGCAGCATCCATCCGATTTCTGATTTGCACTATCTCCTCGGAAGTTTCGTGCACAAGTCCGGGATCTGTTAGCTGGCTATCCCCAACTTCAGTCCAGCAGGTGGGAGACCTACACTTGCGTCCATAAAGTGCCTCTAAAGGCGCACACTGTATTGAAGTGGGGTAACTGTTATACGAGAATTCAATCAAAGGCAAGTGCTTATCCCAACTGTTGCCAAAACCCGCCACGCACGCTCGTAGCAGATCTTCCAATGTTTGGTTGGTTCGTTCACTCTGTCCATCCGTCTGTGGGTAATAGGTTGTGCTCATATCTAAGCGAGTTCCCAAAGCGTTTTGGAGAGTAGTCCAAAAATGAGAAGTGAATCGCGCATCGCGATCAGATATAATAGAAGTAGGCACCCCCATGCCTAGAGACTACCTCCTTGACGTAGAGATTTGCTGGTTTCTCCAGCGAGTCCATTTCCTTTATTGCCAGAAAGTGTGCCGTTTTGGTTAAACGATCCACGATAACCCAAATCATGTTATGGCCCGTTGGCGTTTTAGGAAGCTTGTGATAAAATCCATAGAAATTCCGTCCCATTTCCACGTAGGGATTTCTAGTTGCCGGAGTAGGCCTGAAGGTTTCTGATATTTAATCTTAACCTTCGCACAAGTCAAGCACTTACTAACATAAGTGGCTATTTCAGCTTTCATGTTTGGCCACCAGTAGAGAGTTTAAGGATCTTGGTACCTCTTGTCCGAAACAGGATGTACCGAATATCGAGAGGTGTGAGCTTCATCGAGCACCAGTTGTCTGAGATCCCCAAAACGTGGTGTCGAGACTCGCTTCATAAAGTATTGAAGACCATCCGTCTTCCGTTCCAAGTGCTTATCCGCACCATGTAAAGTTTCAAACCCGATGTTTTCTTCTTTCAAAGCCTCGCCCTGGGCTTCACGTATCTTATCAGGAAGATTAGAATGTACGGTAAGTTGTAAAGCTCGCACTCGTTTGGGTTTCGTTTCCTTACGACAGAGGGCATCAGCTACTAAGTTAGCTTTCCCGGGATGATACTTGATGGCACAGTCATAATCATTCAGAAGCTTGACCCATCGACGCTGTCGCATGTTCAACTCCTTTTGATCGAATATGAGTTGGAGGCTCTTGTGGTCAGTGAATATCGTACACTTCGCCCCATAGAGATAATGCCTCCACATCTTTAGAGCAAAAACCATTGCTCCCAGTTCCAAGTCATGGGTGGTGTAATTCTTCTCATGAACCTTTAAATGACGCGAGGCATACGCGATCACCTTATCACGCTGCATCAGCACACACCCTAACCCTTGGATAGACGCATCACAGTACACCACGAAGTCCTCTGTACCCTCAGGTAGTGATAGTATAGGTGCACTGCAAAGTTTCGACTTTAATAATTGAAAAGCAGATTCTTGGGCATCTCCCCACTTGTAAGTAATACCCTTCTGTGTCAAAGCAGTGAGGGGTTGAGTGATCTTAGAGAATCCCTCAATGAATCTACGATAATATCCCGCAAGACCAAGAAACTGGCGCACCTCTGTGGGAGTTTTGAAGCCTCCCACTTTTTAATAGCATCAATCTTGGCGGGATCGACATGTATTCCTGCCTTGTTAACCACATGTCCAAGAAATTGGACTTCTCGAATCCAAAAGTCACATTTAGAAAATTTTGCATACAAGTGCTCATTTCTCAAGAGTTCCAAGATCAGCTGCAGGTGTTGCTCGTGCTCTTCCCTGCTCTTGGAATAAATCAGTATGTCATCTATGAACACTATGACGAATTTGTCCAAATAAGGCTTGCACACGCGGTTCATTAGATCCATGAACACAGCCGGTGCATTGGTTAGCCCAAATGGCATCACCAAAAACTCATAATGTCCATAACGAGTTCGAAAGGCTGTCTTCGCCACATCCTTCTCTCGGACTCTAAGTTGATGGTATCTTGACCTCAAGTCAATCTTAGAATAGAAACTCGACCCTTGAAGCTGGTCGAACAAGTCATCAATACGAGGCAAAAGGGTAGCGGTTCTCAACCGTTACTTTGTTCAACTTCCGATACACATGCGGAAACTCCCATCCTTCTTCTCATCAAACAGAACTGGAGCTCCTCATGGCGAAGAACTAGGTCTAATAAAACCCCTATCCAATACCTCTTGGAGTTGGGTAGACAGTTCTTGAAATTCGCCTAGTGCTAGGAGGTATGGTGCGCGTGCAACTGGAGCTGCTCCACGTACAAGGTCAATTTGAAACTCCATTTGACAAACTGGCGGAAGTCTAGGTAGTTCCTCTGGAAAGACATCTGGGAAATCTTGGACTACTGGGATGTCCTCAATCTTAGTTTCAGTTTCAGTTTCAACTCCAGTGTCAGATATGTTAGCCAAAATGGCTGGATAGCCCTTACGAATACACTTCTGGGCTCTCAAGAGAAGACGATGCCCACCATGGCACCACCATGATCACCCTGTATAGATAAAAGTTCTCCACCTGGGAGAGGGATACGAACAATCTTCTCCCGACAGAGAATTTCAGCGGGATGCTTGGACAACCAGTCCATGCCAACCACGAGGTCAAAGCTTCCAAGGGTGATAGGTAAAATGTTGATGGCAAACGATTGCCCATCCAACTCGAGCTTACAATCACAATGGGTGTGGGTTACCTCAACAGGCTTCCCATCAGCTAGCTCTATGGTGTACGGGGTATCAAAAAGAGTAGGAACCATCCCTAGTTGTTTGCTATGTTTTGATGACACAAAACTATAGTCCGCACCAGTATCATATAAAACAGAAGCAAGAGTGTCGTACCCGTCACGACATTGTTATCAGTCCTAGCCTCCCCAGAGCCAATCACAATTGCAATTCCACGAGCCCCATTGTTGTTGCTACCGTTGTGGTTATTGTTTGTTGAAGGACTTGTACCTCACACTATCCCACGTTCTCTTGCTACCGCCAAAAGTAGAAGATGAAGCTCCATGCTTCGGAAAAGTACCATGCTCAACAGTTTCATCAATGAGTTTGCGAGCCAGGTGAAAGATTTGCTAGATTCTGGGTAGGTGAGCTGTAGTGGCCAAGCCATGAATATGAGGGACCCACCCATTTGGTATGAAATTCGATCCGCTGGTAAAGTTGGTTAATTAGATTTGAGCACAAAGTATCTACTCTTGTAGCTTGGTAGTGTAGACGTCGATCTCAGACCCATCCGTCAAATTTCTAGATTCCATCCCAGGGTGTTATGTTCTCCATCCAAATATCTGTAACTCATCGAATGTGCATGTAGCATACATTACCCCATCCTGCCCGGGGCAAAAGGTAAGAGCCAATCGTCGCCACGCTCTGTCTTAGATAGTAGATCATTCATCCTCTCTTCCCATGTGCTCGTCCTGCTCAGGTTCCCCTTCCATCCCTTATCCTTCCTCTTTCGCGATGTCAATGTTATATGGTTCTCATCACGTACAGTCTCCTTCTCCGGTCCTGTGTAAGCCAGCTCAATGGTCAACAACACCATTCGTTCCTCCAATCGTGCCTGTCAGTCACTAGTAGATTTTGTCTTCCTTTGAGATGTTGCACTGCATCGCAGACCTTCGTAACTCCCCAAGAGTGTGTGTAACAAGCCCCAATCTAATGTGTTCCCATGAATCTACCATATACTTATGAGTAACAGTGATATGCAGTCATACGTCCGCCCGTTCATACTAGGTGTAAGGTACTAAAGTAAGAAATAAGTTTTATATGTGTAACCCAGTTCCGTTTGAATTTCAAATGGAAGTAAGAAAGATCAAGTAACAAGGAACAGAAACTAATTGTCTACTTGCTCAGTGAAAAAGGATAAGTCTCGGTATTTGAATTTCTTCACAGATGATTTGGTTTGATGGTATCACGTCATGCGCATCGTGCAGCTTTCCTGTGTACGTGCGCCACAACGCTCGCAAGGGCTTTCTCCCCTGTACAATTGTTGTTTCCTCATCCACGAGGTTTGTTAGGATACTACTCCCAGTAATACGCCACCTGGTGTAACCCTGGGTTCCCACCATTGACGTGTTCAGAATTAGGTTTAGAACTAGAAGGTAACATATCTCCCGAAATCATATGTCGTAGATATATGTAGCTAAAAGCTAGTCGTGCACTTACGTTGTGAGTGTACTTATGCTATGATGATTATAGACTAGACTCAACATGCAGTCCTAGTTCACTATAACCAATGGCTCTGATACCAATCTGTCACACCCTCAAATTTCCACTGCGGGGTTTATACCGCGAGGCGCATGACATACCAGGATCCCATAGCCATAAGTCATATGAACAAACTCTAAATGCCCAAACCATTTAGTTCGTTTTCAAAAATCAAGTTTAGTTAAGCTGCGGAAGCGTAAACCAAATTTAAACCTTTTAGAAACCATGCGCAAAACAACGCGCCCAGATTAAAACCATATGAAAGAAAATGTAAAAGCATAATATGTAATTTAGGTGTATGCCCAAGACCCCAAATGTAGTGAAGTGTGCAGTGCTTTCTAATCCTGGCACCGGAAGCTAACTACCTGCAAAAGCATGTAAATCGTGGGTCAACAAACAATGTTGGTGAGTTCACTAAGTAAAGTAATTGAGTATGTAACTGCGATGGTTTCCAAAACCATGTAAACAAGTAATTGAGTTGGTTCCAAGAACCGTGTAAACACTAGTTCATCGCATGTCAAGGGTAGCTAACCCATTCATGATAACTAACACCGATATACCGAACTGCTGATGTACGTGTAGCCACAAATGTGAGCCGCATGCCTTACATCATTGCCTATCAACAATGATAAAATCTGTTAAGTTATAGTTCACTCCCGCACTCCCCGAGCCGGTGTGAGGTTTGTCAGACCTAATAGCGCTATCAACTAATAACCCGCTTGCCATAACCCGGCAACTCATTCGGTATGTGAAGGACTTACAGATGATAGAGTTGGTTTAGTTCATCAAGGACACAGTTTGCGAACTAGCAAAAACCGACCCACACAAGGATCCATAGCATCCCAACCCGGGATGTGTAAGTAGTCCCAAACCGGACTAGAAAGTAGTAGTCCCAACCCAGACTAGAAAAAGTTAATTACGTTGTCTCAATCCGAGACACATGCTTTTGAGAAAAGAGTAGTGAAACTCACCTTAGGTTGCAAGCAAAAATATCCAACTCCAACGTAATAGAGACTCGCTACCGACTCCCTATTATATGTGTCACTATGTGAGTACACGTGCATAACCAATATACCACATAGTACGTTTATTCGATACTTTTAAAAGTTCAAAACCGTGTAGTGACACCTAGTGACTCTACATGCACAGGTATGTCCTACGTATCCCGTTGGTGATCATGGTGATTATTATAAGTTTAACACATCAAATACATCTCATGCAAGTTTCCACACAAGTACATGTCAATTACATACCACAAACAACTTCAAATAGTCACATAAATACCTCGTACACAATCTGCGTTTTTAGGACAGATTGTGCGCTGTGAAAAACGAGTCATTTAACCCACTTAACGAATGAATTAAAATCCCAAATTTTTACTGAGTATTCATGGGGATTCAGTTGCAAATTCCTATTTTTATTTTGTCTCAAAACCAAACACAAAAATTATAAAAATTTGTACAACACAGCTATGCCCAGAAAATTTCCACAACAGATCAGTTTAGTAGAAAAATTCCCAAAAATTGTGTATTCATCCAAACGGGATGAATCCACTTGGAAAAGCCGAGTTTTTCCAATGTTGACCTACTGTAAAAATTTCATTACTTAATTCTTTGTAAATCTCCAGTTATGACCATTTAAAGTTGACCAAATTTTCAATTCCGAAAATCTGATATGACCCCTAATCAATTAAAATTCCAAAAACGACTCAAACGACATCCAAATCAGATGATTTTGCCCATTCTAAAAAGCTAAGACCATGTACAATCCATTCATGCAAAGAATCGATCAAAACAATCAACTTAACATCACAATACAGACCCTACAAAACATCATAACGAATCTGTCAGAAAATCAGAATTTTATCAACATGGCTCTTATAAACCCTAATCATTCTCAATACCCTATAATCATGCAATAATCTCATATTAACACAATAACATTCATATTATCATGTTTAATCTCAGTTTTTTTTTACATACCATATACCCTAGATATGATTTCTATCAACAATATTCATCAACAATTACTACAAACATCATAAACCTTCAACATACATTGATTTGCGATTCTAGCATGCATATTTCCTAAAGTTTTTACAATTTTTCCAGCCTAAAATCACATCATACAACATGTAAAACACATACCTTGAATTGCTAAAGTCCCTAGAATCACAAGATAGTACCCGAAATAACTTGAATTAGTGATGAAAATGGATGAAGGATTGAAAGTCAAGGTGGGTGTGGGTGCTCTCCTTGTTCAAGGCGCAAGGAGGCATTAGGGTTTGTGTTTTCTTTCTTTTTTTTTATAAACATAATACACTAGGGTTAAGATCATGGGCCAAAGTTATGGGTTTATGGGCCTTTTCTTGATAAACGGGCCCGTTAATACGGTTTTAATCCCGAGAACAGTCTCGATAATATTATTCATACTAACTTATGTAAAAACTATTGTTTTTATCATCTCATGACATGTTAATTACATAATGCACATAATTCGTAGAGTTTACGTACTGACTATCTATTAAAACAGTAATCCACATAAACATGTAATTCACATACGCATGTTAATTCACGTTCATCATCACCGAATTGATCATATAATTATGTATGCTTGACAAATCACCAACGTTCGGGATACAGGACTCGTGTGTGTGTCAAGACAAAACCTTTCTAGTTATAACGTACGTTAATATTATCTAACATATGTTATTATCCCATAACATATCGAAAGACCTTCTTAACTAACCCTAGTTAAGTGTTTAGTCACGAATGTACATGAAAGTTAACTAGAGTTCAGTAAAAGTAATATCCTGAAAATGCGGGGTGTCACAATATATATACAAAACAACGGCCTTTGGGTCTCAATAAGCATGATATAATAACAATCTACGTTGACCTTCTACTTCCAATTCATGTTAATGAGGATTAACACATGTGTTAACCTTTTAGTGTCGTGATTCTATTTAACCTCTCTGCATAAGCATATTTAAACTCAATTGTGGCATCTAAGTCGCACAGAACATTATAAAATCATTAACAAATATCTGCAATAACCTTCCAATCCATTCATGTGAATGTATACACTAAGACGTGTTTTTGTAAGATTAACATGTGTGTTAATTTGCATTAACACATGTGTTAATAATGAACTCTCATGATTCTGGTAAACCCATATACGGAAGGTTTTTGAAGATAAATAGTAACCTATCAGAATCACTAAATTTAATAAACTAATATCCACATTAAGCTTCTAGATATAATTTATGTAAATGTATACAATAAAGCGTGTTTTTTTATATTAACACATGTGTTAATGTGTATTAACACATGAATTAATCTTTAACTCCCGTGGTTGTACTTAACCTCATAGCGTATGGATTTTCATACAAAACAATGGTCTTTGAGTCTCAGTATGATGATATAATAACAATATGCGTTGACCTTCTACTTCCAATTCATTTTAATGAGAATTAACACATGTGTTAACCTTGAAGTGTCGTGATTCTGGTTAACCTCTTAGCATGATGATATTCAAACTAAATTGTGGCATCTTAGTCCCACGGAACATTGTAAAATCATTAATTAATATCTACATTAACCTTCTAAACCATTTCATGTGAATTATAGATTAAGACGTGTTTTTTTGGTAGATTAATACGTGTGGTAATCTGGATCAACACATGTGCTAATCATAAACTCTCAGCATTTTGTTTAACCTCTATACGGAAGGATATTGAAGTTAAACAGTGTCTATCAGAATCACTAAATATGATAAATTAATATCCATATTAACATCTAGATATAATTCATGTAAATGTATAAAATAAAGTGTGTTTTTATTAAGTTTAACACGTGTGTTAATGTGTATTAACACTCGTGTTAATCATAAACTTCCGTGATTCTAGTTAACCTCTTAGTGTAAGGATATATATAAAAAACAACGGCCTTTGAGTCTCAATAAGCATGATATAATAACAATCTACGTTGACCTTCTACTTCCAATTCATGTTAATGAGGATTAACACATGTGTTAACCTTTTAGTGTCGTGATTCTATTTAACCTCTCTGCATAAGCATATTTAAACTCAATTGTGGCATCTAAGTCGCACAGAACATTATAAAATCATTAACAAATATCTGCAATAACCTTCCAATCCATTCATGTGAATGTATACACTAAGACGTGTTTTTGTAAGATTAACATGTGTGTTAATTTGGATTAACACATGTGTTAATAATGAACTCTCATGATTCTGGTTAACCCATATACGGAAGGTTTTTGAAGATAAATAGTAACCTATCAGAATCACTAAATTTCATAAACTAATATCCACATTAAGCTTCTAGATATAATTTATGTAGATGTATACAATAAAGCGTGTTTTTTTATATTAACACATGTGTTAATGTGTATTAACACATGAATTAATCTTTAACTCCCGTGGTTCTACTTAACCTCATAGCGTATGGATTTTCATACAAAACAATGGTCTTTGAGTCTCAGTATGATGATATAATAACAATATGCGTTGACCTTCTACTTCCAATTCATTTTAGTGAGAATTAACACATGTGTTAACCTTGAAGTGTCGTGATTCTGGTTAACCTCTTAGCATGATGATATTCAAACTAAATTGTGGCATCTTAGTCCCACGGAACATTGTAAAATCATTAATTAATATCTACATTAACCTTCTAAACCATTTCATGTGAATTATAGATTAAGACGTGGTTTTTTGGTAGATTAATACGTGTGGTAATTTGGATTAACACATGTGCTAATCATAAACTCTCAGCATTTTGTTTAACCTCTATACGGAAGGATATTGAAGTTAAACAGTATCTATCAGAATCACTAAATATGATAAATTAATATCCATATTAACATCTAGATATAATTCATGTAAATGTATAAAATAAAGTGTGTTTTTATTAAGGTTAACACGTGTGTTAATGTGTATTAACACTTGTGTTAATCATAAACTTCCGTGATTCTAGTTAACCTCTTAGTGTAAGGATTTATATACAAAACAACGGCCTTTGAGTCTTAGTAAGCATGATATAATAACAATCTACGTTGACCTTCTACTTCCAATTCATGGTAATGAGGATTAACACATGTGTTAACCTTGATGTGTCGTGATTATATTTATCCTCTCAGCATGAGGAAATTTAAACTCAATTGTGGCATCTAAGTCTCACGGAACATTATAAAATCATTAATTAATATCTGCAATAACATTCCAATCCATTCATGTGAATGTATACATTAAGACGTGTTTTTTTTGTTAGATTAATACGTGTGGTAATTTGGATTAACACATGTGCTAATCATAAACTCTCTGTATTTTGTTTAACCTCTATACAAAAGGATATTGAAGTTAAACAGTAGTCTATCAGAATTACTAAATATGATAAATTAATATCCATATAATGTTCTAGATATAATTCATGTAAATGTATAAAATAAAGTGTGTTTTTATTTAGGTTAACACATGTGTTAATGTGTATTAACACTTGTGTTAATCATAAACTTCCGTGATTCTAGTTAACCTCGTAGTGTAAGGATATATATACAAAACAACGGCCTTTGGGTCTCAATAAGCATGATATAATAACAATCTACGTTGACCTTCTACTTCCAATTCATGTTAATGAGGATTAACACATGTGTTAACCTTTTAGTGTCGTGATTCTATTTAACCTCTCTGCATAAGCATATTTAAACTCAATTGTGGCATCTAAGTCGCACAGAACATTATAAAATCATTAACAAATATCTGCAATAACCTTCCAATCCATTCATGTGAATGTATACACTAAGACGTGTTTTTGTAAGATTAACATGTGTGTTAATTTGCATTAACACATGTGTTAATAATGAACTCTCATGATTCTGGTAAACCCATATACGGAAGGTTTTTGAAGATAAATAGTAACCTATCAGAATCACTAAATTTAATAAACTAATATCCACATTAAGCTTCTAGATATAATTTATGTAAATGTATACAATAAAGCGTGTTTTTTTATATTAACACATGTGTTAATGTGTATTAACACATGAATTAATCTTTAACTCCCGTGGTTGTACTTAACCTCATAGCGTATGGATTTTCATACAAAACAATGGTCTTTGAGTCTCAGTATGATGATATAATAACAATATGCGCTGACCTTCTACTTCCAATTCATTTTAATGAGAATTAACACATGTGTTAACCTTGAAGTGTCGTGATTCTGGTTAACCTCTTAGCATGATGATATTCAAACTAAATTGTGGCATCTTAGTCCCACGGAACATTGTAAAATCATTAATTAATATCTACATTAACCTTCTAAACCATTTCATGTGAATTATAGATTAAGACGTGTTTTTTTGGTAGATTAATACGTGTGGTAATCTGGATCAACACATGTGCTAATCATAAACTCTCAGCATTTTGTTTAACCTCTATACGGAAGGATATTGAAGTTAAACAGTGTCTATCAGAATCACTAAATATGATAAATTAATATCCATATTAACATCTAGATATAATTCATGTAAATGTATAAAATAAAGTGTGTTTTTATTTAGGTTAACACATGTGTTAATGTGTATTAACACTTGTGTTAATCATAAACTTCCGTGTTAAAACACTTTAACACATGTGATTCTATTTCATAAACTAATATCCACATTAAGATTCTAGATATAATTTATGTAAATATATACAATAAAGCGTGTTTTTTTATATTAACACATGTGTTAATGTGTATTAACACATGAATTAATACACTTTAACACATGTGTTAACCTAAATAAAAACACACTTTATTTTATACATTTACATGAATTATATCTAGAAGTTAATATGGATATTAATTTATCATATTTAGTGATTCTGATAGATATTGTTTAACTTCAATATCCTTCCGTGTAGAGGTTAAACAAAATGCTGAGAGTTTATGATTAGCACATGTGTTAATCCAAATTACCACACGTATTAATCTACCAAAAAAACACGTCTTAATCTATAATTCGCAAGAAATGGTTTAGAAGGTTAATGTAGATATTAATTAATGATTTTACAATGTTCCATGGGACTCACGTGTTAATACACATTAACACATGTGTTAATATAAAAAACACGCTTTATTGTATACATTTACATAAATTATATCTAGAAGCTTAATGTGGATATTAGTTTATGAAATTTAGTGATTCTGATAGGTTACTATTTATCTTCAAAAACCTTCCGTATATGGGTTAGCCAGAATCATGAGAGTTCATTATTAACACATGTGTTAATCCAAATTAAAACACTTGTTAATCTTACAAAAACACGTCTTAATGGATACATTCACACGAATAGATTGGAAGGTTATTGCAGATATTTGTTAATGATTTTATAATGTTTTGTGAGACTTAGATGCCCAATTGAGTTTAAATATGCTTATGCAGAGAGGTTAAATAGAATCACGACACTTAAAGGTTAACACATGTTTTAATCCTCATTAACATGAATTGGAAGTAGAAGGTCAACGTAGATTGTTATTATATCATGCTTATTGAGACTCAAAGGCCGTTGTTTTGTATATATATCCTTACACTAAGAGGTTAACTAGAATCACAGAAGTTTATGATTAACACAAGTGTTAATACACATTAACACATGTGTTAACCTAAATAAAAACACACTTTATTTTATACATTTACATGAATTATATCTAGAACATTATATGGATATTAGTTTATCATATTTAGTAATTCTGATAGACTACTGTTGTATAGAGGTTAAACAAAATACTGAGAGTTTATGATTAGCACATGTGTTAATGCAAATTTCCACACGTATTAATCTAACAAAAAAACACGTCTTAATGTATACATTCACACGAATGGATTGGAAGGTTATTGCAGATATTAATTAATGATTTTATAATGTTCCGTGAGACTTATATGCCACAATTGAGTTTAAATATCCTTATGCTGAGAGGTTGAATATAATCACGACACATCAAGGTTAACACATGTGTTAATCATCATTAACATGAATTGGAAGTAGAAGCTCAACGTAGATAGTTATTATATCATGCTTACTGAGACTCAAAGGCCATTGTTTTGTATATAAATCCTTACACTAAGAGGTTAACTAGAATCACGGAAGTTATGATTAACACAAGTGTTAATACACATTAACACATGTGTTAACCTAAATAAAAACACACTTTATTTTATGCATTTACATGAATTATATCTAGATGTTAATATGGATATTAATTTATCATATTTAGTGATTCTGATAGACACTGTTTAACTTCAATATCCTTCCGTATCGAGGTTGTTGGGTTGCTATCAAACCCTTTGAAGAACAGATGATTGGAAAGCCAAAACAAGACTATCTTATTTGATCCATAATAATAATAAGTACATACACAGATCCTATCTATTACAAGTCAGACATCAGCAGTTACAAAGTACTGAAGATCCAACAACTGCTGAAGAGTCAAACAGCTGATAGCCAAAGTACTGAAGACCAAACAGCTGTTGAGCAAACAGCTGTTGAGCGAACCACTGATGAGTAAAGTGCTGAAGACCAAACAGCTGTTGAGCAAACAACTGTTGAGCAAACTACTGACGAGCAAACAGCTGATGGTCAAACAGCTGATGAGCACAGGTCTGCTGAGGAAACCACTGCTGAGAAGATCTGTTGGAGTCAAACAGCTGTTAGGCTCCAACAGAGTTTACAACAACTGAAGAACAACAGAGGTTACAACAACTGAAGACCATCAGAGTTTTACAACAACTGATGAAGAAATCAACAGCAGTTTCAGCAACAGCGGTTTCACCAACAGACTTTATTATAATAGAACAGTAGTGCTTCTGAGTCAGTACTTTATCAGTCTTTGTCTAGCATGGCTTAGTGCGATTGGTTAGCTGTATTTGTAATAGTTTTATTAGCAACTTGATCACGCTCCTAATATCCTGAAACCCTATAAATAGAACAGTTTCACAACTGTTCTATTATCGCTCAGATCAATATTCATTAAAGGATATTACTGGGTGATCAAGGGCTGAGGGGGAGCTGTGTACTTGTACTGTTCAATCTTACAAGATTAATAAAAGTATTTTAGTCAACAAAACAGTGTTCCTCCTGTTGTGATAATTTCCGCTGCACTTTCATTTATACTTCATCCATTTCATTATTACACTAATCAAACATCACAACAATCAAGCCCTCTGATCCTAACAATTGGTATCAGAGCTTGGTCAGTTAAATTCGATCTAACAATCAATTTAACGTAAAAGATCAGCTCACAATTATTGATACTCAGTTGAAGGTTGATCACCTGGTAAAAGTCCTTTTATTTAAAAAATAAACTTTCAAAAACCTCGTCTTAAAATCAACCTAACATGTCTCAAGTTAATGACATGAGCAACACTGGCACAAGAAACAAGCCACCTATGCTTGTCAGATCTAAATACAATATCTGGCAACGTAGGATGGGCCATGTTCTTGCTGAACAAAACACTGGGTGCTGGAAATCTGTTATCTTTGGCCCTCATGTTCCAACAGTCCCAAGTGCTGAGGACCCAAAAGTTCTAGTGAAAAAGAATCCTGAAAACTATTCTGAGCAAGATTTTCAAAAATTTGAGTTAGATGCTAAAGCTTTCAGTATTGTAGCAATGGCTCTACCAAATGACATCTATGCTGGACTATTACACTGTAATAGTGCAAAAGAATTGTGGGATGCTTTAAAAGAACAATTTGGAGGAACAGAGGAGGTACGAAGATAGAGGAAGGAGTTGTGAATACCTCCGACCCATGGAACCCCAATGAGTGTGAGTGCAAGTGTGACTATGCATTAATGGCTGCTACTAAGGTATCTTCTCAAGTTCTACAGAACTTATGTTCAGACAAATGTATTATAGCTTTTGCTAACATAAAAGAAGTAAATGAAAACCTTAAACAAAAGATCTTAGATTCAGAAAAACAATTTGAAAAACTCTCTAAAGAGTTGAAATCAAGACTTACTGAAAAGGAATCTGAGATCAGCAACCTAAAACATGAGGCAAGCATAACCAAAGATCAGCTCCAAACTATGGTATCAAAATATCAAGTTTGTAAAGAGGAGCTAGATTCCACCCAGGTCACTTGTGCAAAATGGGTAGAATCATGCAAAGGTTATGAAATACTACTCAACCAACAGACCAAAAGCCATATTAAATTTGGCATTGGATTTGACAAGACTTTTGATAAATCCATTGAAAAGGAATCTGATTTGGTTGAGATAGTTCCCACAAATCTGGTTGGTCAAGAAGTAAAAGTCACTGAACCAAATGGTAAAAAGATTCTTCTTACAAAACCTAAAGGTTCCTCATCTAAAACTGCCATTGAAAAATATGAGTTTAAACCTACTTGGTCAGATGAGTGTGATGTTCTTGACAACTTCAAACCAGTAAATTTTTCCACCCCTGATGGTGTTAAAGCTCCACAGGCCATCATCATTCCTGATGGTGCTAAAGCATCACAGGCCATCATCATTCCCTTCACAAATCTTCAGACAGATGTTACAACATCTGTTGAAAAGAAGATAGTCAAAGGGAGAAGGAGAGAACAGGACCTAGGCTTGTTCTGTAGTTTTTGTGAAAGGAAGAATCATGTTACTAAAAACTGTTGTCTTCTAAAAGCTTTTGACATAAACAAAGGAACAAGCATTTGGAATCCTGCACCACCTTGCACTATATGTGGCAAGAAGAATCACAAGACTCAGGAGTGTATTTATCTTAAAAACTTTAATGATAAATTATATGAATATAAATACAAAACTAAGAGAAGTCTTGAGACAAGTACCTCAAAGGGAAAGTCTGAACAGATGCAAACATCTGTTCAAACACCTGAACAGATGCAAACATCTGTTCGAACATCTGTTACCCGAAATTTAAATCAAAACTCTGCTCCCAGAGATATCAAGGTAACAAATGTCATTCCACTTAACCAGGACCCAAGAGGATCTGGTCAGCCACCTTACCATAGGTCACCACATGTCTATGCAACCCACAAAAGGTCCCCTAGACCACAAGTAAATAGACATCCCTATGGCTACCATCACCTGATAGGAAATGGCCAAACATCTGTTGGTCACAACCAGCAGCAGTTGTTAAACCTTGATCAAAAACCTGGTGTAACAACTGACCTTTCCTCACAACTTGAGACTGAAATGTCTGGCAACCCATCCAAAGCCACAAAGGCTTTGGATACCCACCAAAACTAACTCATTTATTACTTGTGCAGGGAACTTCTAATGGTTTAGATAGTCTTTGGTATGTGGACAGTGGAGGTTCCAGGCACATGACAGGATGTAGAACCTTGCTCAGAGATTTCATTGCTCATGGGGGAGGTGATATATCTTTTGGTAATAATTCAAAGGGTAAGGTATTGGGTTCAGGGTCTGTTCAGGCTGGAAGGCTCAAGTTTGAAAATGTCAATCTTATTGATAATCTTAAATTTAACCTTCTTAGTGTTTCACAAATGAGTGACAAAGGCTATGGGTCATTCTTCACTAAGAAAACTTGTAAGATTATTGGGCCAGAAGTGGTTAAAAAGATTGAGTCCATCATAGCTGAGAGTACAGCATCACTTGTTGCTCACAGAAGTGGCAATGTGTATGTAGTTGATATGATGAAAGATAATCCTGTGCCAAATGTCTGTTTATTTTCTACTGCCTCAGCAAAAGAAACAGAACTTTGGCATAGGAGGTTAGGTCACACTAACTTTCAAACTATCAACTCTCTCTCTCATAAGAACCTTGTAAAAGGTCTTCCACCAAAAATCTTCAAATGTGATGAACACTGCATTTCCTGTTGCTATCAAACCCTTTGAAGAACAGATGATTGGAAAGCCAAAACAAGACTATCTTATTTGATCCATAATAATAATAAGTACATACACAGATCCTATCTATTACAAGTCAGACATCAGCAGTTACAAAGTACTGAAGATCCAACAACTGCTGAAGAGTCAAACAGCTGATAGCCAAAGTACTGAAGACCAAACAGCTGTTGAGCGAACCACTGATGAGTAAAGTGCTGAAGACCAAACAGCTGTTGAGCAAATAGCTGTTGAGCAAACTACTGACGAGCAAACAGCTGATGGTCAAACAGCTGATGAGCAAAGGTCTGCTGAGGAAACCACTGCTGAGAAGATCTGTTGGAGTCAAACAGCTGTGAGGCTCCAACAGAGTTTACAACAACTGAAGAACAATAGAGGTTACAACAACTGAAGACCATCAGAGTTTTACAACAACTGATGAAGAAATCAACAGCAGTTTCAGCAACAGCGGTATCACCAACAGACTTTATTATAATAGAACAGTAGTGCTTCTGAGTCAGTACTTTATCAGTCTTTGTCTAGCATGGCTTAGTGCGATTGGTTAGCTGTATTTGTAATAGTTTTATTAGCAACTTGATCACGCTCCTAATATCCTGAAACCCTATAAATAGAACAGTTTCACAACTGTTCTATTATCGCTCAGATCAATATTCATTAAAGGATATTACTGGGTGATCAAGGGCTGAGGGGGAGCTGTGTACTTGTACTGTTCAATCTTACAAGATTAATAAAAGTATTTTAGTCAACAAAACAGTGTTCCTCCTGTTGTGATAATTTCCGCTGCACTTTCATTTATACTTCATCCATTTCATTATTACACTAATCAAACATCCCAACAATCAAGCCCTCTGATCCTAACAGAGGTTAAACAAAATGCTGAGAGTTTATGATTAGCACATGTGTTAATCCAAATTACCACACATATTAATCTACCCATAAAACACGTCTTAATCTATAATTCACATGAAATGGTTTAGAAGGTTAATGTAGATATTAATTAATGATTTTACGATGTTCCGTGGGACTAAGATGCCACAATTTAGTTTGAATATCATCATTCTAAGAGGTTAACCAGAATCACGACACTTCAAGGTTAACACATGTGTTAATTCTCATTAAAATGAATTGGAAGTAGAAGGTCAACGCATATTGTTATTATATCATGCATACTGAGACTCAAAGACCATTGTTTTGTATGAAAATCCATATGCTATGAGGTTAAGTAGAACCACGGGAGTTAAAGATTATTTCATGTGTTAATACACATTAACACATGTGTTAATATAAAAAACACGCTTTATTGTATACATTTACATAAATTATATCTAGAAGCTTAATGTGGATATTAGTTTATGAAATTTAGTGATTCTGATAGGTTACTATTTATCTTCAAAAACCTTCCGTATATGGGTTAACCAGAATCATGAGAGTTCATTATTAACACATGTGTTAATCCAAATTAACACACATGTTAATCTTACAAAAACACGTCTTAGTGTATACATTCACATGAATGGATTGGAAGGTTATTGCAGGTATTTGTTAATGATTTTATAATGTTCTGTGAGACTTAGATGCCACAATTGAGTTTAAATATGCTTATGCAGAGAGGTTAAATAGAATCACGACACTTCAAGGTTAACACATGTGTTAATTGATCGATGTCGTTTGGTCAATCAAAAATAAGTTAAAATATAGTATAGTGAAAGTGAGTCGTCTCCACAGGGAATTGGTGGAAAGAGTAGTTTTGCAAATTAACTAATAAACTAAAGTCTAATTGCTTTGTTGTTTGTCTTGGAATTTTAAGAAAATAAATTTAAGAAGTTGTTAACAATAATATAAAATAAGTAATCCCCTCCAGGCTTCCGGTTAATGATCCACTCTACTATTGTTTAAATGATTGGATACTACACAGACATAGCTTTGTTGGACGGTTCAAATCAAGTGATAACCGAACACAAGTTTTTAATAATAACCTGTACAATTCAATTACCAACCCACAAGTATCACCTACCCTCCCAATTATCAAACTACTCACGATGCAAGAAAACCGAATGTGAATGATAACAAGATAAGCAATTGAAGACAAGTGACTCGTTTAAATGATAAAAACCACAAATATTCTTCAACTAAATGAAAAACAATCCATAAACCAAATCAATCAAGAGTTCAAGTTTCACAAATAAACCATACACCCGGAGGTGATTACAAAGATGTTTAGCCACTCATGGTAACAAGAAATAACTCAAAAGTATGAATAATAATACCGAACATGTTGATGCAAACCGAAAGTAAGGATGAAAGATGAAGAACAATGGTGTTTGTAGCTTCAAAAGTCTCCAAAAGATCTCTAATTTTCGTGCATAAGGGCTTAGGAGGCTGCTAGGGTTGATAAAAATCATTATATTAAAGAAAAACAAACTTTCCTAATTTTGCTCTTCAGCCAGCCGTAAGGTACTGATCAGGGTCGTAGCTTACAGTTCAGTCAGTCTATCAGCATTGCTTTATTCAACAGTACCTTACAGATCAGCCCTGTAGCTTACTATCCAAACCCACGTGAAAAAGCTCTAAATGCCTTGTAATTCATCAGTAAGCTACAAATGGAAGGCGTAGCTTACACCTTGTTTCTTCAACTTCTTTCCAAAGCATTTTTCCTTCAAATCCTTGCATCCAAACACCCTCCAATCTCGTTTTGCTTCATCCAAACACACTTTAATCTTTACTTCTTCATCACAAACATCCTTCAAACATCCTACAAACATCCAATCCTCTTCTACGAGCTCCCGAGCATTCTCAATTCTTTAATTCTTCAACTTTGAACACCACGCTTCACACTTTTCGGCTCTAATTCCATCCGCTTAGCCATTTATCCTGAAACAATCAAAGCTAGCGTAGTTATCCCATTCATCATATATTATGAACACAAACACAACAAAAACACACAAAATGGGCTTATTATTAACCATTCATTCACCCTCTCATCATTAATCCTCATTAACATGAATTGGAAGTAGAAGGTCAACGTAGATTGTTATTATATCATGCTTATTGAGACTCAAAGGCCGTTGTTTTGTATATATATCCTTACACTAAGAGGTTGACTAGAATCAGAAGTTTATGATTAACATAGGTGTTAATACACATTAACACGTGTATTAACCTAAATAAAAACACACTTTATTTTATACATTTAAATGAATTATATCTAGAACTTAATATGGATTTTAATTTATCATATTTAGTAATTTTGATAGACTACTGTTTAACTTCAATATCCTTTTGTATAGAGGTTAAACAAAATACTGAGAGTTTATGATTAGCACATGTGTTAATCCAAATTACCACACGTATTAATCTACCAAAAAAACACGACTTAATCTATAATTCACATGAAATGGTTTAGAAGGTTAATGTAATTAATGAATGATTTTACAATGTTCCGTGGGACTAAGATGCCACAATTTAGTTTGAATATCATCATGCTAAGAGGTTAACCAGAATCACGACACTTCAAGGTTAACACATGTGTTAATTCTCATTAAAATGAATTGGAAGTAGAAGGTCAACGCATATTGTTATCATATCATGCATACTGAGACTCAAAGACCATTGTTTTGTATGAAAATCCATACGCTATGAGGTTAAGTAGAACCACGGGAGTTAAAGATTAATTCATGTGTTAATACACATTAACACATGTGTTAATATAAAAAAAACGCTTTATTGTATACATTTACATAAATTCTATCTAGAAGCTTAATGTGGATATTAGTTTATGAAATTTAGTGATTCTGATAGGTTACTATTTATCTTCAAAAACCTTTCGTATATGGGTTAACCAGAATCATGAGAGTTCATTATTAACACATGTGTTAATCCAAATTAACACACATGTTAATCTTACAAAAACATGTCTTAGTGTATACATTCACATGAATGGATTGGAAGGTTATTGCAGATATTTGTTAATGATTTTATAATGTTCTGTGAGACTTAGATGCCACAATTGAGTTTAAATATGCTTATGCAGAGAGGTTAAATAGAATCACGACACTTCAAGGTTAACACATGTGTTAATCCTCATTAACATGAATTGGAAGTAGAAGGTCAACGTAGATTGTTATTATATCGTGCTTATTGAGACTCAAAGGCCGTTGTTTTGTATATATATCCTTACACTAAGAGGTTAACTAGAATCACAGAAGTTTAGGATTAACACAAGTGTTAATACACATTAACACGTGTGTTAACCTAAATAAAAACACACTTTATTTTATACATTTACATGAATTATATCTAGAACTTAATATGGATATTAAGTTATCATATTTAGTAATTCTGATAGACTACTGTTTAACTTCAATATCCTTTTGTATAGAGGTTAAACAAAATACTCAGAGTTTATGATTAGCAAATGTGTTAATCCAAATTACCAGACGTATTAATCTAACAAAAAAAAAACACGTCTTAATGTATACATTCACATGAATGGATTGGAAGGTTATTGCAGATATTAATTAATGATTTTATAATGTTCCGTGAGACTTAGATGCCACAATTGAGTTTAAATATCCTTATGCTGAGAGGTTGAATATAATCACGACACATCAAGGTTAACACATGTGTTAATCATCATTAACATGAATTGGAAGTAGAAGGTCAACGTAGATTGTTATTATATCATGCTTACTGAGACTCAAAGGCCGTTGATTTGTATATAAATCCTTACACTAAGAGGTTAACTAGAATCACAGAAGTTTATGATTAACACAAGTGTTAATACACATTAACACATGTGTTAACCTAAATAAAAACACACTTTATTTTATACATTTACATGAATTATATCTAGATGTTAATATGGATATTAATTTATCATATTTAGTGATTCTGATAGACACTATTTAACTTCAATATCCTTCCGTATATAGGTTAAACAAAATGCTGAGAGTTTATGATTAGCACATGTGTTAATCCAAATTACCACACGTATTAATCTACCAAAAAAACACGTCTTAATCTATAATTCACATGAAATGGTTTAGAAGGTTAATGTAGATATTAATTAATGATTTTACAATGTTCCGTGGGACTAAGATGCCACAATTTAGTTTGAATATCATCATGCTAAGAGGTTAACCAGAATCACGACACTTCAAGGTTAACACATGTGTTAATTCTCATTAAAATGAATTGGAAGTAGAAGGTCAACGCATATTGTTATTATATCATCATACTGAGACTCAAAGACCATTGTTTTGTATGAAAATCCATACGCTATGAGGTTAAGTAGAACCACGGGAGTTAAAGATTAATTCATGTGTTAATACACATTAACACATGTGTTAATATAAAAAAACACGCTTTATTGTATACATTTACATAAATTGTTGGATCAGTGGCCTCTTTTAGTGAACACTTATGTGTTACAGATTTATATAAGAGTTAATGAGCAGCGGAATAATAAGTGTTCAAAGATAAAAAGATCACTTTTAAGAGGAGTTATTACTCCCCCTTGACTGAGTAGTAAATGAGAAACAATAAATACAGTTCAAGTATAAAGCAGTAAAGCAATTTATGTTTCTCAGATGTGAAATGGATTATAAGTTAAAAGCTTGAAGGTTTTCAATTGATTTCAAAGTAAATCACAAAATATCACATCTCACATGTCTAAAATAGATGAACAAACTCATCTATTTATAGACCAACATACTAAACTGTTGTCTGAAGTTATCTAAGATATTTAACAAAGATATTCGGATTAAGATAAGGTTACAACAGTCAGTACATCGAAACTTGAAATCAAGACTTTAACAAAACAATATAATAATAAAACTACTGAAGTCTTCAGTCGGTTAGAAGCTTCTGATGACAAAGTGCTGATGAGTGACAAACTGCTGATGAGTAGTTTGTCTTCAGTAGTTCTTCAGTGTAGTGTCTGATTAGACTTCAGAACTTCTGATGAGTTACTCTTCAGTACTTTGTGAATTTGTTCTTCAGTACTTCTGATTTCTTCTTCAACAGTTCTTTCCATACTTAGGCAGAATATGATTTGGACTAAGGTTATCAAAAGGTGGTTTCTTCAATCCTCTTTGTCCCAACAATCTCCCCCTGGATTGATGAAGCCAAAACCTTATCCAATCTTTATTGTTGATTCTTTCTCTCTTCTAGTATCCTCCAGATTTCTGCTGTCATCCGGGTAGTAAGAGTACATCTTTGTTGCTCAGTGAGAGATCCCAATTCAAGTGTAAGATGTTGAATTGTAAGAAGGTCTTTGGAAGATAGAACACTCAACTCCTTTGAGTTTTTGTAGACCTTACTTGAACGATCTCTCCTGGTCACTAATACTGAGTTGGAATCAGTAAATGACCATTTGATTATGTTTACCTTTGACCTGTCAAAGTCAGAGGCATAGGAAACCAAGCCTGTTTCCTGGGGTAAACCTGAGGATGATTGTGGAATGTCTTCTACTTCAGTGACTCTCAGGTGAGATTCTTGACTACCTTGTAAGTCAACACCACTTTGAATAGGCATGTTGGGCAAGTGATGTTCTGTTACAACTCTTGTATGTGACTTCTCTTGAATGGATTGTTGTAGCTGATAGGCATAGGTAGCTTTGTCTCTGAATTGTGTAAGCAAGGGTTTTTCTTCTACATCAAAGTCTCCATGTACTAACTGATTTCCTTCCAAGAGTACCATCTTGAAATCAGTCTTCACAATGGGTTCTCCCTCTGCTTTCCTCTTTGTGGCTGGCTTTCTCAATGCACCAGAAGATCTCCTTATGATTGAAGTTGGTTGGACTTCAGGAGTTTCAAACCTTTCTGGCTCTGCAGCTTTACTGGCCTTAAACTTCTTGTATGTCTCATATAAAGTTTGTTCTTTCCATTTTGAGACTGAGGCCTTTGAACCATAGCCATTTGCCACCAGTTCTTCTACAATCTCTGCTCTTTTGGCTTTCCTCTCTTTCTCTGTTGCTAACCTATCAGATAGCATTTGAGCTCTTCTTGTAAGTTCTTCAGTAGAGAGTCTTTTGAGAGCAACTTGTTTTGATTTGGAGTTCTTGGTTATGAATGTGATCAGCTGTGCCCTTTTGTCTTCTTCAGCAACAGCTTCAAGTGCTCTTTCTTCAGCCTCAAGCTCATCAAGCTTTTCTTGATACTTGATCAGTTTCTCTTGAAAGTTCAGATCATCTATATGTTCCACACTTTGTCTTCCTTAGCCTTCTTTGCAGCCTCTTTCAAACTCTTCTCCAATAATTCTTTTGACATGGCAATGGGAGTAGGGTTTAAAACAGTTGTAGAAGTTGTAGTTGGCATAGGAATGGAAGCTGGTTCTCTTTCAGGTGCCTTAGAAACTTCTTGTGTTCGTTTGGAAGATGAAACTTCTGATGGTTTGTCTGTCTTCACAACTACTGAAGGATTGTCTTCAGCAGTTTGATAAGTATGATCAGCAGTTTCTTCAGTTGCCTTAGATGATGAGAACTCCTGAAATATTTCTTTTCCTGGTCTTTGAATTGGCTTTTCAGCTTCAGGATTTTCTCTGATAGTAACTTCAGGTTCTGGTTCCTTAATCTTCTCCCCCTTTTTGGCTTCATCCACTTTTGGAAGCCTTAGAGAGTGAGAAGTTGCAGCAGACAACCTTGCTAACTGATCTTGAGTTTGATCCATCTTCTTGTTCAGTTCAGCAAGTCTTGAATTTATCAACCCAAATTGGTTGTTGGCTTTCAACTCCCAAGCAGTTGTAAATGTTTTGAGTTGATCAGTGATAATTTGCTTCATTGTCTGGAACAGGGGACCATCTGGGCTGCATAGCTGGTTCAAGTCTATGCTTGATAGCCCAGAGAATTGGGTAGGTTGTTTTTGTGAAGGGTGTGTTTTTGGGTGATCTTCAGACTTCTCTGAAGATGGCACTTTTGGGGAATGTTGGGCTAAGTGGTCTTTAACCTGATCCTTGGTGACCAGCTTCTTGAGCTTGGAGACCTTAGATACAGGATCTTCAACATCAACCGTCAATTCTGTTTGTGGAATGTTTGATTCATCATCCAAACTAATGGAATCATCTGAATCCCTGATAGTGTCCTCAGAGAGGGCAGGATCAGTTGTATCATGAGCTAGCACCAAACTAGTTTTCTCATGAACCTCTTTTTCTTGGAACTGAGGTTTTCCTACTTCAGGCACTAGGCCTTCATCAGTAGTTGCCAAATTTGAGGTCTTATTTATGTTACTACTATCCTCAGGTTCACCACTGGGTGATAAATGAGTAGTAGCAGCCTCAAAAGTACCAAGAGTTTCTAAGTTTGGGCTTATAAACTCTGGTCCATCCTCATCTCCCTGGTTTGGGCTAATAAGGTCCACATCCATGTCAAGTGTTGAAGGCATCTCCCCAATTTGATGTGTTGCTGGGGGAGTGACATGTGTTGGATGGGATCCTTTTAGTCCTGAGAGAAGTTGGGCAATTTCAAAGGTTATGTGGGAAGGTTCAGGTTCAGTAGTTGTAATGGGTAGGTGTTCAGTAGTTTGTATAGGTTTAGGTTCAGGTTCAGCAGTTTCAAAGGTTGGGTCAGTTGTTACAGCCTTCTTAAATCTTTTTCTTTTGAAAATGACTGTAACAGGTTTTCTTTTAGGAGGTGGAGAAGGTGTGTGCTGAGAGGATGTTTCAGCCACATCCTTATCAAGTGCAGATTGCACATCATCAGTTTCGGGGATCTCCACTTCCTGAACTGTCTTTTTCTTTGGTTTGGTTTGTTTTTGTTTTTGCTGTTTAGGCTTTTTGGACTTCTTTTTGGGTTTGGAAAATGTGGGTTCCTCAGGGATTGGTTGTTCTTCCCTTTGGTCATCTTCTAGCAAAAGTGCTGGTTTATTGTGCCTAGAGAATACTTGTGAAGTCAGTGGGTTTAAAGTTGTTGACTCACCCACAAGTACTCCCTCTCCAAGTTCTTTGATTATGCATTGCATAACAAATCTTGGGTACAGTAAAAACTTCTTTTTGTCATTTTGATGGTGCAGAACCAACTCATTGAAAAACAGTTTTGATGCCTTGTAAGGAGTTTCATTTATTATTGAATGAAAAATTGGTTGAAAAGTAGAAGGCATCTCATCAATAGACCCAGTTTTTGGACTTAAGCACATAATTATATAATGAATTAACAGTTTATATTTTGGGTCAAAATATTTCTTATAAACTGTAGCTTGTGCTAAAGTACCTTGATAGCCACATTCTGTCATGGTCAGATGGATGTCAGAATTTGGGATATGCTCAGGAGCATTAGAATCCTTCAAACCAAGTCTTATGCTTAGTGTTTCTGGTGATATGGCCATCAGTTTCCCTTGAATTGAAGATTTGAGGGAAATCACTTCATTATTAACTGTCACCGTCTCTGTATTAGCCCAGAACTCATTAAGAGTTTCTTCATGAATGGGTGGATCAATGGTGAAAGCTTCATAATATTGGGATTTCATGATGAGATCAATGATTTCATCATACTGGGACCAGGCTTCATCTTTCTCAAAGTAGCCTCGTTGATTACGTCCCTGTTTTAGAACGAGAGCCATGGTTGTTTTGATCGAACAGTATTTTTAGGTTAGAGAGGGGGTTTTGGTTTTGCTTTGAGAGAGAGAGAGAGAGAGAGAGGGAATTTTGCTTTTTGAATGGATAAGTGTTTGAAAAAGGTATTTATCAGAAGTTTTTAACCGACTAGGTCAAACTTCTGATGAGTGAAAAGTCTGTTTTACCCTTTTTAATGAAACTGCTGATGAAGAAGGTTTCTTCATCAGTGGTTTTGGTCATCTCTTCAGCAGTTTCAACTGCTGATGAGAATGACTTTTAAAACACTTAAATAACTTCTGATTCTCATCAGTAGTTATTTCCATTTTGAAAATTTCCCATTTTTGATTTTCATTAGTAGTTTCTCTCAAAAATTGTTCTTCAGAGGTTTGTGACAGATAAGTATGTAAGTGAAAAATAAAATATGTGCAGAACTAAAAAGTGAAACACTTACAGACTTTCTTCCAAATTTAACATCCCAAGCATGGATACTAACCTCTGAAAAGTTGTTGAATCAAGGGGTTTGGTGAAAATGTCAACTATTTGATTAGCAGTTGTGACATGCTTCACCTCAATCTTGCCTTTTTCATAGCAATCTCTTATGAAATGATACCTGATTTCAATATGTTTAGTTTTTGAGAACTGAACAGGATTTTGAATGATGCTAATGGCAGATTTGCTGTCTACTAAGAGTGGAGTCTTGGTCTCTTTGATTCCATAATCAAGCAGTTGATATTGGAGCCATTTTATCTGTGAAGTACAGCTTGCAGCAGCAATGTATTCAGCTTCAGCTGTTGAAGTTGCCACAGATGTTTGTTTCTTTGATTGCCAGGACACCAGACAGTTTCCTAAAAATTGACAACCACCAGATGTTGATTTTCTTGACGTCTTGCACCTTGCATAGTCACTATCTGAAAAAGCTGTTAACTTGGTATTGCTTGAAGCAGGATACCAAATTCCTAAAGTAGGAGTTCCTTTCAGATATCTGAAGATTCTTTTGACTGCAATTAGGTGTGATTCTCTTGGTGCAGATTGGTATCTAGCATAGACACAAGTTGAGAACATAATATCTGGTCTAGAAGCAGTTAAATGCAAAAGAGAACCTATCATACATCTATACATGGTTTGATCAATATGTTTCCCTTGATCATCTGGTTCAACTTGTGTGACTGGTGTCATGGGAGTGGAACATGTTTTACAGTCTTGTAAAGAAAATTTGTTTAATAATTCTTTAACATATTTTGATTGATGTATAAATGTTCCATTTGATTGTTGCTTGATTTGCAGTCCCAAAAAGTACTGCAATTCTCCCATTGTACTCATTTCAAATTTAGATTGCATGAGTTTCTTAAAATCTTCACACAGTTTTGAGTTTGTTGAACCAAATATGATATCATCAACATAAATTTGAACAAGTAAGACATGATTTCCAACATGTTTTATGAAAAGAGTTTTATCAGTTGATCCCCTTGAGAAGTGATTCTTAAGTAAAAAGTTTGAGAGTGTTTCATACCAGGCTCTTGGAGCCTATTTTAGCCCATAAAGAGCTTTGTCAAGTCTGTAAACCCAGTCAGGATGAGAAGGATCCTCAAACCCTAGAGGTTGACAGACATACACTTCTTCTTTTATTTTTCCATACAAAAATGCACTTTTGACATCCATTTGATAAACTTTAATGTTGTTGGAAATTGCATAAGCTAAAAATAACCTGATAGCTTCAAGTCTTGCAACTGGTGCAAAGGTTTCATCATAATCAATTCCTTCCTCTTGAGAATAACCTTGTACCATCAATCTTGCTTTGTTCTTGATGATCATACCAGCCTCATCTGATTTGTTTCTGAAGACCCATCTTGTACCAATTGGTTGCTTGTCTTGAGGTAAGGGACAGATTTCCCAAACCTGTTGTTTCTTGAACTGAAGCAACTCTTCTTGCATTGCTTGCACCCAATTGTTGTCTTTGAGGGCTTCTTGATATTTCTTTGGTTCCAACTGAGAAATGAATGCTCAGAAGAAGCAAAAGTTGGAAAGTTGGTTTCTAGTAAGTACCCCTGAGGCAATATCACCCATGATTTGATCCAATGGATGATCCTTGTGTTCAATCAGTTGTTGTAGACCAGTACTAGAGGATGGCTCTACTGGTTCTTCAAATAAACCACTGAGATTGATAATATCTGGTTCAGCTGTTGTTTGAGGTTCAGGAGTTTTCGGTTCAGCTGAATCAGTACTTTCAAAATGTTCATCAGTAGTTCCTGAAGTTGAAGCTATTGAAACTTCTGAAGGTTTAATAGTTGATCTTCTGACTGTGTTTGGAGTCCATGGTGCAGGACTATCATCTTCAAATCCTTGAAAACCATTTTGAGGAGGTTTGGATGATTCAACAGTCTTTTCAGGTCCGAAATGAAAGTTGTCAAGATCAAATAATTCAGCAGGATTTGCTGGAATAAGAGTGTGTTTTGATTCATTGAACTTGACATTCAGTGTTTCTTCTACTATCTTGGTTCTTGAATTAAAAACTTTATAAGCTTTTCTCAAAGGAGAATAACCAAGAAAATAACCTGTATCAACTTTTGCAGCAAATTTTGAGATAGAGTCTTTGATGTTGAGGATAAAACATTGACATCCAAAAGCCCTGAAGAAGGAGATAAGGGGCTTTATGCCATGAAGAATTTCATAGGCAGTCTTGGTATGTCTCTTGTTGATAAGAACTCTATTCTGAACATAACAAGCTGTGTTGACTGCTTCAGCCCAAAAATACAAAGGTAGGCCTGAATCAGCTAACATGGTTCTAGCTGCTTCTATTAAGGTTCTGTTCTTCCTTTCTACCACACCATTTTGTTCAGGAGTTCTGGGAATGCTGAACTGTCTAACAATCCCTTTAGACAGACAGAATTCATCCAGAGTTTTGTTCCTGAACTCTGTCCCATTGTCACTCCTGATGACTTTGACAGAAACAGAATATTGCTTCTCAACTTGTAGAATGAAGAACTTGATGATCTCAGCTGCCTCATCCTTGGAATATAAGAAGAAGACCCATGTGAATCTTGAGTAGTCATCAATGATGACCAAGCAGTACTTCTTCTTACCAAGGCTCATAATCTTGACTGGTCCAAATAAGTCCATATGGAGTAGTTGAAGACATGCAGTTGTTTTAGATTCTTCAATAGACTTATAGGAGGACTTATGCTGTTTACCTTTAAGACAGGAAACATAGTGTTCTTTGCACTGATATTCCTTCAAAGGTAGACCCCTGACCAAGCCCATTTTAGTGACTTTATTGATGGTTTTAAAGTTCACATGGCCAAGTCTCTTGTGCCAGAGATCATTTTCTGAAGTTGATTCCTTTGAGAAGAAACAGGCAGTCTTTTTCAATGTCCACTGCATAGACATTGCCACACCTTTTGGCAATCAGCAAAGTATGATCTTCAATAATCTTCTCTATCAACTTCTGGCCTTCTGGTGATATGATCTTGCATGCTGTCTTGGTGAAAAAGGAAGAATATCCTTTGTCACACATTTGTGAGACACTCAGCAAGTTGTACTCAAGGTTTTCAACCAGATTGACCTTGTCAAACTGCATTTTGCCCGAGGATACATTGCCATATCCTAGCGCATATCCCTTGGCATTGTTCCCAAAGGACACAGATCCTTCTCTTTAACTGATAAAATTGTTTATCAGGTATCTGCATCCAGTCATGTGCATTGAGCCTCCACTATCAACATACCATATGCTATTCAAACCTCTGGAGACCCTCTGCACAAGATAGCAAATTAGTTAGTTTTAGCCAGTTTGGCTTTGGGTTTGCTCTTGAGAACAGGTGCAGCTTGTTGTGGACCATTTTTAGAAATCCATGTCTTTTTGGCAATGGATTTGTCATTAAGAACAATGGTGGGTTGTTTTTGGTGCCCACCATCAACTTTGGTCATCAGAAGTTTAACCAGGTTTATCAAATCTTTAACTTCAGTAGTTTGTGAAACTACTGATGAGTTAGGTGTAACTTCTGAAGATGAACTTTGAGAAGAGGACTTTTGTTGAGATAAAAGCTTCTTCTTAGAAAGGTTTTTGTTTGATTGTTGTTTGTTGGGAAAGAAAGTATTTTCAAAATTTTGTTTTATCTGTTTTCCCACAATCAGTTGTTGTCTTTGTTTGTTTAACTGATTTACCTTTCTATATCTGCAAAGTTCAGTTATGTGGTTAAACAGACCACATATTTCACATGCTTTGCCTTCTCTTTCTTTTTAGATAAGTCAAGAGAGTTGGAAGGCAATTTACTGACAATCTCAGCATTTTGAAATAGGTCATCAGCAGTTTTTAGGATCTCAACTCCTGATGTAGTTGAAACTACTGATGGCTTATTGTCAGTTGTTTTAACTTTTGCAGTACTTTCCTTTTTGAGAAAGTTCTAATGGTAGGAGGTGCATTCCTCCATGTCAGAAGTTTGAATCAATTTCATCCCATCATTATCAGTTTTGTGGGTGAAATCTGTTGGTGATTCAGTGTGGGTATACCCAATGCCAAACTTAACATTTGCTGCAGTTTGTTTGTTAAGCAGCATTTGGTACCCTTTACAAGACTCAACCCATTTTTCACAATCAACCTTGGTGTCAGCAAGCTCTTGTCTGACATTTCCTAGGTTGTCTATCATTGTTTTAATTTGTGCTTGGGTTTCAATGGATTTATCAGTCAATTTAGAAATTTCTTTATTTTTCAAAGCAATTTTTCTTTCTAAATCACACTTCATCTGTGTATATTTTCTCTCCATATCATTAGACTTGCCTTGTAAATGCACATTTGTTTCTCTTATTAAAGCAAAAGATTCTTTGCAAGATTTAGAGCAAAGCTTTAAAAGAGACTGTTGTGATACCTGAGTGAGTGCAGAATTTGAAGAATATCCTTCAAAAGCCATTAAGGCAAAGTTCTTTCTGCCATTATCAGGTTCTCCCCAGTTGACATCATAACCCTTATTGTCTGCATCCTGACTGCATTCTGATGTGTCATAAGGAAGACTGCTCCAGTCAACATACCCTAATGTAAATAAGCTTTGTTGCTGAGGGGGTTATTGAGTTTGTGCAGGTTGTTGAGCAGTTGGAAAAGGAGGCATCAGCTGCTGTTGTTGTTGAGCAGGCATCTGGACATATTGTACTTGTGGCACATATTGAACTTGTGGAGCTTGTGCCTGTACAAAATGAGCACTCCCTTGAGTTCCATTATTCCTATTATAAGAGGAGTTAAATTGATTTCCAGACATGGGTTGGTTGTAGCTAGAGCTTCTACACTCTCTAGCAAAGTGTCCCAACTTTTGACACTTATGACATCTAAGTTTAGATTTGTCAAAACCAACTTTTGTTGAATTGTTAAGTCCTGGAAATTTCCTTCCTGACCTTTTGTAAAATTTGTTAGTTTTTAAGCTTAACAAGGCCAGTTGGTGTAATATCTCCATTTCTTCCAAGTCATCACTGCTAAAATATTTTAAATCATCCATGATGAAACACATGTTGTCAGCAGTTTGACTTAGTTCATCATTGTCATAAGCTGGGAATGATCCATCTGATGAGATCCCAGCTGTTATGTCAATGTGGTCAAAAGAACCAAAATTATTAGAACAAGATGGTGAGTCATGTCCTAATAAGGCTGTGCTACCTGGAGTATAGTCATCAGCAGTTTTACCAGATTCTTGTAACTTTTTCTTTTGATTGATTTCTCTTTCAAAAGTTAGTAATTTTCCATGTAACCTTGTTAGGTTCAGGGTGTTAAAATCTGGACTTGTTCTGAGGACTATAGAATAAGTTTCCCATTTTGAAGGTAAAGACCTTAAAAATCTATGTAACATAGACTCATTTGAATAGGTCTGATTATTAATTTTTAACTCAGAGATGAGTGAAGAAAATCTTTCAAACTGTTGTGTTAAATTTTCACCCTCTATGTGAGTAAAAGTTTCATATTGTTGAGCCAGGATTTCTCTTATGTTGGCTATCACCTCTGCAGTTCCTGCAAACTGCTCTTTTAGGCAATCCCACAGCTCTTTGGCACTTTCACAATGTAAAAGCCCAGCATATATTTCATTTGGGAGAGCCATAGCCAACATAGAGAAAGCTTTTGCATCTAGCTCAAACTTTTGGAAATCTTCTTCAGTGTAGTCTTTTGGATCTTTTGGTCTCTCAGTTTTTCCCTCTGGATCAGTAATAACTGGTCTGTGAGGTCCAAAAACTACAGACCTCCAGCAACCAGTATTTGTTTGAGAAATAGTGTGTGCCAATCTTTTTGACCATATGTTATATTCATTTCTGACTAACATAGGAGGTTTGTTGGCAGATCCTGTATTATAAGGGTCCATTTTTAAGAAGTTTGGATTTGTCAATGCTTCTTTATAGTGATGGATGAAAAAGTGAGCCTTTTAATCCTTTATTGGATATCAATAAGAGCCTGTGTCTGATTCTCAATTTGTTAGATTGATATTTGATCAGATTAACCAGTGCTCTGATACCAATTGTTGGATCAGTGGCCTCTTTTAGTGAACACTTATGTGTTACAGATTTATATAAGAGTTAATGTTGATGCACTTTCTGTGGACGTCACTGTCGAATAGACTAGGGTTGAGTCTTTGTATTGTGTTACATGAGATTGTGGTGATCCATAAGGGCATTTTATGGATCTGACTCATTTGTAAAATATAGGACAATACACAAAGCCAGGTTCGACCTTTATACAAGGGGCGAATGTGGAAATACTCCACATTCGACCATCATTAAGGGGCGAAGGTGGAACATGTGTATTGGACTATAAATAGCAATCTCACGTGTTGGTTTTCATTTGGTGATTTGAGTTTGTGTTTAGAATGCTCTCAAGGGGGAGGTCGTGCCCGACCTCCCCCGGCCCCGAGATAGATGTTTATCCTACTGATGACAGTGTCTGTAGCCGTTTCTGTAGTAATACGAATCTGTGATGACGTTGTTATCGTTAATTTCTGTCTCGTCTCAAATCTCCCGTCTGAAACCGAGTTGTTTATGCGTATTCGATCCACGAATTCGGTGTCACACCCCGACTTTCCCATCGGTTGTGATCTTCTGGCACCTTTACCACGCAGCGGAAATTTATACACCTAAGACTCTTTGAACCCTGAACGCCTTTACTAAACCTTCTTGGATCTCCAATCCTAAGACATCGTCTATTCCAACCGTGCCGTTGCCAATATCTATACCTGAAAGACATGCTTAAAAAGGTCAACATAAAGCTGGTGAGTTCATGGTTTTATGTTTATTGCTGATAAAACCCTTTTTGGTTAAACCATTGAGAAAATATTTGTAAAACAGTTTAAGAAAGTTGAGTTTCGATACTCAGTTCATTATTTGGGAAAAACCTTTTAAAAGTCCCGTTGGAATCCTCGCAGCGTATTCCCAATTATTTACCCGTTGACTCGACTCGACTCGCCTTACCATATACTTACCTTCCCATAAAGATAAGTATACCAAGTTCTTATCGATCGATCAACAAAAATCAAAATGAGACTTTATTCCCCGTGGAATCCTCGTCGGGTATTCCATAATAACCTTTGAAAACTTTCTTTATTTTTGCAAACTATTTTCCCGGTAAATCCCACCGGCAAGATCGTACTTAAAAGCAGAAATGGTCAACAAAACATTTCAACAATATGTTTATAAATTTAAGTATGATAGGATCCCGACTAAACCAAGAACCAAGTAGACTAGCTAGGTCCTACAAGCATGATCGCAACCAAAGGCCCGTAATCAATCCAAGACAATCCTTCCCAAATGCGCTCCGAAAGCGACTTTCAACAAAGTATATTCTCCCGTTCAGGAACAGCGCGACTGTCGTGGGAGGGGGTATCAAACCCAATAGATCTATTAACATATTCTGCGGCTCCCTACAAGAGCTAATGATTACAGCTGCAGGAATTCCCCTGCAGGAATAACCGGACGTCCCACGCCTCTTATTTGCACTTACCAAAGGCCATCATAATGTTCCATAAGGTTCTAGTCTATCCATCATACAAACATGTTTAACCCCCAATAGTAAAACGTTCAAAAATATTTAAAAGAAAATGGGCTGTGAAACTCACGCAATACCGTTTATTTCCCTTTTATCCATGTACGACTTCATAAAAGCATTTGTAACTCTAAACGTTTTCTCAAAACTTTATTACGCTTTATATTAAACAGGTTTTCATAAAACAAGCATGTCTCCCCCCCGAAAACAGTTACAAAACAGTAAAAAGTGGGGTCATGAACTCACCTCAATTTCCTTGCTTAGCTAGCAAACAAAGCCCGAAGCTTTAACCGACTTCCTCGTGCCCTAATTATCAAAAAAAGGACACCTTAAAGTCTAATACAATAAGCCTAGCTTATTATCCAACTAAAAGATAATTTATTCAACTATCTAGACTCGTGTATACAACTCGAGTCTTAAAAGTGCTTAACTCGACGAACCGATCGCGACTTATCTTAATTATGTGCTAACATACGACATAGTACCCAAGTTGCACACTTGTTACTTTTCGCATGTAACCCCACGTTGGACTAGTACTCGAAACGTACAACTTATCATGAGTCGTAGCTCGCCTCGTTAGTCGGATAAATGTATTTGTCTTGTACGTTTATCTTTAGTAAAATATACTTTGCTAAATACAATAATTATTGTTATTAATTTCCAATTAATAACAAACGTTACATCATTTCCAAAATCCGAATATTTTAAAGTATTCGAAACTTTTCTTTTTATTAAGTAGTTCCCAAGTAAAATCGAACATGTATATATTTTTGAAACCAAACAATAAACATTATTTAGTTACTGAAAACCTTTCAAAAACTATTCTTACTTGACGTTTGGCAAAACTATATATGGTTGTTTTCAAAATATTGTCCGGGATTCATTTATTATTGTTACAAATAATCTTTGTCAAAACATTGTAATTTGGTATAAATACGTATATTTAAAGCACTTGGAATTTATTTATAAAAACCTACACAACAATATTAACTTAGTTGCGCTTAGGATATTTATAAAATTTTGGCAGAGTTTCCTCTGTTTTTGTATATACCAGACGACACAAGTCGTCTACAAATTTCCCAAAATCAATTCCAACACAAGACAAACAATTCTATTTATCCGCAAATTTCATGAACGAGACATTTATACATTCCGACACATTTATACAAAGTACTTATATAATTTCATATAACAACAATATATATAATATAGTCCAACGGTTTAGTTCGAAATACAATACTATAAGTCGCGGTTATTATACGAATACATTAATATATTTTCGGTTCGCTCGCGAGTTAACACTAGTTATTATTCGAATGTATATATATATATATATATATATATATATATATATATATATATATAAATAATATTAAAATAACTAATACGAATTGTTTATTATACCAAGGTTAAGCACTCGTGCGCCTTGTTCCACGCACCCCGTGCTACGTGCCTCATTCCACTAGCCTCGTGCTACGTGCCTCGTGCTACGTGCCTCATTCCACTAGCCTCATGCTACGCGCCTCGTGCTACGTGTTGACCGCTTAGTTGACCGAGCTGGCACGTTGACCGATGTTTGACTGAATCTTTTGACTACACGTTGGCCGAGGTTTGACCCGAACCTTGACCGGACCAAAACTGACTCAGAACCTAAATACCGAACTGAACACGAACCCAAAGCGAAACTGAATTGTTTGACCAAAACTGGACCCGGAGTGACCAAACAAACCGAGGCCAAAACAAGTTCATTTTGACCAAGTTTAATGTTGACTCGGGTTTGTCCCGCTGTTTTGCTAGACCCGAACCGAATCTGACCACAAGACTAAAACCACCAATTTGTTGACCCGAGACCAAACCACATGACCTGAAGATACCCAAAACGAGCTCAAAAGACCCGATACCCGAGCACCAACAAACCCGAAGCAACCGCCATAACCCGAGGCACCACCTCAACAACCGGACATAACCACTACCAACAACAACGACCATAGACTGACCCAAAATGAACCAGAACTCGAAACAGGAAACGGACCTGAGTCGTGGCCGCTAACCACCACTACCGCCAGCCGCTGTCACCTACCACCACCCTATACCTCGAACCCTTTACCATCTCCAACCCCTGAAAACAACCAAAAACCAGCAACGCCACAAGCCCCATCCCGAATCACACCACGCCACCACCACCAGGGAGGGTGGTGGTTGGCCGCCGCCGCCGCCTAAGAGGGATGGAAGCCAGGAGAGAGAGAATCGGGATGAGATGGAGGAGAGATGGAGAGAGAGAGATGCGGTAGAGAGAGAGTAGAGAGAGAGATCCGGTATGTTGCAGGGAAGAAAAAAAAAATGGGAGGAATAAGGAGGGTCTTGGCTTTTATAGTTAGGGTGTGGTAGGTGGGTTAATACCGCGTTTACGAACCCGTTAAAACACAAAACGTCTCGGTTTTTATTTTAGACTCGTTAATTAATTATAAAAATTAATCGGTTCTATTCGTAATCTAGAATATAGCTAAAACGAACAAAAATATAATTAATTTCAGTATCCTACGCGTTATTTCGAGACATTCGTTAAAATCGCGGCAACCTAACCGGTTACCTTTTCTTCCATCTAAACGACTCGATAGCTTTCAGTATCAAATAAATAATATTATTTATAATAAATAATTATTCCGAAAGTATAAAAGCGGTTAAAACCGCACATTTCGAGTTCCGGTTACCATGTCGGTTGCTTCCCGTGAATTCCAAAACGCTGCGGTTTAGACCGTTTTTCAAGCCGATTCCACATCCGATCGCTTCAACAGGATACACGTGCTGTATTTACATATAATAATTATATGCTAGTCCATTTTCACAAATTTTACCGATGTCGGTTCGTTAACGTTAAAACGCGCAACTCTTTCATTAAAGCGTCAAGGCGTCCACGAGCTTCAAGAAGGTTATCAAAGGACTCGTAACAACTTTAGTTAAAACAAACTAAACATAAAATATGATAATTATATAGAAAACGTGATTAAGATTCAGTCAAACGTTGACCGAATTTTGCCGGTTGTTACATTCGGTTCCTAACCGGAACCAGAATCAAAACCAATCACCAAACAACACTAACAGAACAGTTATACCAATCACTACACCAAATGAGCAGCCACAGAATACTAATCAGAATCAAGCTCTGGTGATCCAGCAGGATGAAAGGTTTGACTGGTCTGGAATGCAAATTGGTGTTGAGGAGATCACAACTGGTGGGAATGTGGCTTGTGTTGCCCGACAGGTTGATACTGAGGAGTCGGCGATAGTTGATAAGAATGAAGAAACTGAGAGTGAAGTTGATGAATCGGTAGAAGAGGTGGAAGTGGAGACTGAACATGTTGAAGTTCAAGCTAAGGAAGAAAGTTCTGGAGTGGTGATTGACACAGTTTCTGATGTTCCTGAGGAGTGTGAGTCTGTTTATTCAGATTCAGACAGTGAATCAGACACAGAGGCAAGTGTTACATCTTTGGATGATGATATTGATCAGTTGCTAGCTGAAGCAGATTTTCTAAAGACGAGGAAGTCATGCATTGCTGATGATGCTTTCACCAGAATTGATTATTCTAAGTTTTTTGCTGGAAAGGAAGCTCATTTTGCTTTGATGGCCATGACAGATCCTCCTAAACCGGTAAGTTCTGAATCTAGCACTGATGTTACTAGTGATAAATATTGTGGAACTTGTGATAGATTGACTGATGAAAACAAAGAACTTCGCGTTCAACGTGATAGTGCTATAATCAACTGTCAATCTACTCGCAAAGAATTGATGGCTTTCAACAAAGTACTTGATGGATATAAAAAGGACATTTCTGACCTTAAAAACACTCTTTCATTAAAACAACTAGCCATTAACAACTATATTAATGAAATTGAGAACACAAAGTTGGAAATGGCCACCATTAAGTGTTTTGCTGAAAAAGTCAATAAGAAGTTGGAGAGTTATAAGCACATTGCTTATGTGGTAGACCACATCATTGATGATCAAACCACTAACTATAAGTCTGTGCCATCTCCGGTGCTTTTTGAAAATCATAATTGTCATCAAGTGACACCGGAGAGCTCAGTAAAATCAGACTCATCATCGGAAAATGAATCTAATACCTCGAGTATTGGTGATCCTCATTCCGATGTGAGGCCGATTTTAGGTTTGAATAATGAAGGTGTTACAGTTGAAAATGTTGATTCAGACTCAGAGGATGATGACTCTGGAAGTTCTCAAAGTGCTAATGCATGTGATATTCCAAAAGAAAATCACATCATTACTACTGAACCAGTGTCATCATCTCAGCATGTGCATCCGATGGCTAACGCACATCGTGAGAACAAGTCTGAAAAGAAAGAAATTAAGAAAGAAGTTAAGAATGAACCGAGTGACAAGCCAGTCAAGGTGTTTTATCGGATGGAAGGATTCGATAAAATCATCTCTGACAAGGAATATCCAATTAAGTATGCTAACTATGCTAAAATTGATAAAATTTGGCAAGAAAGCACTATTTGGTTTCCAAAACAGGAGAGAACAAATGAGATTCCACCGGCAATTTTAAAGAAATTGTATTTGGATGTTCCTCAAGAACCAAAGGTTCATGTCACAGAGTTTATTAAGCCCAAAAACAAAGCAAACGGTTTTCATGAGCCTGCATACTCAAAAGGGCCACTCCCTGAGAGTTTGAGGAACAAACAGTATAATGATCAATATCCTGTTCGATCATTTGCTCAACCGAATGCTCCAAATGTTTTTGAAGAATACCGTGCATGCTTTAAATGCGGGGAGAGAGGTGTCACACCCCGACTTTTCCCCTGGTCGGTTGTGACGTTTGGTGCCTTTGCCAACGCAGCGGAAAGATGCATCTAAGACTCTAGTTCCCTGAACGCCAATTCTAACCCTCTAGGATCCCCGGTCCCAACTGCCACCTACTCCAACCGTGCCGTTACCATAGTTTAAACCTGAAAGACATACTTAAAAAGTCAACATAAAGTTGGTGAGTTCATAAGTTTTGCAAAATGTTATCAAACATTACCAAGTTCCAAAAGTGTTACCATGTTCACCCTGTCAATACTATGCAAAATGTATACCAAAGTACGCTAGCTAGGCGTATGTTTTGTTACTACTACGATTGGAAAACCATTACTAACTCGCAAACCAGATGTTGTGCCCGAATAGTAAACCTGTTCCTGTTTGAGACAATATGCACCCGCCCGGCCCTCCAAGCCGACGAGTGGGGTTGGTCACTCCCAATAGCGCTATTCACATTTCCCTGTTGTGCAAACCGCACATTCATGGTTCCCCCCGGGACTTCCAAAGATCGTATAGTAAACCATAGAAAACCCATAGTATGACAGTTGTTACCAAAACATTAGTTTAACACATGTTTTCTCCCCCAAAAGTGAAACCAGTTAAAAGTGGGGCCGTGAACTCACGCAACCCGTTTCATTTTCCAAAACTTTGTTTCGTTTTAAGTTCCTCAGTTTTTCATAACAGAAGCATGTCTTCCCCCAGAAAACATTTACAAAAACAGTAAAGAGTGGGGTTATGAACTCACCTTAATGTCCATGCTAAGCCAGCAAACAAAACCTGAAACCTCGACCGACTTCCTTGTGCCCTAATTACCAACAAAGGACACCTTAACAGTCTATCACACATAAGCCTAGCTTATCAACCGCTTAAAAGACAGTCTATCCGACTGTCTAGACTCGTGTGTACCAACACGAGTCTCAAAACGTTTCAACTCGACGAACCGATCATGACTTATCTAGATTCACGAGTTACATATAACATAGTACCCAAGTTCTACACTTGTCACTATTTGTGTGTAAACCTTGTTGGACTAATACCCCGAAACGTATATTTATCCTGAATCGTAGCTCGTCTCGTAATCATAAAAATGTATTCGTTTTGTGTAATCATATCTTAGAAGATACCCTTTAAGGAAAAATACAAATCTAGTTATTAAAATCAATTAATACATTTGTTACTTTTTCCCAAACGTTGTTTTAAAATCCTCTTTATTATTACAAATAGTTGATCTTTGAAAACATTTCGATTTTGTATATAATACACTTGTCCAAAACACTTAAGGGAATTTATTTATAGAAATAAATAGCAGTTCGTTACGTTTTGATTTTATAAAAATTTGGGCAGAGTTTCCTCTGTTTTTGCACAAACCAGACAACACTCGTTGTCTACAATTTTCCTTCAAATCAACTTTCAAACACAATTCATCAAGTCCTTTTATCCACAAAGTCCGATTCACGAGACTATACGTTTCGATACCTAAATACACTTAATTTATATAAATAAATATATATATATATACCAATATATATATATATATATATATATATATAATATAGTCCAACGATATAATCCAATTATATTTAGTCCGATGTCCGATATCATAAGTCACGTCAAGTTAACCATTTACCAAATCGTCTGTTTATATAGTTACCGTTTATTATTAATCAGTCCGTTCGCGAGTCAAAACGATTTCATCCATATCAATATATTTATAAATATATAATATTCATAAATATAGAATATTTACAAATATACAATATTTATAAATACATAATATCTACAATAAATAAATAGTAAACTTGAATACAAGTTATACCGAATCGTACGCGCGTAACCCGAAGCCACCTCGAACTACGTGTAGACCGGAACGTTGACTGATGTTGACCAGACCCGAAAGCAAGCTCACAGCCGACCCGAGTCCTGACCTACACGTAACCGAACCTGTACCGAAACCCCATAACGAAACCCGAGCAGATCTGACTCGATAACTCGAAACCAAAGTAACCCAAACCAAGCTTGAATTTGAGTCGAGACCTTCACCGAAACAGACCCGAAACAAACCACCATAACCTGACTCAAACCCCAAACCCGAGCACCATGTCGGACCCGAACCTAACCCGAGCACGCAGACCTGATCTGAACGAGACCACCACCAACCATAACCGAACCAGGCCAGACCAGATCTAGTCTGTCCGACCCAAGATCCGGCCCGATCGGAACCCAAACCAAAACCATAACCGGACCACCACCCGAACCACCATAGCCACCAGGAACCACCATCGGCCCACCTGAAACCACCAACCACCACTACCCTCGTCTGCCATCAACAACCAAGACCAAGCCTGACCCGAACCCGAGCCCTAACCAGACCCGAGCCCGAGCCAAAACAGCCTAACCACCATCATCGAACCACCTGAAAACCACCACAACACAGCTCCAATCCCGTCCCCGTCACTGATCGTGGCTCCTCTATTCTTAACCCAACCCGCCACCACAGCCCGATTTGGGCTTAATAACATGCGCCGCCACCACCATAAGAAGGGTGGTGGCCGGCCGCCGCTGCTACAAAAAGGGAGGAGGGAGAGAGACGAGGGAGGCAGATGTGGTAGGGAGAGAGCCGAGCGGGAAAGAGAGGGAGAGTAGAGAGAGAGGCGGATTCTAGAGAGAGAGAGGTTAGGGTTTTTGTGTTGGGTGAAAATGAGAGGAAGAAGAAGAATAAGATGCTTATATACCTAGGGTTTGATGGTAGGTGACTTGTACCGCGTATCGAACCCGTATAAACGTAGAACGTCTCGGTTTTATTTTAGGCCCGATAATTAATTATAACAGTTCCCGAACCATAACACGACTCAACTGACCCAGTTAAGTATAATATACGCGTGACTCGCTAAGGTAGACTTTGACCTAGACAATGTTGTCAACCTGAATTTGCCGTGTGTCACATCATCCCCACGTTAAAAGAATTTTCGTCCCGAAAATTGCACAAGTACCAAAAGGAGTAACAAAAGAAACAAACAAAAGATAGAAACCAAGAGAGAGATTTTACCCGAGTTGTCACATCATCCCCACGTTAAAAAGGAATCTCGCCCCGAGATTCATTCAGCTGCAGTGGTAACATATCTCGATTCGAATGCTTCCTTAGGAAAAAGATGAGGATACTTAGACTTCATCTGATCCTCCCGTTCCCAAGTGTACTCTGGTCCCCGGTTCGAGTTCCAGCGAACCTTAACAATGCGAACTTTGCTATGACGTAGGCTACGAATCTTGTAATCAAGAATCTCAACAGGTTCCTCCACAATCCGAAGACGATCATCAACCTTGATCTCTTCCAGTGGAACAATAAGAGACTCGTCAGCCAGACACTTCTTTAAGTTAGACACATGGAAGACGTTATGTACGTTGCCGAGCTCCGTCGGTAAATCAAGTCGATATGCCACCGGTCCAATCCGTTCCAGGATCGTAAATGGTCCGACATACCGAGGGTTAAGTTTGCCACGCTTCCCAAAGCGTATGACGCCCTTCCACGGTGAAACTTTCAGAAGTACTTTGTCATCAACTTGGAACTCTAATGGCTTGCGACGCTGATCGGCATAACTCTTTTGCCGATCTCGTGCCGCTGCCAACCGGTTACGAATCTGTACGATCTTTTCCGAAGTTTCGTACACTAGCTCAGGCCCAGTGAGTTGACTCTCACCCACCTCAGCCCAACAAAGAGGGGACCGGCATTTCCGCCCGTACAGTGCTTCGAACAGAGCTGCCTTGATGCTCGTGTGGTAACTGTTGTTGTAAGAGAATTCTACTAACGGTAGGTGAGCTTCCCAACTTTTGCCAAAATCGATCACACATGCCCGAAGCATGTCTTCTAAGGTTTGAATCGTGCGTTCACTCTGACCGTCAGTCTGTGGGTGATAAGCTGTACTCATGTCTAGCTGGGTACCCAAAGCCTTGTGCAAAGACTTCCAAAAGTGAGAAGTAAAGTGGGAGTCACGATCCGAAATAATAGAAACCGGCACCCCGTGATAGAAACAACTTCCTTCAGATAAAGACGAGCCAAACGATCCATGGTGTCGGTCTCCTTAATGGCGAGAAAATGGGCTGATTTCGTCAACCGATCAACAATCACCCATATCTTATCACACCCGCTCGGTGTCTTAGGTAGTTTCGTGACAAAGTCCATTGTAATCCGTTCCCATTTCCACTCTGGAATTTCAGGTTGTTGCAAGAGACCCGACGGTTTCTGGTATTCCACCTTGACCTTAGCACAGGTCAAGCATTTGCTCACGTATGAGGCTATATCCGACCTCATGTTTGGCCACCAGTAGAGCACCTTTAAATCTTGGTACATCTTATCCGAACCAGGATGAATGGAATACCGGGATTTGTGAGCCTCATCTAAGACAAGCTCCCGAAGTCCCCCGAATAAAGGAACCCATATGCGTTCTGCGAAGTAGTGCAGGCCATCAGGCCTTCGCTCGAGGTGCTTGTCGGCACCGTGCATAGTCCCAGCTTTAAGGTTTTCTTACTTCAAAGCTTCTAACTGAGCAGAACGGAGTTGGTCAGGTAGAGAGGAATGAATGGTGAGCTGCAACGCCCGAACACGACGAGGGTTTGTTGATTCCTTCCTGCTCAAAGCGTCTGCCACCACATTCGCCTTGCCAGGATGGTACTTAATGGCGCAATCATAGTCATTCAGGAGTTCAACCCAGCGACGCTGTCGTATGTTCAGGTGTTGTTGGTCGAAAATATGCTGGAGACTCTTGTGATCGGTGTAGATAGTGCATTTGGTACCGTACAAGTAATGTCTCCAAATTTTCAACGCGAATACCACTGCACCCAACTCCAAGTCATGGGTGGTGTAGTTCCTCTCGTGCACCTTGAGTTGACGAGAAGCATATGCAATTACTTTCTCGCGTTGCATCAACACGCAACCGAGACCACGAATAGAAGCATCACAGTAAACAACGAAATCGTCAGTGCCTTCAGGAAAGGACAGAATAGGAGCAGAACAAAGTTTAGACTTCAGTTCTTGGAATGCTGACTCTTGTGGTTCACCCCAGTCGAATTTTCTATCCTTCTGAGTAAGAGTGGTGAGGGGTTGAGCGATCTTCGAAAACCCCTTAATGAAACGACGATAATAGCCCGCAAGGCCTAGGAATTGCCGCACCTCAGTTGGCGTCTTTGGTGCTTCCCAGTCCTTGATCGCTTCGATCTTAGCTGGATCGACATGAATTCCTAGTTCATTAACCACATGTCCTAGGAATTGAACTTCGCGTAACCAAAAGTCACACTTTGAGAACTTAGCGTAAAGTTGTTCCCGTGGCAAAAGTTCCAAAACCAAACGCAGGTGTTCCTCGTGTTCGGCCTTGTTTTTGGAGTAAATCAGGATGTCATCAATAAACACGATGACGAACTTGTCAAGATACGGTTTGCAAACGCGGTTCATCAAATCCATGAAAACCGCCGGTGCGTTAGTGAGACCGAAAGGCATGACCAAGATCTCAAAATGGCCATAACGTGTCCGAAAGGCAGTCTTTGCAACGTCAGCTTCCCTTACGCGTAACTGGTGATAACCGGACCTTAAATCAATCTTAGAGTAGTAGCTAGAACCCTGGAGTTGATCGAATAGATCATCAATACGGGGAAGAGGATAACGGTTCTTGATGGTTAACTTGTTCAACTCTCTGTAATCCACACACAATCGAAAACTTCCATCCTTCTTCTTGACGAACAGAATCGGGGCTCCCCAAGGGGAAGAACTTGGTCTGATGAAACCCTTGTCCAAGAGTTCCTGCAACTGACTAGACAATTCCTGCATCTCGGGAGGTGCAAGACGGTAGGGGGCCCGAGCAATAGGAGCAGCGCCCGGTACAAGATCAATACTGAACTCAACCTAACGATGGGGAGGAAGACCAGATAAATCATCGGGAAAAACATCAGGAAACTCGCGTACAACAGGGATATCGTCGATCTTCTTCTCGTTAGTAGAGGAAACAGATAGGAGTGCCAAAACGGCCGAATAACCCTTCCGAAGATACTTAAGGGCTTTCATGCTGGAGATGAGACTTAGCGGAGCACCGCTCTTGATACCGTACACAGAAAGAAATTCTCCATCAGGGAGAGGAGTCCGAATAACCTTGTCATAGCAAACAATCTCAGCGCGATACAAAGACAACCAATCCATGCCTACAACAACATCAAAACGAAGCAACTAGTACGCCAACCTTTCAGTACACACCGCAAGGCGTGTCTCGATTTAAGACAATAACAAACAAACTGATGAAAATGAGGCAAGCCAAATAAAACCATCCACTATCACTAGTCGAATGAATGTTCACCACAAGGTGCTGTATCAAATTCCAACAATTCGATTTAACTGAAGTGTCGACTCTAAAGAAACTCATCGACGAAGTATCAAAAGATTCATTGCCCACAACGGCCTGACATATCAAGACTAGAAAACAAGCATTACGAGCAACGTAATGATAAACAAATCATAAATGAAACGGTTGTTCGATGTGAAGCCCTACAATGGACCTTCACAAGTTTAAAGAATCCAAGCATACAATAGTTGACACGTGTGTACAAAAGACGTGTCTAGTTCTGTGAAAAGAATAAGGAATCAACAAAAATTAGATTCCTTTACGATTGAATGTTGAAGGCCACAAACACAAAAGAAGAGAGAAGTGAATCATACCCAAAAGATATAACTAGGTTCTAAAACAGGAACCTTAGAAGTTCAAGGAACAAGATCATCAAGATCTTAAACTGGTTCAAGAAAAGCGAAGTCACAAATGACACGAACAGGGGAGAATTGGCAATCACGTCCGCAACAACAAAAGAATGATCAACACTTATCCATTATTTATATATATAAATATAAATATTTACAACAACACATAACAATATAGATACCCTCACGATAGAAATTCTTAGAACTACCAAGTGCCTGTAGATTTGCGATAACGTGACGTCTACGTTATCGAAAATTTACCTCACAAAATCATCCTATTAACCTCCATCATGAGTTGTATCACAAGCAATCGTCACATTTACATAATAGCACGTATATATCACATAGTATAATGTTTGTCGTGTGCGCCACCTTTCCGAGTGCTTCTCCCGACTGCATTCCAGCTTTGCAACATCATTGGCAAAACGAGGTGTCTCATCAAGACGTTTCTGCCCCAAGTTGACCTTGACGACATAGCATACTCCGAACCAGGGATGCGAGACCGCAAATGCTGCAACAATCCATTTGCCAACTCGTCCAACAAACGTGACACATGTGTGCGTTCCCAATACGTCCAAGATTGAGTCGACAACCATTGGCGATACGTACTATATATACTTTACATAAATACACACAGTATATAAACAAGTAAATTGTTTCTCATACCAAGAAACAATGACTCAGCTACTCTATGTGAATAACCACTCTGATATCTAATGCGATGACTCACCAGTCACCCGTGAAGTACACCTAGCCATCACGTGCTATTACCCTTTCTATATACCATTATAGAAAATTCCGACTTCCAATTCACATAAGAAAACAAATGTTCCTTTCGACAAAGAAACGTACGCTGAGCTAGTGTAATTAAATACACTAATAGTCATGTAACACACTTGGCAACGGTTGGAATTTCAGTTCCTAGGCGTTCATGCTAAATATTACGTCTTAGAAATTTTTGGTCCCTACTTCAAAACAAACTCAGGTTAAAGCCTAGATATCTACCCAGACACCTAATTCGCTAAAACCTATGGCTCTGATACCAAACTGTCACACCCCGACTTTTCCCCTGGTCGGTTGTGACGTTTGGTGCCTTTGCCAACGCAGCGGAAAGATGCATCTAAGACTCTGGTTCCCTGAACGCCAATTCTAACCCTCTAGGATCCCCGGTCCCAACTGCCACCTACTCCAACCGTGCCGTTACCATAGTTTAAACCTGAAAGACATACTTAAAAAGTCAACATAAAGTTGGTGAGTTCATAAGTTTTGCAAAATGTTATCAAACATTACCAAGTTCCAAAAGTGTTACCATGTTCACCCTGTCAATACTATGCAAAATGTATACCAAAGTACGCTAGCTAGGCGTATGTTTTGTTACTACTACGATTGGAAAACCATTACTAACTCGCAAACCAGATGTTGTGCCCGAATAGTAAACCTGTTCCTGTTTGAGACAATATGCACCCGCCCGGCCCTCCAAGCCGACGAGTGGGGTTGGTCACTCCCAATAGCGCTATTCACATTTCCCTGTTGTGCAAACCGCACATTCATGGTTCCCCCCGGGACTTCCAAAGATCGTATAGTAAACCATAGAAAACCCATAGTATGACAGTTGTTACCAAAACATTAGTTTAACACATGTTTTCTCCCCCAAAAGTGAAACCAGTTAAAAGTGGGGCCGTGAACTCACGCAACCCGTTTCATTTTCCAAAACTTTGTTTCGTTTTAAGTTCCTCAGTTTTTCATAACAGAAGCATGTCTTCCCCCAGAAAACATTTACAAAAACAGTAAAGAGTGGGGTTATGAACTCACCTTAATGTCCATGCTAAGCTAGCAAACAAAACCTGAAACCTCGACCGACTTCCTTGTGCCCTAATTACCAACAAAGGACACCTTAACAGTCTATCACACATAAGCCTAGCTTATCAACCGCTTAAAAGACAGTCTATCCGACTGTCTAGACTCGTGTGTACCAACACGAGTCTCAAAACGTTTCAACTCGACGAACCGATCATGACTTATCTAGATTCACGAGTTACATATAACATAGTACCCAAGTTCTACACTTGTCACTATTTGTGTGTAAACCTTGTTGGACTAATACCCCGAAACGTATATTTATCCTGAATCGTAGCTCGTCTCGTAATCATAAAAATGTATTCGTTTTGTGTAATCATATCTTAGAAGATACCCTTTAAGGAAAAATACAAATCTAGTTATTAAAATCAATTAATACATTTGTTACTTTTTCCCAAACGTTGTTTTAAAATCCTCTTTATTATTACAAATAGTTGATCTTTGAAAACATTTCGATTTTGTATATAATACACTTGTCCAAAACACTTAAGGGAATTTATTTATAGAAATAAATAGCAGTTCGTTACGTTTTGATTTTATAAAAATTTGGGCAGAGTTTCCTCTGTTTTTGCACAAACCAGACAACACTCGTTGTCTACAATTTTCCTTCAAATCAACTTTCAAACACAATTCATCAAGTCCTTTTATCCACAAAGTCCGATTCACGAGACTATACGTTTCGATACCTAAATACACTTAATTTATATAAATAAATATATATATATACCAATATATATATATATATATAATATAGTCCAACGATATAATCCAATTATATTTAGTCCGATGTCCGATATCATAAGTCACGTCAAGTTAACCATTTACCAAATCGTCTGTTTATATAGTTACCGTTTATTATTAATCAGTCCGTTCGCGAGTCAAAACGATTTCATCCATATCAATATATTTATAAATATATAATATTCATAAATATAGAATATTTACAAATATACAATATTTATAAATACATAATATCTACAATAAATAAATAGTAAACTCGAATACAAGTTATACCGAATCGTACGCGCGTAACCCGAAGCCACCTCGAACTACGTGTAGACCGGAACGTTGACTGATGTTGACCAGACCCGAAAGCAAGCTCACAGCCGACCCGAGTCCTGACCTACACGTAACCGAACCTGTACCGAAACCCCATAACGAAACCCGAGCAGATCTGACTCGATAACTCGAAACCAAAGTAACCCAAACCAAGCTTGAATTTGAGTCGAGACCTTCACCGAAACAGACCCGAAACAAACCACCATAACCTGACTCAAACCCCAAACCCGAGCACCATGTCGGACCCGAACCTAACCCGAGCACGCAGACCTGATCTGAACGAGACCACCACCAACCATAACCGAACCAGGCCAGACCAGATCTAGTCTGTCCGACCCAAGATCCGGCCCGATCGGAACCCAAACCAAAACCATAACCGGACCACCACCCGAACCACCATAGCCACCAGGAACCACCATCGGCCCACCTGAAACCACCAACCACCACTACCCTCGTCTGCCATCAACAACCAAGACCAAGCCTGACCCGAACCCGAGCCCTAACCAGACCCGAGCCCGAGCCAAAACAGCCTAACCACCATCATCGAACCACCTGAAAACCACCACAACACAGCTCCAATCCCGTCCCCGTCACTGATCGTGGCTCCTCTATTCTTAACCCAACCCGCCACCACAGCCCGATTTGGGCTTAATAACATGCGCCGCCACCACCATAAGAAGGGTGGTGGCCGGCCGCCGCTGCTACAAAAAGGGAGGAGGGAGAGAGACGAGGGAGGCAGATGTGGTAGGGAGAGAGCCGAGCGGGAAAGAGAGGGAGAGTAGAGAGAGAGGCGGATTCTAGAGAGAGAGAGGTTAGGGTTTTTGTGTTGGGTGAAAATGAGAGGAAGAAGAAGAATAAGATGCTTATATACCTAGGGTTTGATGGTAGGTGACTTGTACCGCGTATCGAACCCGTATAAACGTAGAACGTCTCGGTTTTATTTTAGGCCCGATAATTAATTATAACAGTTCCCGAACCATAACACGACTCAACTGACCCAGTTAAGTATAATATACGCGTGACTCGCTAAGGTAGACTTTGACCTAGACAATGTTGTCAACCTGAATTTGCCGGGTGTCACAAGAGGGCATTTACTTGCTCACTGCCCGTATGTAAGGCATAAGAGGCACGAAGTTGAAGTTAGGCATTCCATGAGGAAACCGGTTGATCATTATGTTCCACCACATAGACGTGTTGTTCCTCAACAACAACAATTTTATAACCAAAACAATTTTTATCAAACGAGGAACAATCGTCCATTTCAGTATGATCGTAGAAACCGGATTGCTATGGAAAATTCATGGAGAAAACTAGTGGTGAACACAACAAATGATAGGCAAAGGGTTCCACCAAAACCTATTGTCAAGTCAAATGTTGGACCTAAATCTGTTAAGTCAGAGAAGGTAACCAAGAAAGTTTCTTTTATAAACAATGTTCAGAAACCGACTGAGACCCCAAAATCTCAGATTCGTATCTTGAAAAGATCTAAACAATCTTGGACACCAAATGGTTCTCCAGGTGCCTCAACTTCAAAGTCAAATGAGAAAAAGGAAAATGTTTTGAACGATCCTAAAAAGATTGATTCAAAACAAAATGCTGAAGTGAATGTTTCTTTGAACGATGATATTCAAAGACCCAAGACCACTCAGGCTTGGGTCCCCCGAAAGAACTAATTGGTTTATTTGATGTGTGCAGGGAGCTTCAGCTGGCCATATTAGCAGTCTTTGGATTGTTGATAGTGGAGCTTCAGGCCACATGACCGGGGATCTTGCGTTACTGTTTGATGTGAAGAACATTAATGGTGGATATGTTGCATTTGCTGGGAATAAAGGCGGATATATCACTATGGAAGGGAGTGTGAGCAATGGGATTGTAAGCTTTGAGAGGATTTCATATGTGAAGCAGATAGATTATAATCTGTTGAGCGTCAGTCAAATCTGTGATAAACAATTCACTGTTTATTTTGATGACAAATCCTGCTATATTCTCAAACCGGGCTTCAAAATTCCAAAAGAGTGGGTAATGTTGAAGGCACCTCGCGTCAACAACCTTTATATTCTTGATATGTCCAAGGCAATGACATCCCAGGGGCAAATAACATGTTTTCTATCAAAGGCGACCGAGAAGGAATCGATAATGTGGCACCGAAGAATGGGGCACATTCATCTGAGGAAAATGAATCATCTTGTGAAGAATGGACTTGTCGATGGCGTGAATGTGAAACATTTCCATTTGAATGACAAGTGCGTGAGTTGTAAGAAGGGGAAGCAACACAGACAGTCCCACAAAGTGAAGAAAGTTAACTCTGTTGAGATGCCACTTGAGCGATTGCACATGGACTTATTCGGACCTGTTAAGCGCAAAAGTCATCTTGGGGAGCTTTACTGTTTAGTTGTCACAGACGACTATTCAAGATTCTCATGGGTGATGTGTTTGCAGCATAAAAGTGACACCTTTAACAACTTGAAAGTTCTGTTCACTCGATTGGAGAATCTTTACAATCTCAAGATCAAGATAATTCGGAGTGATAATGGGACGGAGTTCAAAAATGCCAAGATGGATGAACTTTGTGAAAACAAAGGAATTCATCATGAATATTCGGCTCCGTACACCCACAATAGAACGGTGTTGCTGAACGCAAAAATAGGACTCTAATTGAAGCGGCTAGAACAATGCTTGCAGACTCGAATCTTCCAGTAATGTTCTGGAATGAGGCGATTTATGTAGCAAATTATACACTCAATCGGGTTTTAACGGTGAAGAAGTTTGGTAAAACTTCTTATGAACTGTTACACAGACGAAAGCCGAACTTAGAGTATCTAGAACCTTTTGGAGCACCATGCACAATGTTGAATCCAAGTGAGAAGTTTAGTCCTAAAGCTGAAGAGGGATACTTTGTTCGATATGCAACCCCGCTCAAACGGGTATACAACAAGCGAACTCATCAGGTGGAGGATTGGGCTAACGTAGAAGTTCAACGGTATACTCAGAATGTGCAAGGGATTGGTCCTGATTGGATGTTTGATTACAAAGATTTCTTTGAATCATTCAATCTAGATAGCTTGATTGAAGAAGCTGTTATTCGATTACTTTACGAGTGTGAAAACGTGGCGACTTCACCATTGGTGCGTCCGATCACCGTAAATCCCCCACCAGCTTCTAATGATACCAATGTTCCTGTAACAGAGGAAGAAGTGTTTCAAGAGGCTTCTACAACTTTAGATACTTCAGAATCGGAAGATGATGGAGAATTTGAAGAAGTTATTCTTGAACACGCAACAGAACCAGAGGCACCGCCAGTGAACCCAACTCCAAATCCAGATGTTGCTTCATCGTCTAACACGGGTCATGATCTGGATGCTGTAGAGAACCTGACTATTCAGACGGGAGTTACTGTACCTGAACATCCAGAATCTTGGATTCATCGTATTCACCCGCTGGAGCAAGTTATCGGTGATCCTGGTAGCAGTGTGATGACAAGAGGGCAGCTGCGAAGCGTTAATTCGCCAGAGAGTTTTGGTGCTTTAGCTTTATATGCCAAAATACAAACATCTGGTAGTCAAAATGATTGGTCGTTTGCGTGTTATGTGTCACAGGTAGAGCCAAGGACATACAAGGACGCTTTGCTGGAGGACGCCTGGGTTGAAGCAATGCAGGAGGAGTTATTACAATTTCAGAAATTGGGGGTTTGGACGCTCACTAATTTACCGCCTGGAAGAAAGAAGATTGGCACTAAATGGGTGTTTAAGTGCAAGAAGGATGATCGTGGTGTTATAGTTCGAAACAAAGCCAGACTGGTCGTACAGGGTTTCCATCAAATCGAAGGGATTGATTATAACGAAATCTATGCGCCTATAGCACGCATTGAGGCAATTCGGATGTTTTTTGCGTTTGCTTCCTATAAGAAGTTTAAGGTATATCAAATGGACGTCAAGAGTGCATTTCTGTACGGGAAAGTCAAAGAAGAGGTTTATGTCGGGCAGCCACCAGGCTTTGAGGACCCTATCCACCGGGATAAGGTTTACGTGCTGAACAAAGCTTTATATGGTCTGCACCAGGCTCTGAGACAGTGGTACGAGGAGCTAAGTACATACCTCATGGCAAAGGGATTTAAGCGCGAACTCGTGGACTGCATCCCTATTCATGAAGAAATCAGGGGATGATTTGCTTCTAGTGCAGATTTACGTTGATGATATAATATTTGGTTCAACTAACGAACTTTTATGCAGGGAGTTTGAAACTGTCATGCAGGAAAAGTTTGAGATGAGCGCAATGGGGGAGATGCAGTTTTTCCTAGGCTTGCAGGTGGACCAAAGACCCACGGGGATCTTCATTCACCAGACGAAATACGTATCCGAAGTCTTGAGCCGGTTCCAGATGGAGGATTCCAAGCCGATGGATACCCCGATTCAACCCAATCACGGGATTGGAGTGGACGCTAGGGGGGAGCTGACGGACCCATTTACATACAGAGCAATCATCGGATCTCTGATGTATCTTACCGCATCTCGGCCAGATATTATGTTCGCAACGTGTCTCTGTGCGCGCTATCAATCGAAGCCGAAACAAAGTCATCTGACGGCGGTCAAGCGTATCCTTAGATATCTGAAGGGTTGTCCCTCGAGAGGACTTTGGTACCCTAATGATGATGATTTTGATTTTATTGCTTTTAGTGATGCAGATTGGGGCGGCTGTGACAAGGATAGCAAATCCACTACAGCTGGATGCCAGTTTTTAGGGAGCAGGTTAGTCACCTGGCAATGTAAGAAGCAGACTTCGGTCGCGCTGTCTACCTGTGAAGCCGAGTACATTGCAGCCTCGAGTTGCTGTTCGCAAGTGCTTTGGATCCAACAGCAGATGGTGGATTACGGTTTGCAGTTTCTTAAAACCCCTATTCACTGTGATAATGAAGCCGCGATCGCATTAACTAAAGATCCAGGCAATCATTCTAAAGCGAAACATATCCGGATCAAATATCATTTTATCCGTGATTGTTACGCTAAAGAATTGATAGATATGGTCAAAATCCATACAGACTATCAACGTGCAGATTTGTTCACTAAGGTGCTGTTTGTTTTTGAAGAGGTAAAAGGTCTGCAGTCTGCGGACCACATCTGCAGACATCTGCAGGAGAAGAGGTGGACTAAAGGTCTGCAGTCTGCAAGTAAAAGACTGTTTGTTTGTTAACGTCTGCAGCGTAACCTAAAACCATAACCCCACCATAACTATAACCTACCACAACTCACCATAACCATAACCCACCATAACTATAAAATTCATCTATCTACAATAGTACAATCCACGTCTTTTATTTTTATACATAAATAAAAATTCATATGTATTTAACTTGGGGTTCATATCATCTAACTGGTAACAGATTTTGTTTGCATTGTTATTTATTATTATTATAATATCATTTTCTCTCACCTGTGTTCATGTAATTGAAAGTGGTTACTAATCTATAACAACATCGAATCAAGCCAAACACCGACGAGTCTCCGTTTGTTTCCGTCACCAGAATGTCTCTCTCTCTCTCTCTTCTTTTTATAAAAAAGTAAGCTCTTTTTGGTCTTATCTTCCATCTCCGATCCTCTGTTCCTTTTCAACGATTAAAACAGAATCATATTCTCTTGTTTTTCATCTGTTATTGGAAGGGACAGTGGGGAGGAGGGCGGCGGTCGAACCGGGGAGGGAAGGAGGGGGAAGTCACGCCGGAGTGGGAGGAGGGAGGCGGCGGCGGCGGAGGGGAGGGAGGCGGCGGCGGAGGTAGGGAGGAGGAAGAGGTGAAGAGTGAGGAGAAAATGGTTTGATTTTTGAAGTCTGATATTATGAGAAGGAGAGGAGAAAGAAGGGGAGAAGAAGAGAAAGAGAAGAGGTTAGAAGATGTTGGTCAATGTCTGCACCAAGAAGAGGGTGGGCAGAGGTAAGAAGAGCTTCTGACTTCTAAAAAAACAAACGAGCTGCCCGTCTCAAATGTCTGCCCGCGTCTGCGCGGCGCAGACATAAGAGGTTAGAAGCTCTTCTATCCAAAAAACAAACACCACCTAAAGCTTTTGACAGATCTCACTTTGAATATATTTTAAAAGTTAACAACATAAAGGAAAAACAGGACTAATCCGCACCTCGGTCTATCGCTGTTTAGTTTTAAATTTTCTTTCAAGTTTTTATTGTTTTTCAGAAAAATTCAAAATCCAAAAATATGTTTTATATTTTAGGGGGAGTCATTTTATCAGAAAAACCAAAAACATTGAAAAATTCAAAAAGACCTAAAAATTAGAAAAACCAAAAATGATTTCCAGGATAAAAAGAGGAAATGATAGTACATCAGTGGGGATCTGACACAGGCTAAAGATTTGTATAGAAATATGAGGCGTGTGTTGATTACGTGTGATGTGCTGATAGGCTTCGTAGACTAAAAATTGCGTGCATTAGTGATACAAACATAACGAACTACGCGTTCGTGGCTGAACACCTCATGGGCATATGGTCTTAGTACCGTAATTTCGTTTGATAGGATTGCCAAAATCTGAGGTTTCGGGTCGTTATGTTATGGTTATCCGGGAAATTCTGATTAAACTTTTGTCGTATTGATTTACGGACCTAGTTTCATCAGAATATTTGCCAAAAGAGCTTAAATGCCAAAACCGAAAGTTACCGAATTGAGGAACTTCATGTTTTTATTGATCAAAGATCATAATTACATCGTATGACTTCCTGATGCAAATCAGTAGTTGATATTCGCCTCAACCTGGTATATATGCGCATGTTACTCTGCTGCATTCGTTTGCTGACATGTACACCTCTGTGCTATATAACTTGTAACTTTTACGGATAACTCTGGCATAATCACGCGTTACGAAGAAGCTTTGTGCAATTACTTGATACGGGAGTATGTCGTGTGTGTGGGAACCACAATGTGTTAGTCTAATACACCTAACTCGTATCATTTTAAAGCATTGCGTAATAGTCTGCATGTGAGCTTATGTGGATCACAATATCAGCAATTGTCGTGTCACATACAGTTTCTAATGATAATATTACACAAAAAGATCAACGCTGTGATCAGATTTCTCAAATAACTGATATGATACTCTTACCGGATATCACAAAATGTTTACTGCTTTGTTTACTTTGATGCATTTTACTTTTATTGTAAAAAAAGATACAAAATCCAAAAAGATTTTAGGTGTGTTTTGATATAAATTTCAGAAAAACCAAAAGTTTTGCATTTCTGCTTTATTTTAGATAACCGACGGTGTTTGATGGTCAATTTCTGAGATTTGATGTAACCATCTGGGCTTTGTATCATTCTAAAAGAGAAATAATGAGTTTTTGAGACTTAACGGATTGAAAAATGTTGAACGGGATTCGAATTCGTGATTTGGCAAAATTTCAGATTTTTCCATTTCACATCCGCCCCTTAAATGGGTCGAATGTGGAAAAATCACTACATTCGTACGTTTTTGTTTGGGCGAAAGTGGATTTCTTAAACAAATTTCACTTTCGGGTGTTCAAGTTCCACCTTCGGGCCATTCACTTGGTCGAATGTGGAAACTACCCACATTCGTCCATCTTAAACGGGCGAAGGTACACTTTATATATAAGCCAACTTCATATTCGACCCTCATTCTGCACATTTTCAAAAAAATTTCAACTTAACGAGACCTTGTTGCTTTGATTTTCTTTGACTTATTATCTTGTTCCCTGTTGTTTCCTGACTCTTTTCAATCAATTTTTACAGGTAATGGATGGTTTCACAGTTCAGAATTGAGATTATAGGTTACGAACCCTAGGGTTCTTAATCTGGACTTATTAGACTGTTTTTAATGGGTGTTTGTGTTAGGAATTCAATCATTATATGTTTTAGGGGGAGATATTACAAGGAATTAGGTTATTAACATGTTTAGATGGATTAATCGATTGTTTGAATATACTAAACCCTAATTCCTATTAAAAACAGATAATAATTGAATGATTGTATCAATTGATGTTTGACGAGTGTTTGTCGGCCATCATAGGACACAAACGAATCAAATTCAGAGGTTAAAAACAAGCTTGACAGAATTTTTAAATTTTAGGGTAATACAGTTGTACATTCGACTCAAATAATATGGGCGAATGTAGAAATTATTGGACGAGAGTGAGATATTTTGGGAGAATGTGACTTTTAATCAAATAATCTCCACATTCGAACCAAAATGCTTACATTCGTACCTTTAATTCCACCTTCGGCCAAGCACAAATGGGCGAATGTGGAATCTGTGAAAACTTAAAATTTGTAATTTTTGTCGTTTTTGTATTTTGACGTATTTTCTGACTTTTGATGTGCAGATGGCTGAGCAACTTGAAAATGTTGAAGCACCAGTGGAGAATGTCGTACCAGATCCTATACCAGAAGCAGAAAACATACCACAAGGATGGCCGTTTGAACCAACACATAACTGCTGTGCGTTTGTTGGTGATGTGGTGAAAAATACAGAATTTTCTGGTATTGTGGAGTTCTTAAGGCGAAGCAGAATCATACATGCCTTAGCCACACCGGCCATAATCTACAAAGACATAGTGGAGGACTTTTACAGGAATGCTACATATGACTTATGGGAAGATCAGACCATTATTCGTAGCAAGATTCAGGGTATGGAGATGTTCTTGACTGAATCAGATACCAGGGAAGCTTTACAGATCAAGTTTGAAACGAGTACTGATCCTAGAGAGCTTTCATGGACCGAGCAAAGGGCTTGCTTTTTGAGGATGAAGTATAAGGGTCCTATTACTGATGGTTCGATGCATAAGGGAAAATTAAGTGTGCAATTCAAGTATTTCGCACATGTAATTATTCATGTGTTTGGATGTGTGAGCGGTGGATACGATGTTATGAGAAAGAGTCTTAGTTCATTGATGGTTGCGTTAACACTTAACAAACCATTCAATGTAGCTGGTATGATTTTGGACCACAAGCTTGAAATGCTGGAAGGCTTGAAGAAGAAGCAGTTTATGCTATATCCGAGATTTCTTATGATGATCTTTGACCATAAGTATCCTAAATTGAGGAAGGATCCGACTATGATTCTAGGTCAAGATCACATGAACATTCGAACGCTTGTTAGAATGAAGGGGTATAAAGGTGTGCCGGATGATGAGAAGCCACCTCACAGGAGATTGTTTGGAGCTTTGGCTAATCAGGGTTACATTGATCCTGGTAAGAACAAAGCAAGACATGATAACAGTGACTCGGATAACGATGATCCATTAGTGTATACTGATGCAAACACTAAGAGGAAGAGACAAGTGGTTAATGCCGGAGCCAAAGGGAAGGGTAAGGCAAAGGTGGATCAAGGTAGTTCTAAGCAACAAGGTGCTCGAAAGAAGACGACTGCAAAGAAAGGCACGAGTCTAGTTGATGAAGATTTGGTTGACTCGGAGGAGACTGAAGTAGATGAGCAGTGGGATTCAGAGGAGGAAAGAATAAAGACCACCAAGCGTAAGGCCACTATGGTTGGTGAGTTTGAATCTTTGAATCAAACTGTTGAAGAAGTTTTACAAAAGAAGACTGCTAATGTTGATGAAGGTTTGAGTGTGAATCTTGATGATCTTGAAGAAGGTGAGACTGTGGTTGTGAATTTAAAGAAGCCGAAACATAAGTCAATGGCAAAAAAGTCGAGTACAAAACAGCTGAGGGAAAAAGAGATTGCTCAATTGCTTAAAGGCAAGAAGATACCTGATGCAGGTACATCATCTATGCTATCTTCACCAGTGGCCAAGAAACAGAAGAAGAGCAAAGAGTCTGAAGCAGTAACAGTTGATGATTTTAATACTGCTTTAGATAATGTGTTGGATATGTTTAAGAATCCTCAGAAGCAAAAGGCTAAAGAAGCTGAAAAATCCAAGTCGTCCAAAGTTACTGTTTCGGATGACGTGATGAAGCAGGTTAACAAAAGAATGGATGAAATGATGAAAATGATTGTAGCACAACAAGCTGAGATTAGCAAATTCAAGAAGAATGAAGAGAAAATGCTACAGATTGTTGTTGCATCTAAAACTAACCAAGATGAGATCGAACAGAAAGTTAAGAAACTGGAAGAAGAAAATTAAGGATCTTGAGGTTAAGTGCAACAGGAATCGGAGGATGATTAAGATTGTTAAGGCTAACAACAAAGAACTTAAGACTGAAAATAAACGTCTAAGTGATTTGTTGGATAATCTATACGGAGAAGCCCCGAAGCTGAAGGAGGGTGAGGAAGATAAGGAGAAAGAGGAAGAACAAGTTGATTATGAGCCTTCTGATGAGGATAAAGAGGATGATGAGGAGGATGATGAATCTGAAGAAAGTTCTGATGATGATGGTAAGAAAGATGACAAAGATGATGATGATGTGGAGGGATCAGGAAGTAAAGATGATGATAGTGATGAGAGTGATGATGATGATGGGGGAGATGATGCAAGTAAGTTTACATTTGAGAAGAGAACACCAAAGAAAGATGCTGGAGAGTCAAGTTCCAAGAAAAAGAAAGGTAGTGGGAATGTAGACTCAGATGAAAGCATTTTCTGGAACGAGAAGGTGAGATCTTTGAGTGATGATGCAAAGAATGTTTATAGAGATATGCTTGAAAGAAGAGAATGGACCATTGAGTTCACAGGGAAGTTTGCTGAAATTTTCCGAACGGATGATATGAGATATGAACTTGAATACAATGATCCAGACTTGGAGGAGGGTGAAGTACCTGCAGCTGTTGCTAAAGAAATTTTGGAGGGTGTTGCACAGCGTGTAGGGAAGTCATTGGAGGAAATTATGATGGATCAAATGATTCCAGATCTTCCTGAAAAGGAGATTGGAAATCATTCTGATGATAAACATACACCTGAGATGGTAGAGGTTGAAATTGAGGATATTACTCATGAGGAATATCCACAATATTTCAGACAGAGTGATGAGAATGTGGTTTTCCCAAACTTCACTGAGATACCAAACAGACTTGCTAAGAAGAAAGCGCAAAAGAGAAGTGAGGAGTTTGTAGAAACTGTGTTTGGTACTGATCAGCAGAAACCTTCAAATCAGAATGATGATTTGAAGACTTTATTACAGAAATTGAAAGAGACTGAGGAAAAACGACCAAAGCCTGAAGCTCAAGGTGGATTCTACAGATACCATAACCAGAAGTTCAAAGGCAGAGCTCTTGGTTGGAAGTATTTGGGTAGATTGAAATGTTTGGCGGTTAAATGGGAATCAGAAATCTTGTATTTTTACAGATTTCATGATCTTTTAACTCTACCGTACTGGGCGGTCAGAGACATTTGCCGATTCCCTATGACTGGAGCTTCAGTGAATAATACTGCTATTGGTTGGTTTGCTGATCGTTTGGTTTGGGAAAGTAGAACAAAATGGAGTATGTTCAAGCCACAGTATCCTAGAAGAAAAGTTCATCGTGATGTTGATCCGGGAACAGGGAAGAAGAGGGTTACTTTGATATACAAAGCGCCTGAAGTGATGAAAAAGATTCCGTTGATGCCTTTACCTCAACACTTCAGTGCTGATTTCATATTTTGGTATTATGATTGGAGGAAGGCAGAGGCGGTGATTGTACTGAGAGATGGAAAGGACAAGTACAAGCATGTTTATGTATTTCATCCTATGTGGTTGATTAACTGTACGTTTGAAGATATCATCATGCTATTCTACAATCCAATTCATTGTGATCCCGATGACGCAGAACAGGCTAAGAAGTATCAGCAAGTTGTTGGAGTTTGCTTTGCATACGATATAAACTCCGGAAGCAACATGGATACTAAACTGGGCAAGATGGTGAAGATGGCTGATGTGCCTAAGCCGGTTAAACGGAAGCTGGAGCCTGAAATGACTAAAGATCAGAAAAAGCAATTGAGAATCAAGATTCTGAACAAGATCATGGACGAGGAACGAAGACAATCCAATCAATAGTCGAGGGGGAGTTTGTAGATGCACGTTATGCGACTAGTGATTGGATTAGGTTGATTAACATATGTTAGTGATATTTTGGTTGTGGGCGAATGTAAATCAGGATGGTCGAATGTGTATAGAAGTGGACGAATGTGATGAAGTCTGGGCGAAGGTAGAAGTCTGATGGACGAATGTGGAAGATAGAAGACCTGATGTTCAGGTTCGTACCTTGTAGTGGGCGAATGAGGACAAAGTCCACATTCGCACCATGAAAAGGGGCGAACCTGCAGACTCTATATATGGTTTTTGTTCATTTTCAAGTTAGAAAGAGTTTTAGAAAGTGTGTGTTGAGTGGTCAGGTTCAGGTCTAGATTGTGATTGTGTGTGTGAAGCTTAGATTAACGTGTCAAGTGATTGTAAACAAGTTTTATTGAAGTTAATCTATGAAAAGGTGATTAAAATGATGTTTTACGTGTTTTGATTTGAGTATTATCATTTTGGTCATATCTAAGGTTTCCGCACCCGGATTTGTGACTTGTATGATCATTACATCCTGTTTTAGCTAAATTCTTTCAACTACAGTTAATGAGCAGCGGAATAATAAGTGTTCAAAGATTAAAAGATCACTTTTAAGAGGAGTTATTTATTACTCCCCCTTGACTGAGTAGTAAATGAGAAACAATAAATACAGTTCAAGTATAATGCAGTAAAGCAATTTATGTTTCTCAGATATGAAATGGATTATAAGTTAAAAGCTTGAAGGTTTTCAATTGATTTCAAAGTAAATCACAAAATATCACATCTCACAAGTCTAAAATAGATGAACAAACTCATCTATTTATAGACCAACATACTAAACTGTTGTCTGAAGTTATCTAAGATATTTAACAAAGATATTCGGCTTAAGATAAGGTTACAACAGTCTGTACATCGAAACTTGAAATCAAGACTTTAACAAAACAATATAATAATAAAACTATTGAAGTCTTCAGTCGGTTAGAAGCTTCTGATGACAAAGTGCTGATGAGTGACAAACTGCTGATGAGTAGTTTGTCTTCAGTAGTTCATCAGTGTAGTGTCTGGTTAGACTTCAGAACTTCTGATGAGTTACTCTTCAGTACTTTGTGAATTTGTTCTTCAGTACTTCAGATTTCTTCTTCAGCAGTTCTTTCCATACTTAGGAAGAATATGATTTGGACTAAAGTTATCAAAAGGTGGTTTCTTCAATCCTCTTTGTCCCAACAATGAAATTTAGTGATTCTGATAGGTTACTATTTATCTTTAAAAACCTTCCGTATATGGGTTAACCAGAATCATGAGAGTTCATTATTAACACATGTGTTAATCCAAATTAACACACATGTTAATCTTACAAAAACACGTCTTAGTGTATACATTCACATGAATGGATTGGAAGGTTATTGCAGATATTTGTTAATGATTTTATAATGTTCTGTGAGACTTAGATGCCACAATTGAGTTTAAATATGCTTATGCAGAGAGGTTAAATAGAATCACGACACTTCAAGGTTAACACATGTGTTAATCCTCATTAACATGAATTGGAAGTAGAAGGTCAACGTAGATTGTTATTATATCATGCTTATTGAGACTCAAAGGCCGTTGTTTTGTATATATATCCTTACACTAAGAGGTTAACTAGAATCACGGAAGTTTATGATTAACACAAGTGTTAATACACATTAACACATGTGTTAACCTAAATAAAAACACACTTTATTTTATACATTTACATGAATTATATCTAGAACTTAATATAGATATTAATTTATCATATTTAGTAATTCTGACAGACTACTGTTTAACTTCAATATCCTTCTGTATAGAGGTTAAACAAAATACTAAGAGTTTATGATTAGCACATGTGTTAATCCAAATTACCACACGTATTAATCTAACAAAAAAAACACGTCTTAATGTATACATTCACATGAATGGATTGGAAGGTTATTGCAGATATTAATTAATGATTTTATAAGGTTCCGTGAGACTTAGATGCCACAATTGAGTTTAAATATCCTCATGCTGAGAGGTTAAATATAATCACGACACATCAAGGTTAACACATGTGTTAATCCTCATTAACATGAACTGGAAGTAAAAGGTCAACGTAGATTGTTATTATATCATGCTTACAGAGACTCAAAGGCCGTTGTTTTGTATATAAATCCTTACACTAAGAGGTTAACTAAAAGCATGAAAGTTTATGATTAACACAAGTGTTAATACACATTAACACATGTGTTAACCTAAATAAAAACACACTTTATTTTATACATTTACATGAATTATATCTAGAACTTAATATAGATATTAATTTATCATATTTAGTAATTCTGACAGACTACTGTTTAACTTCAATATCCTTCTGTATAGAGGTTAAACAAAATACTAAGAGTTTATGATTAGCACATGTGTTAATCCAAATTACCACACGTATTAATCTAACAAAAAAAACACGTCTTAATGTATACATTCACATGAATGGATTGGAAGGTTATTGCAGATATTAATTAATGATTTATAATGTTCCGTGAGACTTAGATGCCACAATTGAGTTTAAATATCCTCATGCTGAGAGGTTAAATATAATCACGACACATCAAGGTTAACACATGTGTTAATCATCATTAACATGAATTGGAAGTAGAAGGTTCACGTAGATTGTTTTTATATCATGCTTACTGAGACTCAAAGGCCGTTGTTTTTTATATAAATCCTTACACTAAGTGGTTAACTAGAATCACGGAAGTTTATGATTAACACAAGTGTTAATACACATTAACACATGTGTTAACCTAAATAAAAACACACTTTATTTTATACATTTACATGAATTATATCTAGATGTTAATATGGATATAAATTTATCATATTTAGTGATTATGATAGACACTGTTTAACTTCAATATCCTTCCGTATAGAGGTTAAACAAAATGCTGAGAGTTTATGATTAGCACATGTGTTAATCCAAATTACCACACGCATTAATATACCAAAAAAACACGTCTTAATCTATAATTCACATGAAATGGTTTAGAAGGTTAATATAGATATTAATTAATGATTTTACAATGTTCCGTGGGACTAAGATGCCACAATTTAGTTTGAATATCATCATGCTAAGAGGTTAACCAGAATCACGACACTTCTAGGTTAACACATGTGTTAATTCTCATTAAAATGAATTGGAAGTAGAAGGTCAACGCATATTGTTATTATATCATCATACTGAGACTCAAAGACCATTGTTTTGTATGAAAATCCATGCGCTATGAGGTTAAGTAGAACCACGGGAGTTAAAGATTAATTCATGTGTTAATATAAAAAAACACGCTTTATTGTATACATTTACATAAATTATATCTAGAAGCTTAATGTGGATATTAGTTTATGAAATTTAGTGATTCTGACATATTACTATTTATCTTCAAAAACCTTCCGTATATGGGTTAACCAGAATCATGAGAGTTCATTATTAACACATGTGTTAATCCAAATTAACACACATGTTAATCTTTCAAAAACACGTCTTAGTTTATACATTCACATGAATGGATTGGAAGGTTATTGCAGATATTTGTTAATGATTTTATAATGTTCTGTGAGACTTAGATGCCACAATTGAGTTTAAATATGCTTATGCAGAGAGGTTAAATAGAATCACGACACTTCAAGGTTAACACATATGTTAATCCTCATTAACATGAATTGGAAGTAGAAGGTCAACGTAGATTGTTATTATATCATGCTTATTGAGACTCAAAGGCCGTTATTTTGTATATATATCCTTACACTAAGAGGTTAACTAGAATCACAGAAGTTTATGATTAACACAAGTGTTAATACACATTAACATGTGTGTTAACCTAAATAAAAACACACTTTATTTTATACATTTACATGAATTATATCTAGAACTTAATATGGATATTAATTTATCATATTTAGTAATTCTGATAGACTACTGTTTAACTTCAATATCCTTTTGTATAGAGGTTAAACAAAATACTGAGAGTTTATGATTAGCACATCTGTTAATCCAAATTACCACACGTATTAATCTAACAAAAAAAAAACATGTCTTAATGTATACATTCACATGAATGGATTGGAAGGTTATTGCAGATATTAATTAATGATTTTATAATGTTCCGTGGGACTTAGATGCCACAATTGAGTTTAAATATCCTTATGCTGAGAGGTTGAATATAATGACGACACATCAAGGTTAACACATGTGTTAATCATCATTAACATGAATTGGAAGTAGAAGGTCAACGTAGATTGTTTTTATATGATGCTTACTGAGACTCAAAGGCCGTTGTTTTGTATTAAATCCTTACACTAAGAGGTTAACTAGAATCACGGAAGTTTATGATTAACACAAGTGTTAATACACATTAACACATGTGTTAACCTAAATAAAAACACACTTTATTTTATACATTTACATGAATTATATCTAGATGTTAATATGGATATAAATTTATCATATTTAGTGATTCTGATAGACACTGTTTAACTTCAATATCCTTCCGTATAGAGGTTAAACAAAATGCTGAGAGTTTATGATTAGCACATGTGTTAATCCAAATTACCACACGTATTAATCTACCAAAAAAAACGTCTTAATCTATAATTCACATGAAATGGTTTAGAAGGTTAATGTAGATATTAATTAATGATTTTACAATGTTCCGTGGGACTAAGATGCCACAATTTAGTTTGAATATCATCATGCTAAGAGGTTAACCAGAATCACGACACTTCTAGGTTAACACATGTGTTAATTCTCATTAAAATGAATTGGAAGTAGAAGGTCAACGCATATTGTTATTATATCATCATACTGAGACTCAATGACCATTGTTTTGTACGAAAATCCATGCGCTATGAGGTTAAGTAGAACCACGGGAGTTAAAGATTAATTCATGTGTTAATACACATTAACACATGTGTTAATATAAAAAAACACGCTTTATTGTATACATTTACATAAATTATATCTAGAAGCTTAATGTGGATATTAGTTTATGAAATTTAGTGATTCTGATAGGTTACTATTTATCTTCAAAAACCTTCCGTATATGGGTTAACCAGAATCATGAGAGTTCATTATTAAAACATGTGTTAATCCAAATTAACACACATGTTAATCTTACAAAAACACGTCTTAGTGTATACATTCACATGAATGGATTGGAAGGTTATTGCAGATATTTGTAAATGATTTTATAATGTTCTGTGAGACTTAAATGCCACGATTGAGTTTAAATATGCTTATGCAGAGAGGTTAAATAGAATCACGACACTTCAAGGTTAACACATGTGTTAATCCTCATTAACATGAATTGGAAGTAGAAGGTCAACGTAGATTGTTATTATATCATGCTTATTGAGACTCAAAGGCCGTTGTTTTGTATATATATCCTTACACTAAGAGGTTAACTAGAATCACGGAAGTTTATGATTAACACAAGTGTTAATTCACATTAACACATGTGTTAACCTAAATAAAAACACACTTTATTTTATACATTTACTTGAATTATATCTAGAACATAATATAGATATTAATTTATCATATTTATTAATTCTGATAGACTACTGTTTAACTTCAATATCCTTCTGTATAGAGGTTAAACAAAATACTGAGAGTTTATGATTAGCACATGTGTTAATCCAAATTACCACACGTATTTATCTAACAAAAAAACACGTCTTAATGTATACATTCACATGAATGGATTGGAAGGTTATTGCAGATATTAATTAATGATTTATAATGTTCCGTGAGACTTAGATGCCACAATTGAGTTTAAATATCCTCATGCTGAGAGGTTAAATATAATCACGACACATCAAGGTTAACACATGTGTTAATCATCATTAACATTAATTGGAAGTAGAAGGTCAACGTAGATTGTTTTTATATCATGCTTACTGAGACTCAAAGGCCGTTGTTTTGTATATAAATCCTTACACTAAGAGGTTAACTAGAATCACGGAAATTTATGATTAACACAAGTCTTAATACACATTAACACATGTGTTAACCTAAATAAAAACACACTTTATTTTATACATTTACATGAATTCTATCTAGATGTTAATATGGATATTAATTTATCATATTTAGTGATTCTGATAGACACTGTTTAACTTCAAAATCCTTCCGTATAGAGGTTAAACAAAACGCTGAGAGTTTATGATTAGCACATGTGTTAATCCAAATTACCACACGTATTAATCTACCAAAAAAACACGTCTTAATCTATAATTCACATGAAATGGTTTAGAAGGTTAATGTAGATATTAATTAATAATTTTACAATATTCCGTGGGACTAAAATGCCACAATTTAGTTTGAATATCATCATGCTAAGAGGTTAACCAAAATCACGACACTTCAAGGTTAACACATGTGTTAATTCTCATTAAAATGAATTGGAAGTAGATGGTCAACGCATATTGTTATTATATCATCATACTAAGACTCAAAGACCATTGTTTTGTATGAAAATCCATACGCTATGAGGTTAAGTAGAACCACGGGAGTTAAAGATTAATTCATGTGTCAATACACATTAACACATGTGTTAATATACAAAAACACACTTTATTGTATACATTTACATAAATTAAATCTAGAAGCTTAATGTGGATATTAGTTTATGAAATTTAGTGATTCTGATAGGTTACTATTTATCTTCAAAAACCTTCCGTATATGGGTTAACCAGAATCATGAGAATTCATTATTAACACATGTGTTAATCCAAATTAACACACATGTTAATCTTACAAAAACACGTCTTAGTGTATACATTCACATGAATGGATTGGAAGGTTATTGCAGATATTTGTTAATGATTTTATAATGTTCTGTGAGACTTAGATGCCACAATTGAGTTTAAATATGCTTATGCAGAGAGGTTAAATAGAATCACGACACTTCAAGGTTAACACATATGTTAATCCTCATTAACATGAATTGGAAGTAGAAGGTCAACGTAGATTGTTATTATATCATGCTTATTGAGACTCAAAGGCCGTTATTTTGTATATATATCCTTACACTAAGAGGTTAACTAGAATCACAGAAGTTTATGATTAACACAAGTGTTAATACACATTAACATGTGTGTTAACCTAAATAAAAACACACTTTATTTTATACATTTACATGAATTATATCTAGAACTTAATATGGATATTAATTTATCATATTTAGTAATTCTGATAGACTACTGTTTAACTTCAATATCCTTTTGTATAGAGGTTAAACAAAATACTGAGAGTTTATGATTAGCACATCTGTTAATCCAAATTACCACACGTATTAATCTAACAAAAAAAACATGTCTTAATGTATACATTCACATGAATGGATTGGAAGGTTATTGCAGATATTAATTAATGATTTTATAATGTTCCGTGAGACTTAGATGCCACAATTGAGTTTAAATATCCTTATGCTGAGAGGTTGAATATAATCACGACACATTAAGGTTAACACATGTGTTAATCATCATTAACATGAATTGGAAGTAGAAGGTCAACGTAGATTGTTATTATATCATGCTTACTGATACTCAAAGGCCGTTGTTTTGTATATAAATCCTTACACTAAGAGGTTAACTAGAATCACGGAAGTTTATGATTAACACAAGTGTTAATACACATTAACACATGTGTTAACCTAACTAAAAACACACTTTATTTTATACATTTTCATGAATTATATCTAGATTTTAATATGGATATTAATTTATCATATTTAGTGATTCTGATAGACACTGTTTAACTTTAATATCCTTCCGTATAGAGGTTAAACAAAGTGCTGAGAGTTTATGATTAGCACATGTGTTAATCTAAATTACCACACGTATGAATCTACCAAAAAAACACGTCTTAATCTATAATTCACATGAAATGGTTTAGAAGGTTAATGTAGATATTAATTAATGATTTTACCATGTTCTGTGGGACTAGGATGCCACAATTTAGTTTGAATGTCATCATGCTAAGAAGTTAACCAGAATCACGACACTTCAAGGTTAACACATGTGTTAATTCTCATTAAAATGAATTGGAAGTAGAAGGTCAACGCATATTGTTATTATATCATCATACTGAGACTCAAAGACCATTGTTTTGTATGAAAATCCATACGCTATGAGGTTAAGTAGAACCACGGGAGTTAAAGATTAATTCATGTGTTAATACACATTAACACATGTGTTAATATAAAAAAATACGCTTTATTGTATACATTTACATAAATTATATCTAGAAGCTTAATGTGGATATTAGTTTATGAAATTTAGTGATTCTGATAGGTTACTATTTATCTTCAAAAACCTTCCGTATATGGGTTAACCAGAATCATGAGAGTTCATTATTAACACATGTGTTAATCCAAATTAACACACATGTTAATCTTACAAAAACACGTCTTAGTGTATACATTCACATGAATGGATTGGAAGGTTATTGCAGATATTTATTAATGATTTTATAATGTTCTGTGAGACGTAGATGCCACAATTGAGTGTTTAAATATGCTTATGCAGAGAGTTTAAATAGAATCACGACACTTCAAGGTTAACACATGTGTTAATCCTCATTAACATGAATTGGAAGTAGAAGGTCAACGTAGATTGCTATTATATCAAGCTTATTGAGACTCAAAGGCCGTTGTTTTGTATATAAATCCTTACACTAAGTGGTTAACTAGAATCACGGAAGTTTATGATTAACACAAGTGTTAATACACATTAACACATGTGTTAACCTAAATAAAAACACACTTTATTTTATACATTTCATGAATTATATCTAGAACTTAATATGGATATTAATTTATCATATTTAGTAATTCTGATAGACTACTGTTTAACTTCAATATCCTTCTATATAGAGGTTAAACAATATAGTAAGAGTTTATGATTAGCACATGTGTTAATCCAAATTACCACACGTATTAATCTAACAAAAAAAAAACACATCTTAATGTATACATTCACATGAATGGATTGGAAGGTTATTGCAGATATTAATTAATGATATATAATGTTCCGTGACACTTAGATGCCACAATTGAGTTTAAATATCCCTATGCTGAGAGGTTAAATAAAATCACGACAGATCAAGGTTAACACATGTGTTAATCCATATTAACATGAATTGGAAGTAGAAGGTCAACGTAGATTGTTATTATATCATGCTTACTGAGACTCAAAGGCCGTTGTATTGTATATAAATCCTTACACTAAGAGGTTAACTAGAATCACGGAAGTTTATGATTTACACAAGTGTTAATACACTTTAACACATGTGTTAACCTAAATAAAAACACACTTTATTTTATATATTTACATGAATTATATCTAGAAGTTAATATCGATATTAATTTATCATATTTAGTGATTCTGATAGATACTGTTTAACTTCAATATCCTTCCGTATAGAGGTTAAACAAAATGCTGAGAGTTTATGATTAGCACATGTGTTAATCCAAATTACCACACGTATTAATCTACCAAAAAAACACGTCTTAATCTATAATTCGCATGAAATGGTTTAGAAGGTTAATGTAGATATTAATTAATGATTTTAAAATGTTCCGTGGGACAAAGATGCCATAATTTAGTTTGAATATCATCATGCTGAGAGGTTAACCAGAATCACGACACTTCTAGGTTAACACTTGTGTTAATTCTCATTAACATGAGTTGGAAGTATAAGGTCAACGTATATTGTTATTATATCATGCATACTGAGACTCAAAGACCATTGTTTTGTATGAAAATCCATACGCTATGAGGTTAAGTAGAACCACGGGAGTTAAAGATTAACTCATGTGTTAATACACATTAACACATGTGTTAATATAAAAAACACGCTTTATTGTATACATTTACATAAATTATATCTAGAAGCTTAATGTGGATATTAGTTTATGAAATTTAGTGATTCTGATAGGTTACTATTTATCTTCAAAAACCTTCCATATATGGGTTAACCAGAATCATGAGAGTTCATTATTAACACATGTGTTAATCCAAATTAACACACATGTTAATCTTACAAAAACACGTCTTAATGGATACATACACATGAATGGATTGGAAGGTTATTGCAGATATTTGTTAATGATTTTATAATGTTCTGTGGATACAAAAACACGTCTTAATGATTTTTCTAAGTCTTACGGAAAATTATAAAATCATTAACAAATATCTGCAATAACCTTCCAATCCATTCATGTGAATGTATACATTAAGACGTGTTTTTGTAAGATTTACACGTGTGTTAATTTGGATTAACAAATGTGTTAATCATGAACTCTCATGATTCTGGTTAACCCATATACGGAAGGATTTTGAAGATAAAACTAATCTATCAGAATCACTATATTTCATAAACTAATATCCACATTAAGCTTCTAGATACAATTTATGTAAATGTATACAATAAAGCGTGTTTTTATTTATATTAACACATGTGTTAATGTGTATTAACACATGCGTTAATCTTTAACTCCTGTGGTTCTATTTAATCTCATATCGTAAGGATTTTTATAAAAACAATATTCTTTGAGTCTCAGTATGCATGATATAATAAAAATATACGTTGACCTTCTACTTCCAATTCATGTTAATGAGGATTAACACATGTGTTAACCTTGAAGTGTCGTGATTCTATTTAACCTCTCAGCATAAGGATATTTAAACTCAATTGTGGCATCTAAGTCTCACGGAACATTATAATATCATGAACAAATATCTGCAATAACCTTCCAATCCATTCATGTGAATGTACACATTAAGACGTGTTTTTGTAAGATTAACATGTGTCTTAATTTGGATTAATACATGTGTTAATAATGAACTCTCATGATTCTGGTTAACCCATATACGGAAGGTTTTTGAAGATAAATAGTAATCTATCAGAATCACTAAATTTCATAAACTAATATCCACATTAAGCTTCTATATATAATTTATGTAAATGTATACAATAAAGCGTGTTTTTTTTATATTAACACATGTGTTAATGTGTATTAACACATGCGTTAATCTTTAACTCCCGTGGTTCTACTTAACCTCATAGCGTAAGGATTTTCATACAAAACAATGGTCTTTTGAGTTGCCGTATGCATGATATAGTAACAATGTACGTTGACCTTCTACTTCCAATTCATCTTAATGAGAATTAACACATGTGTTAATCATGAAGTGTCGTGATTCTGGTTAACCTCTCAGCTTGATGATATTCAAACTAAATTGTGACATCTTAGTCCCACGGAACATTGGAAAATCATTAATTAATATCTACATTAACCTTCTAAACCATTTCATGTGAATTATACATTAAGACGTGTTTTTTTTGGTAGATTAATACGTGTGGTAATTTGGATTAACACATGTGCTGATCATAAACTCTCAGCATTTTGTTTATCCTCTATACAGAAGGATATTGAAGTTAAACAGTAGGTAATCAAAATCATTAAATATGATAAATTAATATCCATATTAAGTTCTAGATATAATTCTTGTAAATGTATAAAATAAAGTGTGTTTTTATTTAGGTTAACACATGTGTTAATGTGTATTAACACTTGTGTTAATCATAAACTTCCGTGATTCTAGTTAACCTCTTACTGTACGGATTTATATACAAAACAATGGCCTTTGAGTCTCAGTAAGCATGATATAATAACAATCTACGTTGACATTCTACTTCCAATTCATTTCAATGAGGATTAACACATGTGTTAATCTTGAAGTGTCATGATTCTGTTTAACCTCTCGGCATAAGGCTATTCCAACTCAATTGTGGCATCTAAATAGCACGGAACATTATAAAATCCTTAATTAATATCTACAATAACCTTCCAATACATTTCATGTGAGTGTATCCATTAAGACGTGTTTTGTAAGATTAACACGTGTGTTAATTTGGATTAAAACATGTATTAATCATGAACTCTCATGATTCTGGTTCACCCATATACGGAAGGATTTTGAAGATAAAAAGTAATCTATCAGAATCACTAAATTTCATAAACTAATATCCACATTAAGCTTCTAGATACAATTTATGTAAATGTATACAATAAAGCGTGTTTTTATTTATATTAACACATGTGTTAATGTGTATTAACACATGCGTTAATCTTTAACTCATGTGGTTCTACTTAACCTCATATCGTAAGGATTTTCATACAAAACAATAGTCTTTGAGTCTCAGTATGAATGATATAATAACAATATACGTTGACCTTCTACTTCCAATTCATGTTAATGAGGATTAACACATGTGTTAACCTTGAAGTGTCGTGATTCTATTTAACCTCTCAGCATAAGGATATTTAAACTCAATTGTGGCATCTAAGTCTCACAGAACATTATAAAATCATTAACAAATATCTGCAATAACCTTCCAATCCATTCATGTGAATGTATACATTAAGACGTGTTTCTGTAAGATTAACATGTGTGTTAATTTGGATTAACACATGTGTTAATAATGAACTCTCATGATTCTGGTTAACCCATATACGGAAGGTTTTTGAAGATAAATAGTAATCTATCAGAATCACTAAATTTCATAAACTAATATCCACATTAAGCTTCTAGATATAATTTATGTAAATGTATACAATAAAGCGTGTTTTTTTATATTAACATATGTGTTAATGTGTATTAACACATGCGTTAATCTTTAACTCCCGTGGTTCTACTTAACCTCATAGCGTAAGGATTTTCATACAAAACAATGGTCTTCTGAGTCGTAGTATGCATGATATAATAACAATATACGTTGACCTTCTACTTCCAATTCATCTTAATGAGAATTAACACATGTGTTAACCATGAAGTGTCGTGATTCTGGTTAACCTCTCAGCTTGATGATATTCAAACTAAATTGTGGCATCTTAGTCCCACGGAACATTGGAAAATCATTAATTAATATCTACATGAACCTTCTAAACCATTTCATGTGAATTATACATTAAGACGTGTTTTTTTTGGTAGATTAATACGTGTGGTAATTTGGATTAACACATGTGCTAATCATAAACTCTCAGCATTTTATTTAACCTCTATACAGAAGGATATTGAAGTTAAACAGTAGGTAATCAAAATCACTAAATATGATAAATTAATATCCATATTAAGTTCAGATATAATTCTTGTAAATGTATAAAATAAAGTGTGTTTTTATTTAGGTTAACACATGTGTTAATGTGTATTAACACCTGTGTTAATCATAAACTTTTCCGTGATTCTAGTTAACCTCTTAGTGTAAGGATTTATATACAAAACAACGGCCTTTGAGTCTCAGTAAGCATGATATAATAACAATCTACGTTGACATTCTACTTCCAATTCATTTTAATGAGGATATCCACATTAAGATTCTAGATACAATTTATGTAAATGTATACACTAAAGCCTGTTTTTATTTATATTAACACATGTGTTAATGTGTATTAACACAAGCGTTAATCTTTAACTTCTGTGGTTCTACTTAACCTCATATCGTAAGGATTTCAAACAAAACAATAGTCTTTGAGTCTCAGTATGCATGATATAATAACAATATGCATTGACCTTCTACTTCCAATTCATGTTAATGAGGATTAACACATTGTTAACCTTGAAGTGTCGTGATTCTATTTAACCTTTCTGCATAAGCATATTTAAACTCAATTATGGCATCTAAGTCTCACAGAACATTATAAAATCATTAACAAATATCTGCAATAACCTTCCAATCCATTCATGTGAATATATACATTAAGACGTGTTTTTGTAAGATTAACATGTGTGTTAATTTGGATTAACACATGTGTTAATAATGAACTCTCATGATTCTGGTTAACCCATATACGGAAGGATTTTGAAGATAAAAGTAATCTATCAGAAACACTAAATTTCATGAACTAATATCCACATTAAGGTTCAATATACAATTTTTGTAAATGTATACAATAAAGCGTGTTTTAATTTATATTAACACATGTGTTAATGTGTATTAACACATGCGTTAATCTTTAACTCCTGTGGTTCTACTTAACCTCATATCGTAAGGATTTTCATAAAAACAATAGTCTTTGAGTCTCAGTATGCATGATATAATAACAATATACGTTGACCTTCTACTTCCAATTCATGTTAATGAGGATTAACACATGTGTTAACCTTGAAGTGTCGTGATTCTACTTAACCTCTCTGTATAAGCATATTTAAACTCAATAGTGGCATCTAAGTCTCACAAAACAATCGTTAACAAATATCTGCAATAACTTTCCAATCCATTCATGTGAATGTATACATTAAGACGTGTTTTTGTAAGATTAACATGTGTGTTAATTTGGATTAACACATGTGTTAATAATGAACTCTCATGATTCTGGTTAACCCATATACGGAAGGTTTTTGAAGATAAATAGTAACCAATCAGAATCACTAAATTTCATAAACTAATATCCACATTAAGCTTCTAGATACAATTTATTTAAATGTATAGAATAAAGTGTGTTTTTATTTATATTAACGCATGTGTTAATGTGTATTAACACATGTGTTAATCTTTAACTCCTGTGGTTCTACTTAACCTTATATCGTAAGGATTTTCATAAAAACTATAGTCTTTGAGTCTCAGTATGCATGATATAATAACAATATACGTTGACCTTCTACTTCCAATTCATATTAATGAGGATTAACACATGTGTTAACCTTGAAGTGTCATGATTCTATTTTTTTTGGAAAAAGGGGAAGACCCCGGCAAACATTTATTGATAATAAAAGTTACAAACAAAGACTAGCCCAAGTCCGGGACATAGACCCAAGACAAAGGACAAGCCCAAAAACAAAAACAAAAAACAAAAACGGGCCAACTAACAAAAAACCTAAGCCCTCACCACAATGTTATATGACCAACAAAGGCCCAACAAATACAATCTAAAATAACAAGTCTTCACCACTCGTTCCATCCAAGCCCAAGCCCAATAGTCTCTAGATCGTATGAAACCTTTCTTGTCCATCATCAGCCCAATGAAACTACCAGGATATTCAATTAAGTCCATACCCATCTTGCTATTATCCAGCCCAAACTCACAATGCCACCATCTACCCTTCATATGCTCACCAGTCCATTCGTAATCCATCCCAACAAAGCATTTCAGACAATCAATCCAATGGTCCAGACTTATGACAATCCAATCAAATATTCTCGGCCCACTAATCATAAAACTCTTTCCCAGCCTACTAAAAATCCCATCATAACCATTCAATATCCACCACCTACAGGCCCAAAACCATTGAACTCTATCCTTAATATCCCAGACCCAATACACCCATTTCCACTTAACTTCAAGCCGTATTCTATGATCTGTGAACCAAAAAACTCTCCAGAAATAACCAGTAACCAGCCAAACTACCATATCCTCCCTGATATATATGATACTAACAAAAAGTTCAAAACACAAACTACACCCATACATAAAAAGGATCCCATTTAACCATTTCATAGAACAAATAGGTTCCAGGATGGATTTAGTACACCACTTCCTTAGCTCACAAACAAGCTCATGAAACACACATTCATGAGTAACCATAAGAAACAAAAACAGATCATGGCCTTTTGAGACCTCCATAAACAAACTGGCACCATTAACCTGAAATGCTCTCAAGGCACCATCCCTGAACCAAAACAGAGAAGAATGAACCTTGACTATGATTCTAAGAACCAAAATCAAGAGTAGCATAATCCCATTAAAAACCACAACTAAGAAATCCCAACAATGCCTGCCTTCTTTAGGAACTTCCACCAGTGTAGTGGCTTTGCTAGACATGCTAGGATCCTTAATTTTCATTCTTCTCAACAAATAACCACCAAAAAACACTATAGGAACATACCAGAGCCATACAACAGACAGCATGCTACAAAGCAAGCCTTGGGTAACAACAACACCCTTAACCACCCTGCATTCACAACACATTCTGCTCCATTCTTTACACACCTTCCCAGTCATATGCCAGATCCTGCAACTTGGCTCAAAAGAGCTGAAACCTACATCAACACTCCCAAAACATTGCATAATCTTCCTAAAAAAGACCATACTACCCCTGCACCTTATTATACTGTTAACACCATCAAAACCACTCCTCCAGTTGAATCCATTGTCCAGGCTGCATAACCATTTAACCACATTCATAATTAACCCATCACCTCCAGCCCAACCCAAGGATCCCCACCCACCAACAGTCCCAAGTGGGACAGACTCAACAGACTCAAGATTGGTAAAATAAGAAAAAGGTCTATAAAAGATTACCAAACAAAAATTGAGGGTTTCCATGCTACTATGCAGTGCTAAAAAAGAAAAATAAAACCAGAGAAATAATGTCCTACTAATAGTAGCATGGTCCATCCTTATGTCTCCCTGGTGTAAGCTCCCCCTGAGCAAAAAACCTATACCTCCTTCAACAAACGCTGAGCCAGTCCAGGGTGCCAAAAATAGACCAAAGTCCCTGACCAGCAGAATTCCCATATAATAAATGTAAACCCCTCCCTTCCCATCCCAGAAGCAACTCAAAGCAGAAGGACAGAGTTTGAAATGAATACAGATATCTACCCATAACGCTTTTAGTCTCCAGATTCCACCTTATTCCCATAAAGATCCCACCCCCCTGAGCAAGTGCTCATATATAAACTCACACAGGCTAAAAAGACCAAAACTCACCCAAAAACAACAAAGGTTTCTGTTCCATTGCAAGGAGCTAAAAAAGCAAATAAAATAAAAAATAGAAAGAAAGGGTAATAATGACCTACAAGCAATGAAACAGTCCATCCTTATCTCTCCAGTGGCTATGCAAACCTCCTGCATACTAGAACCTATATCCCAGGCTAGGGTAAAAGCAAACCAAAGAGTAAAAGAAGTACTACTAAGGCTGCAATTTCCTAAGATCCTATGTTTCAACAACATGAAAAACCACACAGGTGTATGAAAGACACACCTTAACACCATAATAGGGAAGGAACTATTTCTAAGTTTAACTACCCAAGGCCATTTCCAGTACCTCCAAACTCCTTGGTTCTCAATATAACCCCCTCCCCAACTCCAAAAGGAGTGGACTGACACAAGACACAAAACCAAGAAAAGGTTTGGAATCAAAGCAAATAACAGGTTTTCAGGGCCATATCTGGTGCTAGAAAAAGAAAAACACACAAGAAACAAAGAGACCCTATTGATATGACCCTGATCCATCCTTATAACTCCCAGTTTAAGTCTTATCCCAAGACATTCAAAACCTATACCCATAATAGGAAAGGACAGGAAGACCACAGGAATTAAAGTGAGAACACTCCTCATAGAACCAAGCCTGTGATTACACAAACCTCTGACTCCAAAAAACCATTCAACACACACAGTGGAAGAGAAAGGAAGCCACAAGGGCCAGATCACTACCCATCGCTGAAAGAACCACCAAATAACTTCCAAATTCCCAAAATACCCCCCACCCCAGTACTTGACACACTGCAAAACCATATTACCCAAACCACCATCCCTGTATACCACATTACCCAACAAATTACCATGCCTCAGGTTATTAAATCGACACAAATGAGACACATTAACAACAAGAACCCCACACCACAAACCCATCCCCAGACCCCAACATAAACAAAGAAATAATAACATAAACATATTAAAAAACCTGTTTATGAGGGTCCTTCCATACCACCTTGAATCCCCACATCTTGCTAAAATGAACACTGCCAGGAGTGGCATATATCTTGAGCCCCAGCAACCTTAGCCTGACATTCTCCTTGATAATGCTACACAACTCCTCCACAGGCCTAGATTTTTGCTGAAAGAGCCTCCAATTTCTTTCCTGCCATATAAAATACACCATAGCAGCTAGCATTAGTCTTTGAATAATGCCTTTAACTGATTTCCTCCCAGTATTTCCTGCCATGACTGCAACACACTCCTCTAAATTAGCTGGCATATCCTTCAGTTCTGCCATATCTTTAAGTTTATCCCAAACTAAAGAAGGATAAGAGCATTCAAAAAATAAGTGCTGATGACTATCCTTAACTAACCCACAGAATGGACAAACCAAATCATCCCTAACATCCCAGTTTAGCAATCTATCTTGAGTAAGCAGTCTTTGTTGACAGGCCAACCATAGGATGAAAGCATGTCTAGGAATGGCTTGGCTAAACCAAACAACTTTAGCCCAAGGAACCTCATCCTTCTGAAAACTAAGATCTTTAAACACAACCTTGGTTTCAAATCCCACAAGAGTCTCTTCCTTAGTCCTCCAAAAAGTACAATCCTTCTTACCCATAATCAGCATAGGTGGTCTCATTTGAAAAAGACAAGGAAACTTCCTAACCCATTCCTGAGGCCAATTCCAACATCCATTACTTATCACATCAGCCACTTTAGTAAAGAGATTGTAACCAGCACCATGAATGTCTCTAGGGGAAATAAACAGACTCAAAGGGCTCAGGGGACACCAATTATCATACCACACAGAAGTGGACATCCCATCCCCTATACTTTGAAGACAATGAGACCAAACAAGTTCCCTATTATCCAAGAGGCTTTTCCAACTCCAACAAGAACCATCCCTTTTCCTAAAACCCCAAAAACTTAACCCCTTCAACCTATAAGCGTTGATCCATCTAGTCCAAATGGTTTCTTTCCCAGTAACCAGATTCCAAATGTGCCTAGACAGTAAAGCTTGGTTTTTAATCTTCAAAGACTTTATCCCAAGCCCACCTTGACTCCTAGGGAAACATACTGACTCCCAAGAGACTCTCACTTTACCTCTAGCAGCATCATTTTGAGCCCAAAGGAATCTGTTCATCAATCTCTCAATGTCTTCAATAACATTATTAGGCAGGAGAAAAACCGAAGCCCAATACACTTGAAGAGAAGACAAAACAGATTTGAGAAGTTGCAATCTTCCAGCAAAGGAGAGAGATTTGTTCTTCCAATCATCAAGCCTCTTCCTAACTTTATCAACAAGCACTGCACAGTCCTTAGCATACATTCTTTTAGAAAGCAGGGGAACTCCAAGGTATCTCACTGGTAGCACCCCAACCTTAAAAGGAAGGATGTTTTTCAGTCTATCCTGCAAAGAACTAGAAACATTGCCAAAGTACATAGTACTTTTGCTCATATTAGGTAACAATCCTGACACTGAACTAAACTCCTCCAGAGCAGCTTTCACCACTCTAACAGAAGCAAAATCTGCATGACAAAACACTAAAAGATCATCAGCAAAACAAACATGTGTTAAATTTAACTCCTCACAGCACCAATGATATTGAAAATTGCCTTCCTCAGCAATTTTCCTGTCAAAAATCAGTTTTAAGACCTGCATAACAATAGTAAACAGGTAAGGAGACATTGGATCCCCCTGCCTAAGACCTCTCTTACCCTGAAAAAAGCCAAACACCTCTCCATTCACATTAATAGAGTAGGCAGCAGAACGAATACAAGTCATAATCCAGGATATCATACAAGGATGGAACCCAAAATTTCTCAAACAGGCTTCCAGAAAGTCATGATTGACAGTATCATAAGCTTTCTGCAAATCAATTTTCAAAGCAACTCTAGGGGTTCTAACCTTCCTATGATAGTTCCTAAGCAGCTCCTGAGTAAGCAGGATATTATCACTAATTTGCCTACCAGGAATGAAGGCACTTTGGCACTCATTAACAATCAAATCTAAAGAACCCTTAATTCTCTCACAAATGATCTTAGAGATACACTTATAAAGAACATTACAGCAGGCTATAGGACGAAAATCAGTGACACAACTAGCATTAGAGCATTTAGGGACCAAAGAGATGATGGTAGCATTCACCTCCTTTAGAAGCTTACCATTAAAGAAGAATTCTTTAATAGCAAAACAAACTTCCTCCCCAATAATGCTCCAAGCAGACTTAAAGAACTTGTAAGAGAACCCATCAGGGCCAGGAGCCTTGTCTATATCTATATCAAATAAGGCCTTCTTAATTTCCTCATTAGTGATCTCACTCACCATACTATCAGCCACATCCCTAGGGATTCTGGAAACAAATAAAGAATTTGGATCCCTTAGAGCATCCACCCTCACATTACTTCCCATAAAGCCCTCAAAATGCTTAACAAACACATCCCCAACCCCACTACCCTCAAAGTAATTACCATTTTTGTCAAGCACAGAGTTAATTCTACTTCTACTCAATTTACCCTTAATGACCTTATGAAAATAAGATGTATTTTGGTCCCCTGCCCTTAGCCATTCCACTTTGGCCTTCTGCTTAAGAAAAAGCTCCTCATCAACCATAGCCTTCTTAAGGGCATTGACTAAACTAATTTCAACCTCCCTTAACTCAGGATTATGAGGATCCTCAACCATATCCTCCTGAGCCCTTCCCAAGTCCTTGGTTAAAGTTTTCACTTTCTCAGTCAGGTCCCCACTCTCCCTTCCCAGTTTCCTAAGAGGATTTTTCAACTTCTTTAGTTTATTAACTACAGAATACATTGCACACCCCTGAACATTCTCTTTCCAAACAGACTCAACTATAGGCAGGAACCCTGGCTTGCTAGCAAGATGATTCATAAATTTAAATTGCCTAGGCTTCCATTGTGACAGACCCCTTAAGGTTAAAACAGCTGGAGAGTGATCAGAGTAATAAAAGGGAAGAAAAGAAGCCACACATCCCTTAAAAATATTCAAAAAAGAGTTATTACTCATGATCCTATCCAACTTTTTTAACAATCCTGAGGTTTTGCCTGGGGTTTTATTCCAGGTAAATTTCAGACCAGAAAAAGGGACATCATCCATACAAATATCCTGACAACACTCTCTAAAGTCTAACATGGAAGCATTAACATCAGAACTACCCATAGACTTCTCACAAGGGTCAAGGATAACACTAAAATCCCCCATGATAACCCAGGGATCATCCTTAACAGTACTCCCAAACCTTCTCAAGTCCTGCCACAGAACTTTCCTTTGGAATCCCCTAACACACCCATATAAAAAGGAACAAAAAAATCCAGGAGATCCATTAAGAGGTTTAACTAAACAATGAATAACCTGAGATGTGCTTTCCAAAACCATAACATCAACCAAATTGGGTTTCCAAGCCACTATAATCCTAACCCAATTGGCACAATACTGTCTATTAGATACCCATTCCCAGTTATTTAAAACCCTCCCACAAACCTTATTTAGATTTTGCCCCTTAACATGAGATTCAAGTAAACAACACAACCCAATATCCTTATCATTTAGAACACTCATAACCTGGTCCTGGTTAGAAAAATTTGTGAGACCCCTCACATTCCAGGACATAATATTCAGGTTTTGAACATTCATTGTAAACCAACATCAGTAGAAGAAGAGGACAATACCTGACCCCCCTTGAGATATTAGTTCCATCCAACTTCATAAATTCTGCAGTCTCATCATCCTCTGAAGATACTTCAACCTCCTCATTGTCAACCTGAATGTTCACCACATCCTCATCAGCCTCCAAATCTTGAGCCAAACACATTAATCCTGCAATAAATTCATACTTACTACACATAATAGAAAAGAATTTATATTGAGCAAAAGACCAGGAGGATATAACTTCCCTTTTTGGAACTTCTTGGTTGTTAATATAGCCCATCAGTTCCTTCTTCTGTTCCTCTGATATCCCTTTGTAGTAATCATCCAAAGACTGAGTAATAATCTTCTCCTTTTTGATACCATTAGCAACATCAGGCTTAGCACCATTCCCTTGTTGATCAGTTAGCATATCACCCTCATCCACAATACTACTTAAATTTTCTAAGACTTCAAAAGGATTCCTCACCTCAATACCACCACTACCCTCATTAGAATTTTGCTGCCTGCCATTATTCTTCACCCTGTATTCCTTTCCTGAGTTTCTCATACCACTGTTACCCTTAACACCCCCTTGGTTACCCTTAACTCCCCCTGAATTACCCTTAACACCTCCATCACCCTTCTTAATACCCTGACCACCTCTACCCTGTTGCATACTTTGACCTGGTTGATTCTTACTAGAACTAGCAGCCTGCCCATTCTGTCTGTTCTCCTTACCATCTCCATCAGTTTGGACATTTTTACCCTTAACATTCTCACTACTTCCCTGACCATTCTTCATATGCAGATTAATAACAGGCTTCAAAACATTTCTTCTTCCCACATACTGGTATCCCTCATTGTCAAACTGCACACTCTTCTTCACCTCTGACCCACTGTTCTTCAACTCATCAGCTTTCTTTTGCCTGGCCAGTTTTTCCTCCTCAGTTAATTCTCTGACATTACATTCCTCATACTTATGACCATATACCCTACAATGCCTACAGTGAACAGGCATTTTAGGATATGTTATCTTTATATCCACTGTAGATTGAGCACCATTCTCCTCTCCCATATACACAGCCTTAACTGAAATAGGATATACATCCAGGACAGGGGTATCAACCAAAATCCTTGCAAAGTTAGCTGTGTCCCCCTTAGCACATTTGTCAATTGTAACAGCATCAAAGGTGATAGGATTCCCAATACAACTACCAATACCACACAGACCCTCTTTATCCCACAATTCTGCTGGTATTCCACTTACTGTAATCCAGATGGGGACTGATTTCGGTTCTGGTTTTGCTAAGTTTACCCCAGCTTCCCATCTCTTCAAGCAAAGGGGAATAGTTCTTATTGTCCAAGGACCTGCCTTTAATACTTCCTCAATGCCCTTCTCAGACTTGAACTTGAAGTAGAAAACCCCATTGCCATTAGAAGTAACCTCTACAAGGCCATACACTTTCCACATTCTAAGTAAATGAAACCTTGCCCATGAAAGAGTACAATCAGTACCCACAAAGTACCCATACAAATACAGCCTGTATTTCTCTCTGACAGCAGCCACCACTTCTTTCTTTATTAGTATAACTCTCTCACCATTTTCCAACACAGTGGGCTCTATGTAAGAAATAGACTTCACCACATTATCCCTGTCCTTCCCAGTGACAGCTCTAGCATATGAAACACCAGCTTCCCCATCAGTACCCTGCCCCTCCTTCTTCTTTAGGTTCACATCTCCTTCATTCCCCTGATTATTTATTCCCATTTGCAGCTTAGCCAACTCCACACTTCTAATTTCTAACTCTCTTTTCTGCTTATCCAATTCAACCTTTTGTTTCTCCATGAAAGCAACCTGCTCAGCAATCACCTTATCAATATTACTGATCACTTTACCAGACTCATCCAGTTTAGCATCAAAAACAACTTTAGGCACAATAGGAATGTTCCCAAGGACCCCTTCCATTGATGAATTATGAACATGAGCCTGGTTTCCATCCTTAGGCCTGCACAGCATTTTAAACTTGCTCAATCTATACTTCATAGCATCCATGATTTCTTTCATAGTCTTCTTGACATAAACTTTCTTAGACACTTTTTCCCTTAACTTAGGTCCTTTAGACTCAGAGGCTACCCCATTCCCATCTTTGTCCATAGCAGTAATAGCCTCATCCATCTCCAACTCATTAAAACAATTTTCACCAAAAGTAACAGTCTCATGATAAAGAGATGGCCCTGTATCACATTCTGGCAGATCAGGTATCTTTCCCACATTAAACCCAGCCTTCACAAACTCCTTACAAGCCTGAATACCCCTCCTTCTAGCACTCTCCCCTTCCCTTTTGTACTTCAGAAGATTTATAACTCTCTTTCCCATTGGTGTTACAACCAGTTCAGGAGGTTTCTCAGGTTCAGCTCTTCTTTTCTTCCCAGCACCCTTAGTAACACACACAGGAACCTCATCAATAAAACAATTCTGAATGTCATACAGAACCTTTTCCCTATACAATATCTTCCTTTTAAGTAATAAAGCCAAGGTCTGAGCCAACTCAACAGTACTCTCTTCCTCCATATCAACCTGTTCAGAGGATTGTGTTCCTGGATCCTGAACAGGCCTCCTAAAACCACATATGATCTTATGCCAACCACTAGACCACTGGTCATTAAATGCTGCAGACAAAGCTGACACCAATAAATCCCCTGCCCCAAAAAAACTATCCACACTCTTCCCTTGACCAGCCTCTCTAAACATTAGACTACAATGTTTATGAAATTCAGTATTAAGGCTATCAGAGAAAAACGGGACCACAGTAGACAATCCCTTACACTCCACAGTCAACCATTTAGCAGATTCAATATCAAACCACACATCATCCAAAAGCTTACAGTCTCTTCTAATCACAAATTCAGAACCTATTTTCACCATAAGACACTTAAACTCTTCTTCAAATTTACAATCACCCACAGCTTGAAGCAAGAACAAATGCATATATCTGGTAAAAATAGGATCTAACTCAGAATTGCCAATGAATCTAAGTATCATACCTTCAAGGACAGGATCAAAGGCAGACAGAGGACCCTCAGGAGCAGGGATAGAAGCATATACTGGATTACCATTCCTGTTCGAAATTAGAATTCGAATCATGTGCTTCCCTGAATCAGACTTAGGAGTGTTATAGAACAAGTTACTGTTAGCAATCGATTCAGCAAACACTTTAGGAACCAGCCCTTGCACATTCATAAACCAATTATCTGCACAAGGGTTACGCATCAATGGAACAGTAGCATCATGCTTCAAAACAGAATCCGAAGAGTTACTCTGCAATTCCGTGTCGTTAATTTGCATATTATCACCAGAGAATTGAGAATCCATCATCGAATCAGTTGTCAGATGAACAGCATGAATATTCGACACAGGATCTGGAGGTTTTGCCTTCAAATGATTCGAATTACCCATTTGCAGCACCGGAATCATTGATTAGAACAATAATCAATGAACAACGATTGTTAATCAGTAGGAAGATTGAACAATCTGAGGAAGAAAACGAAGAAAAAAGCGGGAAAAAGAAAATCGCCTATAATCGCCAAAATCGCCGGACAAGAGAGAGAACGAGGAGTGTGCAAATGATAGGGTTTTGTCATGATTCTATTTAACCTCTCAGCATAAGGATATTTAAACTAAATTGTGGCATCTAAGTCTCACGGAACATTATAAAATCATTAATTAATATCTGCAATAACCTTCCAATCCATTCATGTGAATGTATACATTAAGACGTGTTTTTTGTTAGATTAATACGTGTGGTAATTTGGATTAACACATGTGCTAATCATAAACTCTCAGTATTTTGTTTAACCTCTATACAGAGGATATTGAAGTTAAACAGTAGTCTATAAGAATTACTAAATATGATAAATTAATATCCATATTAAGTTCTTGATATAATTCATGTAAATGTATAAAATAAAGTGTGTTTTTACTTAGGTTAACACATGTGTTAATGTGTATTAACACTTGTGTTAATCATAAACTTCCATGATTCTAGTTAACCTCTTAGTGTAAGGATATATACACAAAACAACGGCCTTTGAGTCTTAGGAAGCATGATATAATAACAATCTACGTTGACTTTCTACTTCCAATTCATGTTAATGAGGATTAACACATGTGTTAATCATGAAGTGTCGTGATTCTGTTTAACCTCTCGGATAAGGATATTCCAACTCAATTGTGGCATCTAAATCTCACAGAACATTATAAAACCATTAATTAATATTGGCAATAACCTTCCAATACATTTGATGTGAGTTTATACATTAAGACGTGTTTTGTAAGATTAACACGTGTGTTAATTTGGATTAAAACATGTGTTAATCATGAACTCTCATGATTCTGGTTAACCCATATACGGAAGGATTTTGAAGATAAAAGTAATCTATCAGAATCACTAAATTTCATAAACTAATATACACATTAAGCTTCTAGATACAATTTATGTAAATGTATACAATAAAGCGTGTTTTTATTTATATTAACACATGTGTTAATGTGAATTAACACATGCGTTAATCTTTAACTTCTGTGGTTCTACTTAACCTCATATCGTAAGGAATTTCATACAATACAATAGTCTTTGAGTCTCACTATGCATGATATAATAACAATATGTGTTGACCTTCTACTTCCAATTCATGTTAATGAGGATTAACACATGTGTTAACCTTGAAGTGTCGTGATTCTATTTAACCTTTCTGCATAAGAATATTTAAACTCAAGTGTGGCATCTAAGTCTCAAAGAACATTATAAAATCATTGACAAATATCTGCAATAACCTTCCAATCCATTCATGTGAATGTATACATTAAGACGTGTTTTTGTAAGATTAACATGTGTGTTAATTTGGATTAATACATGTGTTAATAATGAACTCTCATGTTTCTGGTTAACCCATATACGGAAGGATTTTTAAGATAAAAGTAATCTATCGGAATCACTAAATTTCATAAACTAATATCCACATTACGTTCAAGATACAATTTATGTAAATGTATACAATAAAGCGTGTTTTTATTTATATTAACACATGTGTTAATATGTATTAACACATGTGTTAATCTTTAACTCCCGTGGTTCTACTTAACCTCATATCGTAAGGATTTTCATTAAAACAATAGTCTTTGAGTCTCAGTATGCATGATATAATAACAATATACGTTGACCTTCTACTTCCAATTCATGTTAATGAGGATTAACACATGTGTTAACCTTGAAGTGTCGTGATTCTATTTAACCTCTCTGCATAAGCATATTTAAACTCAATTGTGGCATCTAAGTCTCACAGAACATTATGAAATCATTAACAAATATCTGCAATAACCTTCCAATCCATTCATGTGAATGTATACATTAAGACGTGTTTTTGTAAGATTAACATGTGTGTTAATTTGGATTAACACATGTGTTAATGATGAACTCTCATGATTCTAGTTAACCCATATACGGAAGGTTTTTGAAGATAAATATCACTAAATTTCATAAACTAATATCCACATTAAGCTTCTAGATACAATTTATGTAAATGTATACAATAAAGCGTATTTTTATTTATATTAACACATGTGTTAATGTGTATTAACACATGTGTTAATCTTTAACTCCTGTGGTTCTACATAACCTCATATCGTAAGGATTTTCATAAAAACTATAGTCTTTGAGTCTCAGTATGCATGATATAATAACAATATACATTGACCTTATACTTCCAATTCATGTCAATGAGGATTAACACATGTGTTAACATTGAAGTGTCATGATTCTATTTAACCTCTCAGCATAAGGATATTTAAACTCAATTGGGGCATCCAAGTCTCATGGAACATTATAAAATCATTAATTAATATCCGCAATAACCTTCCAATCCATTAATGTGAATGTATACATTAAGACATGTTTTTTTGTTATATTAATACGTGTGGTAATTTGGATTACAACATGTGCTAATCATAAACTCTCAGTATTTTGTTTAACCTCTATACAGAACGATATTGAAGTTAAACATTAGTCTATAAGAATTACTAAGTATGATAAATTAATATCCATACTATGTTCTAGATATAATTCATGTAAATGTATAAAATAAAGTGTGTTTTTACTTAGGTTAACACATGCGTTAATGTGTATTGACACTTGTGTTAATCATAAACTTCCATGATTCTAGTTAACCTCTTAGTGTAAGGATATATACACAAAACACCGGCCTTTGAGTCTTCGGAAGCATGATATAATAACAATCTACGTTTACTTTCTACTTCCAATTCATGTTAATGAGGATTAACACATGTGTTAATCATGAAGTGTCGTGATTCTGTTTAACCTCTCGGCATAAGGATATTCCAACTCAATTGTGGCATCTAAATCTCACGGAACATTATAAAATCATTAATTAATATCGGCAATAACCTTCCAATACATTTCATGTGAGTGTATACATTAAGACGTGTTTTGTAAGATTAACACATGTGTTAATTTGGATTAAAACATGTGTTAATCATGAACTCTCATGATTCTGGTTAACCCATATACGGAAGGATTTTGAAGATAAAAAGTAATCTATCAGAATCACTAAATTTCATAAACTAATATCCACATTAAGCTTCTAGATACAATTTATGTAAATGTATACAATAAAGCGTGTTTTTATTTATATTAACATATGTGTTAATGTGTATTAACACATGCGTTAATCTTTAACTCCTGTGGTTCTACTTAACCTCATATCGTAAGGATTTTCATACAAAACAATATTCTTTGAGTCTCAGTATGCATGATATAATAACAATATGCGTTGACCTTCTACTTCCAATTCATGTTAATGAGGATTAACACATGTGTTAACCTAGAAGTGTCGTGATTCTATTTAACCTCTCTGTATAAGCATATTTAAACTCAATTGTGGCATCTAAGTCTCACAGAACATTATAAAACATTAACAAATATCTGCAATAACCTTCCAATCCATTCATGTGAATGTATACATTAAGACGTGTTTTTGTAAGATTAACGTGTGTGTTAATTTGGATTACACATGTGTTAATAATGAACTCTCATGATTCTGGTTAACCCATATACGGAAGGATTTTGAAGATAAAAGTAATCTATCTGAATCACTAAATTTCATAAACTAATATCCGCATTAAGGTTCAAGATACAATTTATGTAAATGTATACAATAAAGCGTGTATTTATTTATATTAACACATGTGTTAATGTGTATTAACACATGCGTTAATCTTTAACTCCTGTGGTTCTACTTAACCTCATATCGTAAGGATTTTCATAAAAACAATAGTCTTTGAGTCTCAGTATGCATGATATAATAACAATATACGTTGACCTTCTACTTCCAATTCAAGTTAATGAGGATTAACACATGTGTTAACCTTGAAGTGTCGTGATTCTATTTAACCTCTCTTCATAAGCATATTTAAACTCAATTGTGGCATCTAAGTCTCACAGAACATTATAAAATCATTAACAAATATCTGCAATAACCTTCCAATCCATTCATGTGAATGTATACACTAAGACGTGGTTTTGTAAGATTAACATGTGTGTTAATTTGGATTAACACATGTGTTAATAATGAACTCTCATGATTCTGGTTAACCCATATACGGAAGGTTTTTGAAGATAAATAGTAACCTATCAGAATCACTAAATTTCATAAACTAATATCCACATTAAGCTTCAAGATATATTTTATGTAAATGTATACAATGAAGCGTGTTATTTTATTTTAACACATGTGTTAATGTGTATTAACACATGAGTTAATCTTTAACTTCCGTGGTTCTACTTTACATCATAGCGTATGGATTTTCATACAAAACAATGGTATTTGAGTCTCAGTATGCATGATATAATAACAATATACGTTGACCTTATACTTCCAATTCATGTTAATGTGAATTAACACATGTGTTAACCTTGAAGTGTCGTAATTCTTGTTAACTTCTCAGCCTGATGATATTCAAACTAAGTTGTGGCATCTTAGTCCCACGGAACATTGTAATATCATTAATTAATATCTACATTAACCTTCTAAACCATTTCATGTGAATTATACATTAAGACATGTTTTTTTTGTAGATTAATACGTGTGGTTATTTGGATTAACACATGTGCTAATCATAAACTCTTAGTCTATCAGAATCACTAAATATGATAAATTAATATCCATATTAAATTCTAGATATAATTCATGTAAATGTATAAAATAAAGTGTGTTTTTATTTAGGTTAACACATGTGTTAATGGGTATTAACACTTGTGTTAATCATAAACTTTCATGCTTTTAGTTAACCTCTTAGTGTAAGGATTTATATACAAAACAACGGCCTTTGAGTCTCTGTAAGCATGATATAATAACAATCTACGTTGACCTTTTACTTCCAGTTCATGTTAATGAGGATTAACACATGTGTTAACCTTGATGTGTCGTGATTATATTTAACCTCTCAGCATGAGGATATTTAAACTCAATTGTGGCATCTAAGTCTCACGGAACCTTATAAAATCATTAATTAATATCTGCAATAACCTTCCAATCCATTCATGTGAATGTATACATTAAGACGTGTTTTTTTTGTTAGATTAATACGTGTGGTAATTTGGATTAACACATGCGCTAATCATAAACTCTCAGTATTTTGTTTAACCTCTATAATGAAGGATATTGAAGTTAAACAGTAGTCTATCAGAATTACTAAATATGATAAATTAATATCCATATAAAGTTCTAGATATAATTCATGTAAATGTATAAAATAAAGTGTGTTTTTATTTAGGTTAACACATGTGTTAATGTGTATTAACACTTGTGTTAATCATAAACTTTCGTGATTCTAGTTAACCTCTTAGTGTAAGTTTATGATTAACACAAGTGTTAATACACATTAACACGTGTGTTAACCTAAATAAAAACACACTTTATTTTATACATTTACATGAATTATATCTAGAACTTAATATGGATATTAATTTATCATATTTAGTAATTCTGATAGACTACTGTTTAACTTCAATATCCTTTTGTATAGAGGTTAAACAAAATACTGAGAGTTTATGATTAGCACATGTGTTAATCCAAATTACCACACGTATTAATCTAACAAAAAAAACACGTCTTAATGTATACATTCACATGAATGGATTGGAAGGTTATTGCAGATATTAATTAATGATTTTATAATGTTCCGTGAGACTTATATGCCACAATTGAGTTTAAATATCCTTATGCTGAGAGGTTGAATATAATCACGACACATCAAGGTTAACACATGTGTTAATCATCATTAACATGAATTGGAAGTAGAAGGTCAACGTAGATTGTTATTATATCATGCTTACTGATACTCAAAGGCCGTTGTTTTGTATATAAATCCTTACACTAAGAGGTTAACTAGAATCACGGAAGTTTATGATTAACACAAGTGTTAATACACAATAACACATGTGTTAACCTAAATAAAAACACACTTTATTTTATACATTTACATGAATTATATCTAGAACTTAATATGGATATTAATTTATCATATTTAGTAATTCTGATAGACTACTGTTTAACTTCGATATCCTTTTGTATAGAGGTTAAACAAAATGCCGAGAGTTTATGATTAGCGCATGTGTTAATCCAAATTACCACACGTATTAATCTACCAAAAAAACACGTCTTAATCTATAATTCACATGAAATGGTTTAGGAGGTTAATGTAGATATTAATTAATGATTTTACAATGTTCCATGGGACTAAGATGCCACAATTTAGTTTGAATATCATCATGCTAAGAGGTTAACCAGAATCACGACACTTCAAGGTTAACACATGTGTTAATTCTCATTAAAAAGAATTGGAAGTAGAAGGTCAACGCATATTGTTATTATATCATGCATACTGAGACTCAAAGACCATTGTTTTGTATGAAAATCCATACGCTATGAGGTTAAGTAGAACCACGGGAGTTAAAGATTAATTCATGTGTTAATACACATTAACACATGTGTTAATATAAAAAAAACACGCTTTATTGTATACATTTACATAAATTATATCTAGAAGCTTAATGTGGATATTAGTTTATGAAATTTAGTGATTCTGATAGGTTACTATTTATCTTCAAAATCCTTCCGTATATGGGTTAACCAGAATCATGAGAGTTCATTATTAACACATGTGTTAATCCAAATTAACACACATGTTAATCTTACAAAAACACGTCTTAGTGTATACATTCACATGAATGGATTGGAAGGTTATTGCAGATATTTGTTAATGATTTTATAATGTTCTTTGAGACTTAGATGCCACAATTGAGTTTAAATATGCTTATGCAGAGAGGTTAAATAGAATCACGACACTTCAAGGTTAACACATGTGTTAATCCTCATTAACATGAACTGGAAGTAGAAGGTCAACGTAGATTGTTATTATATCATGCTTATTGAGACTCAAAGGCCGTTGTTTTGTATATATATCCTTACACTAAGAGGTTAACTAGAATCACGGAAGTTTATGATTAACACAAGTGTTAATACACATTAACACATGTGTTAACCTAAATAAAAACACACTTTATTTTATACATTTACATGAATTATATCTAGAACTTTATATGGATATTAATTTATCATATTTAGTAATTCTGATAGACTACTGTTTAACTTCAATATCCTTCTTTATAGAGGTTAAACAAAATACTGAGAGTTTATGATTAGCGCATGTGTTAATCCAAATTACCACACGTATTAATCTAACAAAAAAAACACGTCTTAATGTATACATTCACATGAATGGATTGGAAGGTTATTGCAGATATTAATTAATGATTTTATAAGGTTCCGTGAGACTTAGATGCCACAAATGAGTTTAAATATCCTCATGCTGAGAGGTTAAATATAATCACGACACATCAAGGTTAACACATGTGTAAATCCTCATTAACATGAACTGGAAGTAGAAGGTCAACGTAGATTGTTATTATATCATGCTTACAGAGACTCAAAGGCCGTTGTTTTGTATATAAATCCTTACACTAAGAGGTTAACTAAAATCATGAAAGTTTATGATTAACACAAGTGTTAATACCCATTAACACTTGTGTTAACCTAAATAAAAACACACTTTATTTTATACATTTACATGAATTATATCTAGAATTTAATATGGATATTAATTTATCATATTTAGTGATTCTGATAGACTACTGTTTAACTTCAATTGTGACACCCCGGGAAAATCCCACATCAGCCGTGGCCAGGAGAGATCCTTGGTTCATAAGTAATGTCTTGCCTCTTAAATCACCAACGCGTTTTGGGGCTTAATGTTAGTGGATGAGAGGAGAACTCCACAGTTAAGCGTGCTCAGGTGGGAGCAGTTTCAGGATGGGTGACCTCCTGGGAAGTTTCCACCGGGGCACCCAAAAACAAATCCGTGAGCTCTGGGAGGGCAAAGCGGACAATATTGGTGGTGAGAGGGGCAGGGTGTTACATCAATATCCTTCCGTATAGAGGTTAAACAAAATGCTAAGAGTTTATGATTAGCACATGTGTTAATCCAAATAACCACACGTATTAATCTACAAAAAAAACATGTCTTAATGTATAATTCACATGAAATGGTTTAGAAGGTTAATGTAGATATTAATTAATGATATTACAATGTTCCGTGGGACTAAGATGCCACAACATAGTTTGAATATCATCAGGCTGAGAAGTTAACAAGAATTACGACACTTCAAGGTTAACACTTCAAGGTTAACACATGTGTTAATTCACATTAACATGAATTGGAAGTATAAGGTCAACGTATATTGTTATTATATCATGCATACTGAGACTCAAATACCATTATTTTGTATGAAAATCCATACGCTATGATGTAAAGTAGAACCACGGAAGTTAAAGATTAACTCATGTGTTAATACACATTAACACATGTGTTAAAATAAAATAACACGCTTTATTGTATACATTTACATAAAATATATCTTGAAGCTTAATGTGGATATTAGTTTATGAAATTTAGTGATTCTGATAGGTTACTATTTATCTTCAAAAACCTTCCATATATGGGTTAACCAGAATCATGAGAGTTCATTATTAACACATGTGTTAATCCAAATTAACACACATGTTAATCTTACAAAACCACGTCTTAGTGTATACATTCACATGAATGGATTGGAAGGTTATTGCAGATATTTGTTAATGATTTTATAATGTTCTGTGAGACTTAGATGTCACAATTGAGTTTAAATATGCTTATGAAGAGAGGTTAAATAGAATCACGACACTTCAAGGTTAACACATGTGTTAATCCTCATTAACATGAATTGGAAGTAGAAGGTCAACGTATATTGTTATTATATCATGCATACTGAGACTCAAAGACTATTGTTTTTATGAAAATCCTTACGATATGAGGTTAAGTAGAACCACAGGAGTTAAAGATTAACGCATGTGTTAATACACATTAACACATGTGTTAATATAAATAAATACACGCTTTATTGTATACATTTACATAAATTGTATCTTGAACCTTAATGCGGATATTAGTTTATGAAATTTAGTGATTCAGATAGATTACTTTTATCTTCAAAATCCTTCCGTATATGGGTTAACCAGAATCATGAGAGTTCATTATTAACACATGTGTAATCCAAATTAACACACACGTTAATCTTACCAAAACACGTCTGAATGTATACATTCACATGAATGGATTGGAAGGTTATTGCAGATATTTGTTAATGATTTTATAATGTTCTGTGAGACTTAGATGCCACAATTGAGTTTAAATATGCTTATACAGAGAGGTTAAATAGAATCACGACACTTCTAGGTTAACACATGTGTTAATCCTCATTAACATGAATTGGAAGTAGAAGGTCAACGCATATTGTTATTATATCATGCATACTGAGACTCAAAGACTATTGTTTTGTATGAAAATCCTTACGATATGAGGTTAAGTAGAACCACAGAAGTTAAAGATTAACGCATGTGTTAATAGACATTAACACATATGTTAATATAAATAAAAACACGCTTTATTGTATACATTTACATAAATTGTATCTAGAAGCTTAATGTGGATATTAGTTTATGAAATTTAGTGATTCTGATAGATTACTTTTTATCTTCAGAATCCTTCCGTATATGGGTTAACTAGAATCATGAGAGTTCATGATTAACACATGTTTTAATCCAAATTAACACATGTGTTAATCTTACAAAACACGTCTTAATGTATAGACTCACATGAAATGTATTGGAAGGTTATTGCCGATATTAATTAATGATTTTATAATGTTCCGTGAGATTTAGATGCCACAATTGAGTTGGAATATCCTTATGCCGAGAGGTTAAACAGAATCACGACACTTCATGATTAACACATGTGTTAATCCTCATTAACATGAATTGGAAGTAGAAAGTCAAAGTAGATTGTTATTATATCATGCTTCCGAAGACTCAAAGGCCGTTGTTTTGTGTATATATCCTTACACTAAGAGGTTAACTAGAATCATGGAAGTTTATGATTAACACAAGTGTCAATACACATTAACACATGTGTTAACCTAAGTAAAAAAAACTTTATTTTATACATTTACATGAATTATATCTAGAACATAGTATGGATATTAATTTATCATACTTAGTAATTCTTATAGACTAATGTTTAACTTCAATATCCTTCTGTATAGAGGTTAAACAAAATACTGAGAGTTTATGATTAGCACATGTGTTAATCCAAATTACCACACGTATTAATATAACAAAAAAACATGTCTTAATGTATACATTCACATTAATGGAGTGGAAGGTTATTGCGGATATTAATTAATGATTTTATAATGTTCCATGAGACTTAGATGCCCCAATTGAGTTTAAATATCCTTATGCTGAGAGGTTAAATAGAATCATGACACTTCAAAGTTAACACATGTGTTAATCCTCATTAACATGAATTGGAAGTATAAGGTCAACGTATATTGTTATTATATCATGCATACTGAGACTCAAAGACTATAGTTTTTATGAAAATCCTTACGATATGAGGTTATGTAGAACCACAGGAGTTAAAGATAAACACATGTGTTAATGTGTTATAAATAAAAATATGCTTTATTGTATACATTTACATAAATTGTATCTAGAAGCCTAATGTGGATATTAGTTTATGAAATTTAGTGATTCTGATAGGTTACTATTTATCTTCAAAAACCTTCCGTATATGGGTTAACCAGAATCATGAGAGTTCATTAGTAACACATGTGTTAATCCAAATTAACACACATGTTAATCTTACAAAAACACGTCTTAATGTATACATTCACATGAATGGATTGGAAGGTTATTGCAGATATTTGTTAATGATTTCATAATGTTCTGTGACACTTAGATGCCACAATTGAGTTTAAATATGCTTATGCAGAGAGGTTAAATAGAATCACAAATAGAATCACGACACTTCAAGGTTAATACATGTGTTAATCCTCATTAACATGAATTGGAAGTAGAAGGTCAACGTATATTGTTATTATATCATGCATACTGAGACTCAAAGACTATTGTTTTTATGAAAATCCTTACGATATGAGGTTAAGTAGAACCACAGGAGTTAAAGATTAACGCATGTGTTAATACACATTAACACATGTGTTAATATAAATAAAAACACGCTTTATTGTATACATTTACATAAATTGTATCTTGAACCTTAATGCGGATATTAGTTTATGAAATTTAGTGATTCAGATAGATTACTTTTATCTTCAAAATCCTTCCGTATATGGGTTAACCAGAATCTTGAGAATTCATTATTAACACATGTGTAATCCAAATTAACACACACGTTAATCTTACAAAAACACGTCTTAATGTATACATTCACATGAATGGATTGGAAGGTTATTGCAGATATTTGTTAATGATTTTATAATGTTCTGTGAGACTTAGATGCCACAATTGAGTTTAAATATGCTTATACAGAGAGGTTAAATAGAATCACGACACTTCTAGGTTAACACATGTGTTAATCCTCATTAACATGAATTGGAAGTAGAAGGTCAACGCATATTGTTATTATATCATGCATACTGAGACTCAAAGACTATTGTTTTGTATGAAAATCCTTACGATATGAGGTTAAGTAGAACCACAGGAGTTAAAGATTAACGCATGTGTTAATACACATTAACACATATGTTAATATAAATAAAAACACGCTTTATTGTATACATTTACATAAATTGTATCTAGAAGCTTAATGTGGATATTAGTTTATGAAATTTAGTGATTCTGATAGATTACTTTTTATCTTCAAAATCCTTCCGTATATGGGTTAACCAGAATCATGAGAGTTCATGATTAACACATGTTTTAATCCAAATTAACACATGTGTTAATCTTACAAAACACGTCTTAATGTATACACTCACATGAAATGTATTGGAAGGTTATTGCCGATATTAATTAATGATTTTATAATGTTCCGTGAGATTTAGATGCCACAATTGAGTTGGAATATCCTTATGCCGAGAGGTTAAACAGTATCACGACACTTCATGATTAACACATGTGTTAATCCTCATTAACATGAATTGGAAGTAGAAAGTCAACGTAGATTGTTATTATATCATGCTTCCAAAGACTCAAAGGCCGGTGTTTTGTGTATATATCCTTACACTAAGAGGTTAACTAGAATCATGGAAGTTTATGATTAACACAAGTGTCAATACACATTAACACATGTGTTAACCTAAGTAAAAACACACTTTATTTTATACATTTACATGAATTATATCTAGAACATAGTATGGATATTAATTTATCATACTTAGTAATTCTTATAGACTAATGTTTAACTTCAATATCCTTCTGTATAGAGGTTAAACAAAATACTGAGAGTTTATGATTAGCACATGTGTTAATCCAAATTACCACACGTATTAATATAACAAAAAAACATGTCTTAATGTATACATTCACATTAATGGATTGGAAGGTTATTGCGGATATTAATTAATGATTTTATAATGTTCCATGAGACTTAGATGCCCCAATTGAGTTTAAATATCCTTATGCTGAGAGGTTAAATAGAATCATGACACTTCAAAGTTAACACATGTGTTAATCCTCATTGACATGAATTGGAAGTTTAAGGTCAACGTATATTGTTATTATATCATGCATACTGAGACTCAAAGACTATAGTTTTTATGAAAATCCTTACGATATGAGGTTATCTAGAACCACAGGAGTTAAAGATTAACACATGTGTTAATACACATTAACACATGTGTTAATATAAATAAAAATACGCTTTATTGTATACATTTACATAAATTGTATCTAGAAGCTTAATGTGGATATTAGTTTATGAAATTTAGTGATATTTATCTTCAAAAACCTTCCGTATATGGGTTAACTAGAATCATGAGAGTTCATTATTAACACATGTGTTAATCCAAATTAACACACATGTTAATCTTACAAAAACACGTCTTAATGTATACATTCACATGAATGGATTGGAAGGTTATTGCAGATATTTGTTAATGATTTCATAATGTTCTGTGAGACTTAGATGCCACAATTGAGTTTAAATATGCTTATGCAGAGAGGTTAAATAGAATCATGACACTTCAAGGTTAACACATGTGTTAATCCTCATTAACATGAATTGGAAGTAGAAGGTCAACGTATATTGTTATTATATCATGCATACTGAGACTCAAAGACTATTGTTTTAATGAAAATCCTTACGATATGAGGTTAAGTAGAACCACAGGAATTAAAGATTAACACATGTGTTAATACATATTAACACATGTGTTAATATAAATAAAAACACGCTTTATTGTATACATTTACATAAATTGTATCTTGAACGTAATGTGGATATTAGTTTATGAAATTTAGTGATTCCGATAGATTACTTTTATCTTAAAAATCCTTCCGTATATGGGTTAACCAGAAACATGAGAGTTCATTATTAACACATGTATTAATCCAAATTAACACACATGTTAATCTTACAAAAACACGTCTTAATGTATACATTCGCATGAATGGATTGGAAGGTTATTGCAGATATTTGTCAATGATTTTCTAATGTTCTTTGAGACTTAGATGCCACACTTGAGTTTAAATATGCTTATGCAGAAAGGTTAAATAGAATCACGACACTTCAAGGTTAACACATGTGTTAATCCTCATTAACATGAATTGGAAGTAGAAGGTCAACACATATTGTTATTATATCATGCATAGTGAGACTCAAAGACTATTGTATTGTATGAAATTCCTTACGATATGAGGTTAAGTAGAACCACAGAAGTTAAAGATTAACGCATGTGTTAATACACATTAACACATGTGTTAATATAAATAAAAACACGCTTTATTGTATACATTTACATAAATTGTATCTAGAAGCTTAATGTGTATATTAGTTTATGAAATTTAGTGATTCTGATAGATTACTTTTATCTTCAAAATCCTTCCGTATATGGGTTAACCAGAATCATGAGAGTTCATGATTAACACATGTTTTAATCCAAATTAACACACGTGTTAATCTTACAAAACACGTCTTAATGTATAAACTCACATCAAATGTATTGGAAGGTTATTGCCGATATTAATTAATGGTTTTATAATGTTCTGTGAGATTTAGATGCCACAATTGAGTTGGAATATCCTTATCCGAGAGGTTAAACAGAATCACGACACTTCATGATTAACACATGTGTTAATCCTCATTAACATGAATTGGAAGTAGAAAGTCAACGTAGATTGTTATTATATCATGCTTCCTAAGACTCAAAGGCCGTTGTTTTGTGTATATATCCTTACACTAAGAGGTTAACTAAAATCATGGAAGTTTATGATTAACACAAGTGTTAATACACATTAACACATGTGTTAACCTAAGTAAAAACACACTTTATTTTATACATTTACATGAATTATATCAAGAACTTAATATGGATATTAATTTATCATATTTAGTAATTCTTATAGACTACTGTTTAACTTCAATATCCTTCTGTATAGAGGTTAAACAAAATACTGAGAGTTTATGATTAGCACATGTGTTAATCCAAATTACCACACGTATTAATCTAACAAAAAACACGTCTTAATGTATACATTCACATGAATGGATTGGAAGGTTATTGCAGATATTAATTAATGATTTTATAATGTTCCGTGAGACTTAGATGCCACAATTTAGTTTAAATATCCTTATGCTGAGAGGTTAAATAGAATCATGACAAAACCCTATCATTTGCACACTCCTCGTTCTCTCTCTTGTCCGGCGATTTTGGCGATTATAGGCGATTTTCTTTTTCCCGCTTTTTTCTTCGTTTTCTTCCTCAGATTGTTCAATCTTCCTACTGATTAACAATCGTTGTTCATTGATTATTGTTCTAATCAATGATTCCGGTGCTGCAAATGGGTAATTCGAATCATTTGAAGGCAAAACCTCCAGATCCTGTGTCGAATATTCATGCTGTTCATCTGACAACTAATTCGATGATGGATTCTCAATTCTCTGGTGATAATATGCAAATTAACGACACGGAATTGCAGAGTAACTCTTCGGATTCTGTTTTGAAGCATGATGCTACTGTTCCATTGATGCGTAACCCTTGTGCAGATAATTGGTTTATGAATGTGCAAGGGCTGGTTCCTAAAGTGTTTGCTGAATCGATTGCTAACAGTAACTTGTTCTATAACACTCCTAAGTCTGATTCAGGGAAGCACATGATTCGAATTCTAATTTCGAACAGGAATGGTAATCCAGTATATGCTTATATCCCTGCTCCTGAGGGTCCTCTGTCTGCCTTTGATCCTGTCCTTGAAGGTATGATACTTAGATTCATTGGCAATTCTGAGTTAGATCCTATTTTTACCAGATATATGCATTTGTTCTTGCTTCAAGCTGTGGGTGATTGTAAATTTGAAGAAGAGTTTAAGTGTCTTATGGTGAAAATAGGTTCTGAATTTGTGATTAGAAGAGACTGTAAGCTTTTGGATGATGTGTGGTTTGATATTGAATCTGCTAAATGGTTGACTGTGGAGTGTAAGGGATTGTCTACTGTGGTCCCGTTTTTCTCTGATAGCCTTAATACTGAATTTCATAAACATTGTAGTCTAATGTTTAGAGAGGCTGGTCAAGAGAAGAGTGTGGATAGTTTTTTTGGGGCAGGGGATTTATTGGTGTCAGCTTTGTCTGCAGCATTTAATGACCAGTGGTCTAGTGGTTGGCATAAGATCATATGTGGTTTTAGGAGGCCTGTTCAGGATCCAGGAACACAATCCTCTGAACAGGTTGATATGGAGGAAGAGAGTACTGTTGAGTTGGCTCAGACCTTGGCTTTATTACTTAAAAGGAAGATATTGTATAGGGAAAAGGTTCTGTATGACATTCAGAATTGTTTTATTGATGAGGTTCCTGTGTGTGTTACTAAGGGTGATGGGAAGAAAAGAAGAGCTGAACCTGAGAAACCTCCTGAACTGGTTGTAACACCAATGGGAAAGAGAGTTATAAATCTTCTGAAGTACAAAAGGGAAGGGGAGAGTGCTAGAAGGAGGGGTATTCAGGCTTGTAAGGAGTTTGTGAAGGCTGGGTTTAATGTGGGAAAGATACCTGATCTGCCAGAATGTGATACAGGGCCATCTCTTTATCATGAGACTGTTACTTTTGGTGAAAATTGTTTTAATGAGTTGGAGATGGATGAGGCTATTACTGCTATGGACAAAGATGGGAATGGGGTAGCCTCTGAGTCTAAAGGACCTAAGTTAGGGGAAAAAGTGTCTAAGAAAGTTTATGTCAAGAAGACTATGAAAGAAATCATGGATGCTATGAAGTATAGATTGAGCAAGTTTAAAATGCTGTGCAGGCCTAAGGATGGAAACCAGGCTCCTGTTCATAATTCATTAATGGAAGGGGTCCTTGGGAACATTCCTATTGTGCCTAAAGTTGTTTTTGATGCTAAACTGGATGAGTCTGGTAAAGTGATCAGTAATATTGATAAGGTGATTGCTGAGCAGGTTGCTTTCATGGAGAAACAAAAGGTTGAATTGGATAAGCAGAAAAGAGAGTTAGAAATTAGAAGTGTGGAGTTGGCTAAGCTGCAAATGGGAATAAATAATCAGGGGAATGAAGGAGATGTGAACCTAAAGAAGAAGGAGGGGCAGGATACTGATGGGGAAGCTGGTGTTTCATATGCTAGAGCTGTCACTGGGAAGGACAGGGATAATGTGGTGAAGTCTATTTCTTACATAGAGCCCACTGTGTTGGAAAATGGTGAGAGAGTTATACTAATAAAGAAAGAAGTGGTGGCTGCTGTTAGAGAGAAATACAGGCTGTATTTGTATGGGTACTTTGTGGGTACTGATTGTACTCTTACATGGGCAAGGTTTCATTTACTTAGAATGTGGAAAGTGTATGGCCTTGTAGAGGTTACTTCTAATGGCAATGGGGTTTTCTACTTCAAGTTCAAGTCTGAGAAGGGCATTGAGGAAGTATTAAAGGCAGGTCCTTGGACAATAAGAACTATTCCCCTTTGCTTGAAGAGATGGGAAGCTGGGGTTAACTTAGCAAAACCAGAACCGAAATCAGTCCCCATCTGGATTACAGTAAGTGGAATACCAGCAGAATTGTGGGATAAAGAGGGTCTGTGTGGTATTGGTAGTTGTATTGGGAATCCTATCACCTTTGATGCTGTTACAATTGACAAATGTGCTAAGGGGGACACAGCTAACTTTGCAAGGATTTTGGTTGATACCCCTGTCCTGGATGTATATCCTATTTCAGTTAAGGCTGTGTATATGGGAGAGGAGAATGGTGCTCAATCTACAGTGGATATAAAGATAGCATATCCTAAAATGCCTGTTCACTGTAGGCATTGTAGGGTATATGGTCATAAGTATGAGGAATGTAATGTCAGAGAATTAACTGAGGAGGAAAAACTGGCCAGGCAAAAGAAAGCTGATGAGTTGAAGAACAGTGGGTCAGAGGTGAAGAAGAGTGTGCAGTTTGACAATGAGGGATACCAGTATGTGGGAAGAAGAAATGTTTTGAAGCCTGTTATTAATCTGCATATGAAGAATGGTCAGGGAAGTAGTGAGAATGTTAAGGGTAAAAATGTCCAAACTGATGGAGATGGTAAGGAGAACAGACAGAATGGGCAGGCTGCTAGTTCTAGTAAGAATCAACCAGGTCAAAGTATGCAACAGGGTAGAGGTGGTCAGGGTATTAAGAAGGGTGATGGAGGTGTTAAGGGTAATTCAGGGGGAGTTAAGGGTAACCAAGGGGGTGTTAAGGGTAACAGTGGTATGAGAAACTCAGGAAAGGAATACAGGGTGAAGAATAATGGCAGGCAGCAAAATTCTAATGAGGGTAGTGGTGGTATTGAGGTGAGGAATCCTTTTGAAGTTTTAGAAAATTTAAGTAGTATTGTGGATGAGGGTGATATGCTAACTGATCAACAAGGGAATGGTGCTAAGCCTGATGTTGCTAATGGTATCAAAAAGGAGAAGATTATTACTCAGTCTTTGGATGATTACTACAAAGGGATATCAGAGGAACAGAAGAAGGAACTGATGGGCTATATTAACAACCAAGAAGTTCCAAAAAGGGAAGTTATATCTTCCTGGTCTTTTGCTCAATATAAATTCTTTTCTATTATGTGTAGTAAGTATGAATTTATTGCAGGATTAATGTGTTTGGCTCAAGATTTGGAGGCTGATGAGGATGTGGTGAACATTCAGGTTGACAATGAGGAGGTTGAAGTATCTTCAGAGGATGATGAGACTGCAGAATTTATGAAGTTGGATGGAACTAATATCTCAAGGGGGGTCAGGTATTGTCCTCTTCTTCTACTGATGTTGGTTTACAATGAATGTTCAAAACCTGAATATTATGTCCTGGAATGTGAGGGGTCTCACAAATTTTTCTAACCAGGACCAGGTTATGAGTGTTCTAAATGATAAGGATATTGGGTTGTGTTGTTTACTTGAATCTCATGTTAAGGGGCAAAATCTAAATAAGGTTTGTGGGAGGGTTTTAAATAACTGGGAATGGGTATCTAATAGACAGTATTGTGCCAATTGGGTTAGGATTATAGTGGCTTGGAAACCCAATTTGGTTGATGTTATGGTTTTGGAAAGCACATCTCAGGTTATTCATTGTTTAGTTAAACCTCTTAATGGATCTCCTGGATTTTTTTGTTCCTTTTTATATGGGTGTGTTAGGGGATTCCAAAGGAAAGTTCTGTGGCAGGACTTGAGAAGGTTTGGGAGTACTGTTAAGGATGATCCCTGGGTTATCATGGGGGATTTTAATGTTATCCTTGACCCTTGTGAGAAGTCTATGGGTAGTTCTGATGTTAATGCTTCCATGTTAGACTTTAGAGAGTGTTGTCAGGATATTTGTATGGATGATGTCCCTTTTTCTGGTCTGAAATTTACCTGGAATAAAACCCCAGGCAAAACCTCAGGATTGTTAAAAAAGTTGGATAGGATCATGAGTAATAACTCTTTTTTGAATATTTTTAAGGGATGTGTGGCTTCTTTTCTTCCCTTTTATTACTCTGATCACTCTCCAGCTGTTTTAACCTTAAGGGGTCTGTCACAATGGAAGCCTAGGCAATTTAAATTTATGAATCATCTTGCTAGCAAGCCAGGGTTCCTGCCTATAGTTGAGTCTGTTTGGAAAGAGAATGTTCAGGGGTGTGCAATGTATTCTGTAGTTAATAAACTAAAGAAGTTGAAAAAGCCTCTTAGGAAACTGGGAAGGGAGAGTGGGGACCTGACTGAGAAAGTGAAAACTTTAACCAAGGACTTGGGAAGGGCTCAGGAGGATATGGTTGAGGATCCTCATAATCCTGAGTTAAGGGAGGTTGAAATTAGTTTAGTCAATGCCCTTAAGAAGGCTATGGTTGATGAGGAGCTTTTTCTTAAGCAGAAGGCCAAAGTGGAATGGCTAAGGGCAGGGGACCAAAATACATCTTATTTTCATAAGGTCATTAAGGGTAAATTGAGTAGAAGTAGAATTAACTCTGTGCTTGACAAAAATGGTAATTACTTTGAGGGTAGTGGGGTTGGGGATGTGTTTGTTAAGCATTTTGAGGGCTTTATGGGAAGTAATGTGAGGGTGGATGCTCTAAGGGATCCAAATTCTTTATTTGTTTCCAGAATCCCTAGGGATGTGGCTGATAGTATGGTGAGTGAGATCACTAATGAGGAAATTAAGAAGGCCTTATTTGATATAGATATAGACAAGGCTCCTGGCCCTGATGGGTTCTCTTACAAGTTCTTTAAGTCTGCTTGGAGCATTATTGGGGAGGAAGTTTGTTTTGCTATTAAAGAATTCTTCTTTAATGGTAAGCTTCTAAAGGAGGTGAATGCTACCATCATCTCTTTGGTCCCTAAATGCTCTAATGCTAGTTGTGTCACTGATTTTCGTCCTATAGCCTGCTGTAATGTTCTTTATAAGTGTATCTCTAAGATCATTTGTGAGAGAATTAAGGGTTCTTTAGATTTGATTGTTAATGAGTGCCAAAGTGCCTTCATTCCTGGTAGGCAAATTAGTGATAATATCCTGCTTACTCAGGAGCTGCTTAGGAACTATCATAGGAAGGTTAGAACCCCTAGAGTTGCTTTGAAAATTGATTTGCAGAAAGCTTATGATACTGTCAATCATGACTTTCTGGAAGCCTGTTTGAGAAATTTTGGGTTCCATCCTTGTATGATATCCTGGATTATGACTTGTATTCGTTCTGCTGCCTACTCTATTAATGTGAATGGAGAGGTGTTTGGCTTTTTTCAGGGTAAGAGAGGTCTTAGGCAGGGGGATCCAATGTCTCCTTACCTGTTTACTATTGTTATGCAGGTCTTAAAACTGATTTTTGACAGGAAAATTGCTGAGGAAGGCAATTTTCAATATCATTGGTGCTGTGAGGAGTTAAATTTAACACATGTTTGTTTTGCTGATGATCTTTTAGTGTTTTGTCATGCAGATTCTGCTTCTGTTAGAGTGGTGAAAGCTGCTCTGGAGGAGTTTAGTTCAGTGTCAGGATTGTTACCTAATATGAGCAAAAGTACTATGTACTTTGGCAATGTTTCTAGTTCTTTGCAGGATAGACTGAAAAACATCCTTCCTTTTAAGGTTGGGGTGCTACCAGTGAGATACCTTGGAGTTCCCCTGCTTTCTAAAAGAATGTATGCTAAGGACTGTGCAGTGCTTGTTGATAAAGTTAGGAAGAGGCTTGATGATTGGAAGAACAAATCTCTCTCCTTTGCTGGAAGATTGCAACTTCTCAAATCTGTTTTGTCTTCTCTTCAAGTGTATTGGGCTTCAGTTTTTCTCCTGCCTAATAATGTTATTGAAGACATTGAGAGATTGATGAACAGATTCCTTTGGGCTCAAAATGATGCTGCTAGAGGTAAAGTGAGAGTCTCTTGGGAGTCAGTATGTTTCCCTAGGAGTCAAGGTGGGCTTGGGATAAAGTCTTTGAAGATTAAAAACCAAGCTTTACTGTCTAGGCACATTTGGAATCTGGTTACTGGGAAAGAAACCATTTGGACTAGATGGATCAACACTTATAGGTTGAAGGGGTTAAGTTTTTGGGGTTTTAGGAAAAGGGATGGTTCTTGTTGGAGTTGGAAAAGCCTCTTGGATAATAGGGAACTTGTTTGGTCTCATTGTCTTCAAAGTATAGGGGATGGGATGTCCACTTCTGTGTGGTATGATAATTGGTGTCCCCTGAGCCCTTTGAGTCTGTTTATTTCCCCTAGAGACATTCATGGTGCTGGTTACAATCTCTTTACTAAAGTGGCTGATGTGATAAGTAATGGATGTTGGAATTGGCCTCAGGAATGGGTTAGGAAGTTTCCTTGTCTTTTTCAAATGAGACCACCTATGCTGATTATGGGTAAGAAGGATTGTACTTTTTGGAGGACTAAGGAAGAGACTCTTGTGGGATTTGAAACCAAGGTTGTGTTTAAAGATCTTAGTTTTCAGAAGGCTGAGGTTCCTTGGGCTAAAGTTGTTTGGTTTAGCCAAGCCATTCCTAGACATGCTTTCATCCTATGGTTGGCCTGTCAACAAAGACTGCTTACTCAAGATAGATTGCTAAACTGGGATGTTAGGGATGATTTGGTTTGTCCATTCTGTGGGTTAGTTAAGGATAGTCATCAGCACTTATTTTTTGAATGCTCTTATCCTTCTTTAGTTTGGGATAAACTTAAAGATATGGCAGAACTGAAGGATATGCCAGCTAATTTAGAGGAGTATGTTGCAGTCATGGCAGGAAATACTGGGAGGAAATCAGTTAAAGGCTTTATTCAAAGACTAATGCTAGCTGCTATGGTGTATTTTATATGGCAGGAAAGAAATTGGAGGCTCTTTCAGCAAAAATCTAGGCCTGTGGAGGAGTTGTGTAGCATTATCAAGGAGAATGTCAGGCTAAGGTTGCTGGGGCTCAAGATATATGCCACTCCTGGCAGTGTTCATTTTAGCAAGATGTGGGGATTCAAGGTGGTATGGAAGGACCCTCATAAACAGGTTTTTTAATATGTTTATGTTATTATTTCTTTGTTTATGTTGGGGTCTGGGGATGGGTTTGTGGTGTGGGGTTCTTGTTGTTAATGTGTCTCATTTGTGTCAATTTAATAACCTGAGGCATGGTAATTTGTTGGGTAATGTGGTATACAGGGATGGTGTTGGGTTAATATGAGACCACAGTTACCAGGTTTAATCATGTTTAGTTATGTGTTAGAGTTGGAGGGCTAGTTATGTAATTAAAGCATAGTTGTAGTAAGCAAACCCTAGTCTGCGCACTTATTAGACGGGGACTGCGAACTTAATGTTAAGTTCGCAGTCATCAGGTTCTCCTATAAATAGAACCTCATTTGTGCAGCTAGGGTTAGTGTTTTGTTGTATCTTTGAGAGCACAAGTTTAAAGGTGCGAACTTATCTAGTGTAATCCATGGTTGTTCACAGCTGAAATCTTTAATGGAATCGTGTCTTTATGTTTCTTGTGTGTCGGTTTTTATAATCTTCATCTAGTTCTTTAACTTGTCTTGATTAATCAACTAAAACACCTAACAAATAGGTGTTTCTAGTTGATAACAATCTAGTGCACACTTAAGATCTAGTATTTTGGGACTACAATTTGGTATCAGAGCCTCTGTGCTCGAGATTGTATATATCTAAAGATATCAAAACCCTCCTTGTTAGTTTTACTATCAAGTTTTTCAAAAATTTTTGGTGTTTATCAAAGTTTGAATATTTCATTGTTTTGCCTTAAAATCTCGTGAATAGTGTTTCTAAGGTGTTTAAAAGGTATTATTTTCAGTAGAAACATCATTCAAGAGCTTCAAAACAATTGAAAATCTCTTGGACTTGTTTCTGGTAAGATTAAAAAGTTATCAGCCGAAGTTGCGCACTTAAAAGTGCGAACTTAGCTCATAAAGTGTGAACTTGTTTCTTGCTTGTGAGTACTTGTTTCAAGAGTGAGTACTTAGCTCATAAGTTGCATACTTGATATTTCAAGGTGTGCACTTATTAACAGCCACAACTGCGCACTTAAGCCAAAAGTGTGTGCACTTGTGTCTGGGTGAGCACTTAAATTTACACAAGGCTTTACAGCTTTCTCTCTCCTGGCACCACAACTAGGGTTTCTGCATACTTATCTGAAATCTCTAGTTGGGGTGCGAACTTGCTGAAAAGGTGCATTTTCTGAGCACTTGGCTAGGGTTACTGCGAACTTAAATCTTAAACGAGAGTTTAAGTGTCTGTGTACTTATACAAGTGCGCAGGCTGATCAGTCATAGACTGAGCACTTGTGCTGCTCTGACTTGGCTGAACTGCGAACTTAAGCCAAAGTGTGTGCTACAGGGACTGCGTACTTAACAGGAGAATCAGGAACTTATCATCTTTGCTTCTTTTTGTTTCAGGTTTCCAAGGGACTGCGAACTTAGACTGCGAACTTGTGAACTGCGAACTTGTGAACTGCGAACTTGTGAACTGCGAACTTGTGGACTGTTTTGATTTTTTTAAGGACTTTGAACTATAACTTGCTAATCAACTCAATCTAAACCCTAAAATCAGCCTAAAACCAATCTAAAATCAATCTTAAATCATGTTTGGTAACAACTCATTTCAAGTTAACCCCATAACTCAAGCTGAACTTGAAACCGGCACTATAACACGTATTCCCAAGTTGATGGGTGCTGAAGACTATGGGACATGGAAGAACAGAATGAAAGCTTTCTACTTTGTTAACGACCACACCCAATGGAACTCAGTCCAGCTCGGACCTCACATTCCCACAAGAACCACTGATGCAGGAGAAGTGTTCAACACTGATCCCACTACATACACTGATCTCGACAAACAACTGTTGCAGAGAGATCACAAAGCCTATGGTGCTCTCACCATGGCTTTGTCAAACGATGTATACAATATGTTTGAAGAATACGGATCAGCGCATGATCTGTGGTTTGCTCTGAGCGAGTATTATGAAGGAAATGCAGAGATGAGGCAAAACAAACAGGATATGATTCAAAAGGAATACGACATGTTTGGAAGTATCCGGGGTGAGAGTCTGTCTTCACACATTGACAGGTTCATGAATTTGTTGACCAAGATGAAGAAAGCCGGTATTCCTGTAAACAACCGCAATTCCATCAAGAAACTGCTCGATTCTCTCCCAAAGGAGTGGAGTGTCCAATGTATGTTGATCAAAAAGGACTACTTGGATGCTCAGTCTACTTTGGCTGATCTCATAAACACTCTGAAATCCTTTGAGATGGACATCACTAAAAGAGAAATGAATCAGACTGTCCCGAAGGTGACTCCCAGCAGTGCTATGAAGAATCTGGCTTTGATGGCCCCAATAGGTGATATGAGTTCAAGTTCGTTGCATTCTTATGTGGATTCTGCAGGGATTGGTAGTTCAAGTTCTGGCAAAGCTCCAATGTATTCTGAAAAGGCTGCAAAGACACTAACTCCACAGGCTGCTAAACTGGCTGCTGAACATGTGGAACTTTTTAACTCTTTCATGAGCAGTTTTGAAGCTTTGAAGACAGGAGAGATTAAGAATGAGATGATGTCCCCAGAGGATATGTACCAGGTTGACCCAGATGACATGGAAGAGATGGATCTGAAGTGGCAGATGGCAATGATCACTCTACGAGTTAAGCGTTTTCAAGACAGAACCGGAAGAAGAGTGGGTATGGGAAAGGCTGGGTTTGACAAGTCCAAGATCAGGTGTTACAACTGCAAGGTCCTCGGGCATTTCAAGTACGAATGCCCCACACTGAACCAAGCTGAGATCAAGCCTGCAAAGAGGTTGGTGGCCATAACCGACGGAAATGAAGGAAACGATAAGGAACCACAGAAGGCTTTGGTTGTTGAAGATTTCGACTGGGGAGAAGAGGCTGCTGCTGCTGAAGTTGAAGTTAACAAAGCCCTGATGGCCACAATCTGCACCAAATCTTCTAATGGTGTAAACTCTGTTGAAGGATCGTCTGCTGAGGTTCTAAAGGGGGAAATGCAGAAGAATGCCGGGCTGAAGAGTGTGTTAATTGATGAGAAGGTAAATGATCAAAAAAGGGAGGAGGCGCTGATAGCTGAGAAGACTTCATCAGAGAAGGTCGCTGAGGAGGTGAAGAGTTCTTCTAAGAAAGCTGAGGAAAGAGACATGGTAAATATTCCTCTCGAAATTAAATCTAAACTGTGCTCACCTAGGTGTGTTACAGCTGTCGCATACTGTTTATCACACAACAGACGAGTTTTAAGAGAAATGGATGACATTCGTAAAATCAATTCTGAAATGAAAGAAAATGAGTGGGCATATCAGCGAAAGTTAAATGCAACTCTAGCTGAAATGCAAACTTTAAAAGAATTTGTGCTTAAGAAAGATTTTCTGATAAACGATTTAACCTCAAAACTAGAGAAATCTAGAAATGAGACAACTCGTCTTCAAATTGTTGTGGATAAATGGAATGTGAGCAAACGGGCTCATGCTGATATAATCGAGTGTGGGAGACAATCATTCGTAAAGGATGGAATTGGGTATAAGGATAAGAATGGAATCGAAAGATCTCTATTCTTACCCTTGAGCCAAAGTGAATACATACCCATTCCATCACCTCATCCAAAAAATGACCTTTTTGAAAATAAATGTGATGAATCTGAGTCAAAACTAACATAAGTAAAAGCAATGCAGATGTGACCCAACAGGCTCAGGTGGAGGATGATGTATGTTGTGGTGGCCAGACAGTGGGTTTAGGACATCCGGGTGCCAATTACTCAACAATGAATTGGTTTATCTGGAACAATGAAAATTCGAAAAACAATTCTATTTTGGATGACTGTAAAACTTTAACTAAATCGGATGACTGTAATAGTTTGCCTAGGATGGATGACTGTAATAGTTTAACTAGGTTAGATGACTGTAAACTTGATTTAAAAGGGGTTGTGGCTCCCGATGATAGGAAGCCTCCTATCAAACGATCTAATGTTTGTGTTGAAAATGTTATTCCTGTGTGTGTTGATCTTAATGCTGCATTCTCTGATGATAATCATGTGCTCAAACCATCTGTGTTTGTGCCAGAACTTAAGCGTAACAGGTTTGGGAAATTTCTCACTGAGGAAATCCCAGAATTTATCCCCTCATCCACAGATGTATCAGGTTCTGAAGAATCACAAAGTGAAACAGGTACCTCAAGTTCTGAAGAATCACTGAGTGATACAGAGAGCAGCTCCAGCTTAAATAATCTGGACACCAATGAAGAATCAAGTAGCAACAGGGAAGAATCAAGCTCAACCGAAAGCTCAAGATCAAACAAGATCAAGAAAAGAACATCACAACCATCATCATCCAGATCTTCTCCTAAGATCAAGCCTAAGCATTCAAAATGCTTCAGATGTGGAAAAGAGGGTCACGTGGTCAAGAACTGTCACATAAAACCTAAATCACAAAAAGATGTCAAAACACAAAACTCTTTTTCGGATCAATTAAGAAATGTTCAAGAAACCGTAAAAAGTTTTGTTAAAAATACACAAATTTGGAAGAAACAAGAGTCAATTTTGGGAGAAAACCATGACAGATCAAAAATTAAACAAACTTGGATTCCCAAAGTTACTTAAGTTTCAGGCAGAACCATCACTGTACATAGATTGTCTTTAGTTTAGCTTTGTTTCTCTTTTGTTTTTGTATGTGCAGAATAAATTACAAAAATGGCTGATAGCTCTCATGAGATATCTATGGCATGTCGACAGCGGCGCTTCAAGACACATGACAGGACTGAAAGAACTCCTCAAGAACTATCGGTTCATCGATGGAGAATTTGTAGCGTTCGCTGGGAATGAAAAGGGTGGAAAGATCGTTGGCATAGGAGATGTAGTCTCTGACGCGCTAACACTTGAGGACGTCAACTATGTTCCAGAACTGTGCTACAATCTATTGAGTGTATCACAAGTCTGTGACAAAGGAATCTCAGTGTTGTTCAACGACATGGAATGCATCTTCCTAAAGCCAGGATTTAAACCATCCACTGACATGATCATGCTAAAAGCCCCCAGACAAAACAATACTTATGTGATAAACATGAGGGATGCCAAGTCTGAACAACCAACGACTTGTCTACTGTCAAAGGCATCCGAGTCAGAGTCACTGTTATGGCACAGGCGATTAGGTCATGTTAACTTTAAAAATATAAACAAACTTTCTAAACTTAATCTAGTCAGAGGTCTTCCTTCTAAGGAATTTCCTTTTTCTGAAAAATGTTTAGCATGTGCCAAAGGTAAACAACATAAGAAATCGCACAAGTCCAAAACAGTGAACTCAATTGACTCTCCTCTTCAATTATTACATATGGATCTTTTTGGTCCTATCAGTATAAAAAGCTTGGGTAAAAAATCTTACTGTTTGGTGATTACAGATGACTTTTCTCGCTTCACATGGGTGTACTTCTTGGAATTCAAGAGTGAGGCTGCTGAGACCTTGATGCTGTTCGTTCCTTTGATCGAAAATATAATCAAGTTAAAAGTAAAGTCAATCAGAAGTGATCATGGAACAGAATTCAAGAACCAAACTTTTGTGACGTTCTGCAGCGGGAAAGGAATCCATCTCCAATACAGTGCTACAAGGACTCCTCAGCAAAATGGAGTGGCTGAAAGGAAGAATCGTACACTTATTGAAGCTGCCAGAACCATGCTCATTGACTCTAAGTTACCGATCATCTTCTGGGCAGAAGCTGTGAATACCGCCTGTTATGTTCTTAACAGGGTCTTGATTGTCAAGCCTCGTGGGAAAACAGCTTATGAATTGCTTTTCAAAAGAAAACCTCTCATTGATTATTTCAGGCCGTTTGGATGTTCCTGCACTCTTCTGAACAACTTTGAGAATATCATGAAGTTTGATGCTGTTGGAGACGAATGTTTCTTTGTTGGATACTCGTCTAGTCAAAAGGCTTATCGAGTTTACAACAAACGTACCAAGATGGTTCTGGAATCTTTTTATGTTGACTGGCAAGAATCCAACTCTACTAATGTTGGAACCGGTCCTGACTGGTTCTTTGATGTAGATGTTGTGTTCAATCACTTTGTCATTCCTGAACAGCAAGCTCATGCAGATCAAGCTCCTGAAAATCAAGCTACAAGTTCATCTCCCTTTGGAAATATTATCTACTCTTCTGATGATGAAGTCGCACCGTTTACCACCCGTTTCTCTCCTCTTGTTGCTGATCCAATTGTTCCTCAACTTAATAATGGTGATACTACTGCTGAAACCTCTAACATTCCTGAAAGCATGTCAAATGCTGAAGGAACACAATCAAATCAGCAGTCTGTAAATGAACCATCCAGCTCTTCTACACCTGGAGATCATCTTTCGAACCTTCCTCTACAAGTGCAAGAAGAAGAAAATATGGGATTCAAATCTTCTAAGAACCATCCAATTGAAAATGTCATTGGACCAATCAGTGAGGGTGTTCTTACAAGAAATCAGACAGACAAGCTCAACACTGCTCTCTCAGCATTCTTATCTCAAACAGTACCTTTCAGCATTGAAGATGCAGTTAGAGATGCAAGCTGGGTAGAGGCCATGCAGGAAGAACTGTTTCAGTTCAGAAAGCTCAAAGTGTGGGAGCTCGTGGATCTGCCTGAAGGAAAGTATCCTATTGGGACAAGATGGGTTTTTCGCAACAAAATGGATGAACGTGGCGTGGTAATCAAGAACAAAGCTCGTCTGGTTGTTCAAGGATTTCGTCAACAGGAGGGGATTGATTATGAGGAAGTCTTCGCTCCAGTCGCTCGACTTGAAGCCATACGCATCTTCTTGGCATATGCTTCATATCGAAACTTTAAAGTCTTTCAGATGGACGTGAAAAGCGCTTTCTTATATGGAAAGATAAAAGAAGAAGTCTATGTGTGCCAACCGCCAGGATTCGAAGACCCTCATCATCCAAACAGATACTACAAGTTGGACAAGGCTCTCTATGGCCTCCATCAAGCTCCTAGAGCTTGGTATGAGACCTTGTCTTCATATCTGTTACAAAATGGATACACGAGAGGGAAGATCGACATGACCTTGTTCACCAAAGAAGTCAACAAACATTCTATCCTTGTTCAGATTTATGTTGATGATATTATCTTTGGTTCAACTGACGAAAATTTGTGCAGGGAATTTGAAAGCATTATGAAGTCTCAATTTGAAATGAGCATGATGGGAGAACTCTCATTTTTCTTAGGTCTCGAAGTCCAACAGAAAGAAGACGGTATTCTCATCCATCAAGCAAAGTACACAAGAGACATTCTGGCGAAGTACAACCTGTCGGATTGCAAACCGTCCAACACTCCTTTTGCAGCTCAAACAACGCTTGTACCAGATCTTGAAGGACCTTCTGTGAACCCGCACAGTTACCGTTCTATGATTGGCTCCTTGATGTATCTCACAGCCAGCAGACCAGACATCATGTGGGCAGTTGGATGCTGTGCTCGCTTTCAGTCAAATCCAAAGCAATCTCATGAGACTGCAGTCAAAAGAATCTTCCGCTACCTCAAAGGAACACCAAAACTTGGTTTATGGTATCCTATAAAGAGTGACAATTTTGACCTAATTGCGTACTCTGATAGTGATCATGCAGGTTGCAGGATTGACCGAAAGTCTGTCTCTGGTGGCTGTCAATTTCTGGGGAACAGGCTCGTGTCATGGCAGAGCAAGAAGCAGACCACTGTGTCGATATCTACTGCTCAAGCTGAGTACACAGCCGCTTCCAGTTGTTGCTGTCAAGTGTTGTGGATCCAAAATCAGCTGTTGGATTACAGTTTGAATATCATGAGAACCCCTATCTACATTGATAATGATGCCTGTCGTGACATCGTGAAGAATCCAATTGATCATTCGAAAACTAAACATATTGAAATTCGGATTCATTCAATTCGCGATGCGCACGACAAGGGGTACATTCAGGTGTTGCCTATAGATACTGCTGATCAAAAGGCAGATATCTTTACCAAAGCTTTCGACAAAACCCGTTTTCGTCAGTTGGTAACATGGTTAGAGATGATCAACTTTGAATGATTTAAAAAAAAAAAAAAAAAAAAAAAAACTTGTAAATAAACTTTAGAAAAATCTTATGTTTTAAAATAAAATAAAGATTTTTGGGGGAGAAATAAACCGGTAGATCCCTAAATTTGCAAGTTTTAAAAACTTTTTCAAAAACAATCAAGAAATGATAGGGACTAATCATATTTGTCAGCATGTGAATAGGACCCAGAGGACGTTGTGGCTTCAAGCAACGACATGTCGGTAGATTCAGCCTGGAATTGAGTAAACTGCTAAAAGATGACAAACTAAAAGGTCTACACGAGGTGCTGGATTCCCACTGTGTTTCAGGTTCGCACAAGCTGAGTCCGGTCATACACAGGTTGAGAGATCAAAAGACACAGAAAATTTTGTGCATAAGCAATCAAAAGACACCTAAGAGTGCAAGCTACCAAAGCGGGGCTATTAAAATCAAAATGAGCAACAAAAGACACGCAATGTTAGTGACGTGCAAACATATAGATAGCTCACAAAGCAATCAGATGATCATCTTCTCTGCTTATGGGAACATAGACCTGAAGCTCTCATCATCTGATTGACATAATGATCATCTTCTCTGCTTATGGAAACATAGACCTGAAGCTCTCATCATTATATCTCAATAAACCTTGAGGATTGGTAGGCTTACACCTGGCACAAGTGGGGTCCATTAACATGTCGTCAATATTACCAAAACATGATAAAGATCATCACATAAAGCTTGTTGAAAGACGAGAGGCATGGATTTAAGTGGACAAATATACCGACAGTCTTTCTTGGGCTACAGCTATCCAACGGAAAGTTGAAATGTGGTCTGGCAGGTATGACTAGTATGATCTTGATGCAAAAGGTGAGAAACGGTTGATCTCTAAACTCAAATCTTTGGTTAGAAAGGCTATTTTCTTGTTTGTGGGCCTGCGCACTTAACAGCTATTAAACTCTTATTGGGCCTGCGAACTTAACAGCTATTAATATGCCTTTGTTGGGCCCGCGTACTTGACTGGGCTTTTGGGCCTGCGCACTTAAAGGTCAAGTACGCGGCCCAACCCTTCTACCTATAAATACGCAGTAAATCTTTCATTTTAACTTTTTATCAAAATTTTACAAACCCTAAATTTTTCACCACCATCAACTGCCGTCTTCTTCTTCCCAAGCCACCAAAACCGTCGTGTTCTTCCTTCAAACCACCACTAAACCACCGTTGTACCCCACCTTTGATCCATTTCATCTACTCATCTTTACGTATTTGTGTGTTTGTTGAAGGTAGTTCAAAGATTCTAACAAATTTCTTCGAGTATTAACAGGATCTGAGGTTGAAACATGAGAAAATCAGTTGATATTTGGGGTTTTGATGAACTGCGTACTTGGTTGTGAACTTAAAAATCCTAAACGAAAGTTTAGGTGTCTGCGTACTAGTCTAGTACGCAGACTTGATAACCATCTCCCAAGCCGTTACCATGCCCGAGTCAGGTCACTGCGCACTAGACATTTCCGAGTAAAACTGACTGCGCACTTGACATTCCCGAGTAAAATTGACTGCGCACTTAACATTCCCGAGTAAAACTAACCTGACCTGTTGACTGCTTACCAAGCAGCAAGTACTCAGTCAAGGCTGAGTACTTGGATGCAATCAGACTCGGGCTGCGAACTTAAGATTGTGTGAACTTAATATTGGACCAAAATTTTGACCATTGCCTTGACTATTCAGGACATTTGACCGGACTACGTATCTTGACTCATTCATCCGTTAACCGTAACTGGACTCAAATGACTATTAAAATGAAAAACGAAACATGTCATATACACTTTAAAATCTAATCCATAAAATGAATAACACACGTGAAACAACTTAAAATCAAACCTAGTCTAAGTACGTCGTCCGTCAAAGTAAATGAAGCGTCTGTCATTAGTCAAATTCAAAATCCAAAGTTCTAACTTACTTTTCGTGCACGTGTCCCACACAGATGGCTCTTGAATGGGATCCTAGAGGAATGCACAACCAACCGATGATTCTGGAAACTGATGATACAAAGTTTCGAGACGTTGTTGCATGGATCAGAAGAAGCAGAATTGGATATGCGGTAGAGCAGCACGTTCAAGTCTACAGCTCTCACATTGAAGACTTCTGGCGATCTGCTAGAGTAGAGACCGTGGCACGTGTCAAGAGGATTAAAGCCACAATAAGGAACAAGGCAGTAATCATTACAGAAGACACAGTGAGAAATGTTCTGAGATTTCAAGATCAACCAGCAGCTGTTAGATCTTTACCGAAGACTGAGATTCATCAAGAGTTCCTGAATTTTGGATACAAAGGGGACTTTGACGCAAGGGGTGATATCAAGAAGAGCCAGCTGACCAGAGATTGGAAGCTTATTTGTCACGTATTTCTGATGTCTCTGTGTCACAGGAAAGGGGGGTACAATGCACTCAGTCCTGACTGGGCAACTGCCATGATTAAGGTCTGCAAGAATGAACCATTTAATCTGTCTGGATTGGTGTTTGATTGTATGGTGAAGAATGCTCAAGCTGAAAGGAAAAAGTGGACGATGTATCCCAGATTCGTTCAGATGATGATCAACTCTCAACATGAGGATCTGCCCCTTGGTGATAAATACAGTTTCGCCAAAGGTGCACGATTCTTCACTGAGTGCAACACACCTGATTGGGAACCCCTGCTGGAAAGTATGTATACTGCTCAACGCTATCCAGTTGTAATGAAGCTGTACAATGAGATGAAGAGAAGAAGACAATCTGCTGCTAGAACTCAACAACCAACTGCAACGGAACCTGAACCTACTGAACCTGCTCCTACTGAACCTGCTACTACAGTGCCTCAGCACACTGCTGAAGAAGTTGCCCGAGAAAGAACTGTTGGTAAAAGGGCGGCATCTGATCCTGTTCCTCAAAGGCCAACTAAACGAAACAGGCCTACTGGTTTATTGCAGCAAGGGAGAGAATCATTGACTCCTGAGGAACTTGAAATGGCTGAAGCTGCCAGACAGAATGCTGAACTTGCAAAGGCAGAGAGAAGAAGGAGGAGAGAACAGCTGCCCGAGTCTGAAAGGCCACGGGTTATGACAGAAGAAGATGAGGAAAACGAAGCGATACTGGAATCAATGTTTGGTGTGGAGGGTCAACCTGGGCCTTCCACTGACAGGCCAGGGCCCTCTACTGCCAGGCCTGGCCCTTCCTCTGAAAGACCTCCTATTCCCAAGCCTCCTGCGAAGAAACAGCCTGTACCATCCTCATCTGTTCCTGGTGCATCACGTCGAAAACCGGTGCATCAAGAATTATATGAGACGTTATCTAAGGAAGCGGGAAAGAATGCTGCTAAGGAAATTTGTATGTTGAAGAATCAGATCTACAATAATCAGGAGTTAAGGAAGAAATTGAAGAAATTGAAGCACAAAAACCGAAGTCTTGAAAAGGTGGTTAAAGATCAGCGTTATCTGATAAAGTTTCAGACTGAGGTTCAAATGAAGATGTTTGATATGCTTCAAGAGTTAAAGACTCAGGGTACTGATGCTCCAAGAATGACTTTTGATGAAGCATTTGATTTCGGGAAATTCATGGAAGAGGAGAAAGAGAAGGAAAGAAAAGAGGAGGAAAGTGATGTTGATGAAATCAGTGAGGACGAGATGCCGGAGACGTTCGTAGAAATGGGTGCGGGGGAAAACACAGTGTATGAGATGGATGATGGGTACATATTGGATCCTGAGAGAGCAAGTTGGTTTCCAAGAAGACCAATCACCATTCCTGCTTTGCACCAGAACATCCACCACACTCGTGCATCTCACCAAGAAAGAGTTGTTTGTTGGGGTTATGATGGGTTTAAACGTCTATTCTTTGTGAAGCGAAGGGGAGGTGTGATTCAGTACTTCAAAGGCAGACCGAACCTGAAAACTCTTCCAAGATGGGATATACGAGAGATGTGCAGAACACCTTTCCTAAACCACTCTGGGGATACCACAGCTGACTCGGTTTCTGTGTTTATAGAAGATGAGTGTGCCCGTGACTTCAAGAACTGGAAGCCACAGAAGCCGAGGCGAAGAATGTCAAAGAAAAGGATAGATCCAGCCACCGGACGAGGAATGATAACCTACGTGATAGACCCTCCCCAGGTCGTCACTAGGGTTCCCATACGTCCAGAGCTTCCTGTGCTTTTGTCGGATTTCAAGAAGTGGTTCTATGACAGCCGAACCGGTGAAGCTGTGATCAAACTGAGAGATGATACAGAGGCGTTGAGAATAGTTGACCCAGTCGACGTGTTTGCTCTGAATCCTTCTGATTTAACTACTCTTTTTTCAAATCAGATAAATGTGGGTGCTGGTAATGTGTTATTTGAGGAAGCTGTCTTGTTCAGAAGGGCTGTGGAAAGAGCTTTGAAGAGAAAGCAAGAACTGATTGATTTGGTGACGAGGATCAATGCAGCTGACAAAGCTAGAGATGACAAAGCAATAGCTGCTGCTGCTGCTGCAAAGATATCAGAAGCTGAAGTTATTCCAGAGGTTCAAACACAGACTTCTGCAGCAACAGTTGATCCTGAATCTGAGCCTTCACAAGCCCCACCAGTCTCTCCAACTACAGCCCCAGAAACTCAGCAAGATCAAGCAACTGTAGATCTAGCTGAGTTATTCATCCAAGAGCCATCCACTGAAGAACCACACGCTGAAGTAACACATGCTGAAGCACCTCATACTGAAGAACCAACCGTTGAAGACAGCATAGTTCAAGCACTCCCGGCACATCAAGCAAGAGAAGAGGGGGAGTTGAGTGATGTGGAAATAGATTGATGTTGTAGAACTGGTAGCTGTGGTCTAGGGGGAGTATTGTTGGGTTAATATGAGACCACAGTTACCAGGTTTAATCATGTTTAGTTATGTGTTAGAGTTGGAGGGCTAGTTATGTAATTAAAGCATAGTTGTAGTAAGCAAACCCTAGTCTGCGCACTTATTAGACGGGGACTGCGAACTTAATGTTAAGTTCGCAGTCATCAGGTTCTCCTATAAATAGAACCTCATTTGTGCAGCTAGGGTTAGTGTTTTGTTGTATCTTTGAGAGCACAAGTTTAAAGGTGCGAACTTATCTAGTGTAATCCATGGTTGTTCACAGCTGAAATCTTTAATGGAATCGTGTCTTTATGTTTCTTGTGTGTCGGTTTTTATAATCTTCATCTAGTTCTTTAACTTGTCTTGATTAATCAACTAAAACACCTAACAAATAGGTGTTTCTAGTTGATAACAATCTAGTGCACACTTAAGATCTAGTATTTTGGGACTACAGATGGTGGTTTGGGTAATATGGTTTTGCAGTGTGTCAAGTACTGGGGTGGGGGGTATTTTGGGAATTTGGAAGTTATTTGGTGGTTCTTTCAGCGATGGGTAGTGATCTGGCCCTTGTGGCTTCCTTTCTCTTCCACTGTGTGTGTTGAATGGTTTTTTGGAGTCAGAGGTTTGTGTAATCACAGGCTTGGTTCTATGAGGAGTGTTCTCACTTTAATTCCTGTGGTCTTCCTGTCCTTTCCTATTATGGGTATAGGTTATGAATGTCTTGGGATAAGACTTAAACTGGGAGTTATAAGGATGGATCAGGGTCATATCAATAGGGTCTCTTTGTTTCTTGTGTGTTTTTCTTTTTCTAGCACCAGATATGGCCCTGAAAACCTGTTATTTGCTTTGATTCCAAACCTTTTCTTGGTTTTGTGTCTTGTGTCAGTCCACTCCTTTTGGAGTTGGGGAGGGGGTTATATTGGGAACCAAGGAGTTTGGAGGTACTGGAAATGGCCTTGGGTAGTTAAACTTAGAAATAGTTCCTTCCCTATTATGGTGTTAAGGTGTGTCTTTCATACACCTGTGTGGTTTTTCATGTTGTTGAAACATAGGATCTTAGGAAATTGCAGCCTTAGTAGTACTTCTTTTACTCTTTGGTTTGCTTTTACCCTAGCCTGGGATATAGGTTCTAGTATGCAGGAGGTTTGCATAGCCACTGGAGAGATAAGGATGGACTGTTTCATTGCTTGTAGGTCATTATTACCCTTTCTTTCTATTTTTTATTTTATTTGCTTTTTTAGCTCCTTGCAATGGAACAGAAACCTTTGTTGTTTTTGGGTGAGTTTTGGTGTTTTTAGCCTGTGTGAGTTTATATATGAGCACTTGCTCAGGGGGGTGGGATCTTTATGGGAACAAGGTGGAATCTGGAGACTAAAAGCGTTATGGGTAGATATCTGTATTCATTTCAAACTCTGTCCTTCTGCTTTGAGTTGCTTCTGGGATGGGAAGGTAGGGGTTTACATTTATTATATGGGAATTTTGCTGGTCAGGGACTTTGGTCTATTTTTGGCACCCTGGACTGGCTCAGCGTTTGTTGAAGGAGGTATAGGTTTTTTGCTCAGGGGGAGCTTACACCAGGGAGACATAAGGATGGACCATGCTACTATTAGTAGGACATTATTTCTCTGGTTTTATTTTTCTTTTTTAGCACTGCATAGTAGCATGGAAACCCTCAATTTTTGTTTGGTAATCTTTTATAGACCTTTTTCTTGTTTTACCAATCTTGAGTCTGTTGAGTCTGTCCCACTTGGGACTGTTGGTGGGTGGGGATCCTTGGGTTGGGCTGGAGGTGATGGGTTAATTATGAATGTGGTTAAATGGTTATGCAGCCTGGACAATGGATTCAACTGGAGGAGTGGTTTTGATGGTGTTAACAGTATAATAAGGTGCAGGGGTAGTATGGTCTTTTTTAGGAAGATTATGCAATGTTTTGGGAGTGTTGATGTAGGTTTCAGCTCTTTTGAGCCAAGTTGCAGGATCTGGCATATGACTGGGAAGGTGTGTAAAGAATGGAGCAGAATGTGTTGTGAATGCAGGGTGGTTAAGGGTGTTGCTGTTACCCAAGGCTTGCTTTGTAGCATGCTGTCTGTTGTATGGCTCTGGTATGTTCCTATAGTGTTTTTTGGTGGTTATTTGTTGAGAAGAATGAAAATTAAGGATCCTAGCATGTCTAGCAAAGCCACTACACTGGTGGAAGTTCCTAAAGAAGGCAGGCATTGTTGGGATTTCTTAGTTGTGGTTTTTAATGGGATTATGCTACTCTTGATTTTGGTTCTTAGAATCGTAGTCAAGGTTCATTCTTCTCTGTTTTGGTTCAGGGATGGTGCCTTGAGAGCATTTCAGGTTAATGGTGCCAGTTTGTTTATGGAGGTCTCAAAAGGCCATGATCTGTTTTTGTTTCTTATGCTTACTCATGAATGTGTGTTTCATGAGCTTGTTTGTGAGCTAAGGAAGTGGTGTACTAAATCCATCCTGGAACCTATTTGTTCTATGAAATGGTTAAATGGGATCCTTTTTATGTATGGGTGTAGTTTGTGTTTTGAACTTTTTGTTAGTATCATATATATCAGGGAGGATATGGTAGTTTGGCTGGTTACTGGTTATTTCTGGAGAGTTTTTTGGTTCACAAATCATAGAATACGGCTTGAAGTTAAGTGGAAATGGGTGTATTGGGTCTGGGATATTAAGGATAGAGTTCAATGGTTTTGGGCCTGTAGGTGGTGGATATTGAATGGTTATGATGGGATTTTTAGTAGGCTGGGAAAGAGTTTTATGATTAGTGGGCCGAGAATATTTGATTGGATTGTCATAAGTCTGGACCATTGGATTGATTGTCTGAAATGCTTTGTTGGGATGGATTACGAATGGACTGGTGAGCATATGAAGGGTAGATGGTGGCATTGTGAGTTTGGGCTGGATAATAGCAAGATGGGTATGGACTTAATTGAATATCCTGGTAGTTTCATTGGGCTGATGATGGACAAGAAAGGTTTCATACGATCTAGAGACTATTGGGCTTGGGCTTGGATGGAACGAGTGGTGAAGACTTGTTATTTTAGATTGTATTTGTTGGGCCTTTGTTGGTCATATAACATTGTGGTGAGGGCTTAGGTTTTTTGTTAGTTGGCCCGTTTTTGTTTTTTGTTTTTGTTTTTGGGCTTGTCCTTTGTCTTGGGTCTATGTCCCGGACTTGGGCTAGTCTTTGTTTGTAACTTTTATTATCAATAAATGTTTGCCGGGGTCTTCCCCTTTTTCCAAAAAAAATAGAATCATGACACTTCAAGGTTAACACATGTGTTAATCCTCATTAATATGAATTGGAAGTAGAAGGTCAACGTATATTGTTATTATATCATGCATACTGAGACTCAAAGACTATAGTTTTTATGAAAATCCTTACGATATAAGGTTAAGTAGAACCACAGGAGTTAAAGATTAACACATGTGTTAATACACATTAACACATGCGTTAATATAAATAAAAACACACTTTATTCTATACATTTAAATAAATTGTATCTAGAAGCTTAATGTGGATATTAGTTTATGAAATTTAGTGATTCTGATTGGTTACTATTTATCTTCAAAAACCTTCCGTATATGGGTTAACCAGAATCATGAGAGTTCATTATTAACACATGTGTTAATCCAAATTAACACACATGTTAATCTTACAAAAACACGTCTTAATGTATACATTCACATGAATGGATTGGAAAGTTATTGCAGATATTTGTTAACGATTGTTCTGTGAGACTTAGATGCCACTATTGAGTTTAAATATGCTTATACAGAGAGGTTAAGTAGAATCACGACACTTCAAGGTTAACACATGTGTTAATCCTCATTAACATGAATTGGAAGTAGAAGGTCAACGTATATTGTTATTATATCATGCATACTGAGACTCAAAGACTATTGTTTTTATGAAAATCCTTACGATATGAGGTTAAGTAGAACCACAGGAGTTAAAGATTAACGCATGTGTTAATACACATTAACACATGTGTTAATATAAATTAAAACACGCTTTATTGTATACATTTACAAAAATTGTATATTGAACCTTAATGTGGATATTAGTTCATGAAATTTAGTGTTTCTGATAGATTACTTTTATCTTCAAAATCCTTCCGTATATGGGTTAACCAGAATCATGAGAGTTCATTATTAACACATGTGTTAATCCAAATTAACACACATGTTAATCTTACAAAAACACGTCTTAATGTATATATTCACATGAATGGATTGGAAGGTTATTGCAGATATTTGTTAATGATTTTATAATGTTCTGTGAGACTTAGATGCCATAATTGAGTTTAAATATGCTTATGCAGAAAGGTTAAATAGGATCACGACACTTCAAGGTTAACAATGTGTTAATCCTCATTAACATGAATTGGAAGTAGAAGGTCAACGCATATTGTTATTATATCATGCATACTGAGACTCAAAGACTATTGTTTTGTTTGAAATCCTTACGATATGAGGTTAAGTAGAACCACAGAAGTTAAAGATTAACGCTTGTGTTAATACACATTAACACATGTGTTAATATAAATAAAAACAGGCTTTAGTGTATACATTTACATAAATTGTATCTAGAATCTTAATGTGGATATCCTCATTAAAATGAATTGGAAGTAGAATGTCAACGTAGATTGTTATTATATCATGCTTACTGAGACTCAAAGGCCGTTGTTTTGTATATAAATCCTTACACTAAGAGGTTAACTAGAATCACGGAAGTTTATGATTAACACAGGTGTTAATACACATTAACACATGTGTTAACCTAAATAAAAACACACTTTATTTTATACATTTACAAGAATTATATCTAGAACTTAATATGGATATTAATTTATCATATTTAGTGATTTTGATTACCTACTGTTTAACTTCAATATCCATCTGTATAGAGGTTAAATAAAATGCTGAGAGTTTATGATTAGCACATGTGTTAATCCAAATTACCACACGTGTTAATCTACCAAAAAAAACACGTCTTAATGTATAATTCACATGAAATGGTTTAGAAGGTTAATGTAGATATTAATTAATGATTTTCCAATGTTCCGTGGGACTAAGATGCCACAATTTAGTTTGAATATCATCAAGCTGAGAGGTTAACCAGAATCACGACACTTCATGGTTAACACATGTGTTAATTCTCATTAAGATGAATTGGAAGTAGAAGGTCAACGTATATTGTTATTATATCATGCATACTGCGACTCAGAAGACCATTGTTTTGTATGAAAATCCTTACGCTATGAGGTTAAGTAGAACCACGGGAGTTAAAGATTAACGCATGTGTTAATACACATTAACACATATGTTAATATAAAAAAACACGCTTTATTGTATACATTTACATAAATTATATCTAGAAGCTTAATGTGGATATTAGTTTATGAAATTTAGTGATTCTGATAGATTACTATTTATCTTCAAAAACCTTCCGTATATGGGTTAACTAGAATCATGAGAGTTCATTATTAACACATGTGTTAATCCAAATTAACACACATGTTAATCTTACAGAAACACGTCTTAATGTATACATTCACATGAATGGATTGGAAGGTTCTTGCAGATATTTGTTAATGATTTTATAATGTTCTGTGAGACTTAGATGCCACAATTGAGTTTAAATATCCTTATGCTGAGAGGTTAAATAGAATCACGACACTTCAAGGTTAACACATGTGTTAATCCTCATTAACATGAATTGGAAGTAGAAGGTCAACGTATATTGTTATTATATCATTGATACTGAGACTCAAAGACTATTGTTTTGTATGAAAATCCTTACGATATGAGGTTAAGTAGAACCACATGAGTTAAAGATTAACGCATGTGTTAATACACATTAACACATGTGTTAATATAAATAAAAACACGCTTTATTGTATACATTTACATAAATTGTATCTAGAAGCTTAATGTGGATATTAGTTTATGAAGTTTAGTGATTCTGATAGATTACTTTTTATCTTCAAAATCCTTCCGTATATGGGTGAACCAGAATCATGAGAGTTCATGATTAATACATGTTTTAATCCAAATTAACACACGTGTTAATCTTGCAAAACACGTCTTAATGTATACACTCACATGAAATGTATTGGAAGGTTATTGTAGATATTAATTAAGGATTTTATAATGTTCCGTGCTATTTAGATGCCACAATTGAGTTGGAATAGCCTTATGCCGAGAGGTTAAACAGAATCATGACACTTCAAGATTAACACATGTGTTAATCCTCATTGAAATGAATTGGAAGTAGAATGTCAACGTAGATTGTTATTATATCATGCTTACTGAGACTCAAAGGCCATTGTTTTGTATATAAATCCTTACAGTAAGAGGTTAACTAGAATCACGGAAGTTTATGATTAACACAAGTGTTAATACACATTAACACATGTGTTAACCTAAATAAAAACACACTTTATTTTATACATTTACAAGAATTATATCTAGAACTTAATATGGATATTAATTTATCATATTTAATGATTTTGATTACCTACTGTTTAACTTCAATATCCTTCTGTATAGAGGTTAAACAAAATGCTGAGAGTTTATGATCAGCACATGTGTTAATCCAAATTACCACACGTATTAATCTACCAAAAAAAAAAACACGTCTAAATGTATAATTCACATGAAATGGTTTAGAAGGTTAATGTAGATATTAATTAATGATTTTCCAATGTTCCGTGGGACTAAGATGTCACAATTTAGTTTGAATATCATCAAGCTGAGAGGTTAACCAGAATCACGACACTTCAGGATTAACACATGTGTTAATTCTCATTAAGATGAATTGGAAGTAGAAGGTCAACGTACATTGTTACTATATCATGCATACGGCAACTCAAAAGACCATTGTTTTGTATGAAAATCCTTACAATATGAGGTTAAGTAGAACCACGGGAGTTAAAGATTAACGCATGTGTTAATACACATTAACACATGTGTTAATATAAAAAAACACGCTTTATTGTATACATTTACATAAATTATATATAGAAGCTTAATGTGGATATTATTTTATGAAATTTAGTGATTCTGATAGATTACTATTTATCTTCAAAAACCTTCCGTATATGGGTTAACCAGAATCGTGAGAGTTCATTATTAACACATGTGTTAATCCAAATTAACACACATGTTAATCTTACAAAAACACGTCTTAATGTGTACATTCACATGAATGGATTGGAAGGTTATTGCAGATATTTGTTCATGATATTATAATGTTCCGTGAGACTTAGATGCCACAATTGAGTTTAAATATCCTTATGCTGAGAGGTTAAATAGAATCACGACACTTCAAGGTTAACACATGTGTTAATCCTCATTAACATGAATTGGAAGTAGAAGGTCAACGTATATTTTTATTATATCATGCATACTGAGACTCAAAGAATATTGTTTTTATAAAAATCCTTACGATATGAGATTAAATAGAACCACAGGAGTTAAAGATTAACGCAAGTGTTAATACACATTAACACATGTGTTAATATAAATAAAAACACGCTTTATTGTATACATTTACATAAATTGTATCTAGAAGCTTAATGTGGATATTAGTTTATGAAATATAGTGATTCTGATATATTAGTTTTATCTTCAAAATCCTTCCGTATATGGGTTAACCAGAATCATGAGAGTTCATGATTAACACATTTGTTAATCCAAATTAACACACGTGTAAATCTTACAAAAACACGTCTTAATGTATACATTCACATGAATGGATTGGAAGGTTATTGCAGATATTTGTTAATGATTTTATAATTTTCCGTAAGACTTAGAAAAATCATTAAGACGTGTTTTTGTATCCACAGAACATTATAAAATCATTAACAAATATCTGCAATAACCTTCCAATCCATTCATGTGTATGTATCCATTAAGACGTGTTTTTGTAAGATTAACATGTGTGTTAATTTGGATTAACACATGTGTTAATAATGAACTCTCATGATTCTGGTTAACCCATATATGGAAGGTTTTTGAAGATAAATAGTAACCTATCAGAATCACTAAATTTCATAAACTAATATCCACATTAAGCTTCTAGATATAATTTATGTAAATGTATACAATAAAGCGTGTTTTTTATATTAACACATGTGTTAATGTGTATTAACACATGAGTTAATCTTTAACTCCCGTGGTTCTACTTAACCTCATAGCGTATGGATTTTCATACAAAACAATGGTCTTTGAGTCTCAGTATGCATGATATAATAACAATATACGTTGACCTTATACTTCCAACTCATGTTAATGAGAATTAACACAAGTGTTAACCTAGAAGTGTCGTGATTCTGGTTAACCTCTCAGCATGATGATATTCAAACTAAATTATGGCATCTTTGTCCCACGGAACATTTTAAAATCATTAATTAATATCTACATTAACCTTCTAAACCATTTCATGCGAATTATAGATTAAGACGTGTTTTTTTGGTAGATTAATACGTGTGGTAATTTGGATTAACACATGTGCTAATCATAAACTCTCAGCATTTTGTTTAACCTCTATACGGAAGGATATTGAAGTTAAACAGGATCTATCAGAATCACTAAATATGATAAATTAATATCCATATTAACTTCTAGATATAATTCATGTAAATATATAAAATAAAGTGTGTTTTTATTTAGGTTAACACATGTGTTAAAGTGTATTAACACTTGTGTAAATCATAAACTTCCGTGATTCTAGTTAACCTCTTAGTGTAAGGATTTATATACAATACAACGGCCTTTGAGTCTCAGTAAGCATGATATAATAACAATCTACGTTGACCTTCTACTTCCAATTCATGTTAATATGGATTACACATGTGTTAACCTTGATCTGTCGTGATTTTATTTAACCTGTCAGCATAGGGATATTTAAACTCAATTGTGGCATCTAAGTGTCACGGAACATTATATATCATTAATTAATATCTGCAATAACCTTCCAATCCATTCATGTGAATGTATACATTAAGATGTGTTTTTTTTTGTTAGATTAATACGTGTGGTAATTTGGATTAACACATGTGCTAATCATAAACTCTTACTATATTGTTTAACCTCTATATAGAAGGATATTGAAGTTAAACAGTAGTCTATCAGAATTACTAAATATGATAAATTAATATCCATATTAAGTTTTAGATATAATTCATGAAATGTATAAAATAAAGTGTGTTTTTATTTAGGTTAACACATGTGTTAATGTGTATTAACACTTGTGTTAATCATAAACTTCCGTGATTCTAGTTAACCTCTTAGTGTAAGGATATATACACAAAACAATGACCTTTGAGTCTCAATAAGCATGATATAATAACAATCTACGTTGACCTTCTACTTCCAATTCATGTTAATGATGATTAACACATGTGTTAATCTTCAAGTGTCGTGATTCTGTTTAGCCTCTCAGCATAAGGATATTCCGACTCAATTGTGGCATCTAAATCTCACGGAACATTATAAAATCATTAATTAATATCTGCAATTACCTTCCAATATATTTCATGTTAGTGTATACATTAAGACGTGTTTTGTAAGATTAACACGTGTGTTAATTTGGATTAAAGCATGAACTCTCATGATTCTGGTTAACCCATATACGAAAGGTTTATGAAGATAAAATGTAATCTATCAGAATCACTAGATTTCATAAACTAAAATCCACATTAAGCTTCTAGATACACTTTATGTAAATGTATTCAATAAAGCGTGTTTTTATTTATATTAACACATGTGTTAATAATGTGTATTAACACATGCGTTAATCTTTAACTCCTGTGGTTCTACTTAACCTCATATCGTTAAGATTTTCATACAAAACAATACTCTTTGAGTCTCAGTATGCATGATATAATAACAATATACGTTGACCTTCTACTTCTAATTCATGTTAATGAGGATTAACATATGTATTAACCTTGAAGTGTCGTGATTATGTTTAACCTCTCAGCATAAGGATATTTAAACTCAATTGTGGCATCTAAGTCTCACAAAACATTATAAAATCATTAATAAATATCTGCAATAACCTTCCAATCCATTCATGATATAATAACAATATGCGTTGGCCTTCTACTTCTAATTCATGTTAATGAGGATTAACACATGTGTTAACCTTGATGTGTCGTGATTCTGTTTAACCTCTCAACATAAGGATATTTAAACTCAATTGTGGCATCTAAGTCTCACAGAACATTATAAAATCATTAATTAATATCTGCAATAACCTTCCAATCCATTCATGTGAATGTATTCATTAAGACGTGTTTTTTTTGTTAGATTAATACGTGTGGTAATTTGGATTAACACATGTGCTAATCATAAACTCTCAGTATTTTGTTTAACCTCTCTACAGAAGGATATTGAAGTTAAACAGTAGTCTATCAGAATTACTAAATATGATAAATTAATATCTATATTAAGTTCTAGATATAATTCATGTAAATGTATAAAATTAAGTGTGTTTTTATTTAGGTTAACACATGTGTTAATGTGTATTAACACTTGTGTTAATCATAAACTTCCGTGATTCTAGTTAACCTCTTAGTGTAAGGATATATATATACAAAACAACGGCCTTTGAGTCTCAATAAGCTTGATATAATAGCAATCTACGTGGACCTTCTACTTCCAATTCATGTTAATGAGGATTAACACATGTGTTAACCTTGAAGTGTCGTGATTCTATTTAAACTCTCTGCATAAGCATATTTAAACACTCAATTGTGGCATCTACGTCACACAGAACATTATAAAATCATTAATAAATATCTGCAATAACCTTCCAATCCATTCGTGTGAATGTATACACTAAGACGTGTTTTTGTAAGATTAACATGTGTGTTAATTTGGATTAACACATGTGTTAATAATGAACTCTCATGATTCTGGTTAACCCATATACGGAAGGTTTTTGAAGATAAATAGTAACCTATCAGAATCACTAAATTTCATAAACTAATATCCACATTAAGCTTCTAGATATAATTTATGTAAATGTATACAATAAAGCGTGTTTTTTATATTAACACATGTGTTAATGTGTATTAACACATGAATTAATCTTTAACTCCCGTGAATCTACTAAACCTCATAGCGTATGGATTTTCATACAAAACAATGGTCTTTGAGTCTCAGTATGCATGATATAATAACAATATACGTTGACCTTCTACTTCCAATTCATTTTAATGATAATTAACACATGTGTTAACCTTGAAGTGTCGTGATTCTAGTTAACCTCTTAGCATGATGATATTCAAACTCAATTGTGGCATCTTAGTCCCACGGAACATTGTAAAATCATTAATTAATATCTACATTAACTTCTAAACCATTTCATGTGAATTATAGATTAAGACGTGTTTTTTTTGATAGATTAATACGTATGGTAATTTGGATTAACACATGTGCTAATCATAAACTCTTAGCATTTTGTTTAACCTCTATACAGAAGGATATTGAAGTTAAACAGTAGGTAATCAAAATCACTAAATATGATAAATTAATATCCATATTAAGTCTAGATATAATTCTTGTAAATGTATAAAATAAAGTGTGTTTTTATTTAGGTTAACACATGTGTTAATGTGTATTAACACTTGTGTTAATAATAAACTTCCGTGATTCTAGTTAACCTCTTAGTGTAAGGATTTATATACAAAACAACTGCCTTTGAGTCTCAGTAAGCATGATATAATAACAATCTACGTTGACATTCTACTTCAATTCATTTTAATGAGTATTAACACATGTGTTAATCTTGAAGTGTCATGATTCTGTTTAACCTCTCGGCATAAGGGTATTCCAACTCAATTGTGGCATCTAAATAGCACGGAACATTATAAAATCCTTAATTAATATCTACAATAACCTTCCAATACATTTCATGTGAGTGTATACATTAAGACGTGTTTTGTAAGATTAACACGTGTGTTAATTTGGTTAAACATGTATTAATCGTGAACTCTCATGATTCTAGTTAACCTATATACGGAAGGATTTTGAAGATAAAAAGTAATCTACTAGAATCACTAAATTTCATAAACTAATATCCACATTAAGCTTCTAGATACAATTTATTTAAATGTATACAATAAAGCGTGTTTTTATTTATATTAACACATGTGTTAATGTGTATTAACACATGCGTTAATCTTTAACTCCTGTGGTTCTACTTAACCTCATATCATAAGGATTTTCATACAAAACAATAGTCTTTGAGTCTCAGTATGCATGATATAATAACAATATACGTTGACCTTCTACTTTCAATTCATGTTAATGAGGATTAACACATGTGTTAACCTTGAAGTGTCGTGATTCTGGTTAACCTCTTAGCATGATGATATTCAAACTAAATTGTGGCATCTTAGTCCCACGGAACATTGTAAAATCATTAATTAATATCTACATTAACCTTCTAAACCATTTCATGTGAATTATAGATTAAGACGTGTTTTTTTGTTAGATTAATACGTGTGGTAATTTGGATTAACACATGTGCTAATCATAAACTCTCAGCATTTTGTTTAACCTCTATACGGAAGGATATTGAAGTTGAACAGTGTCTATCAGAATCACTAAATATGACAAATTAATATCCATATTAACATCTAGATATAATTCATGTAATTGTATAAAATAAAGTGTGTTTTTATTTAGGTTAACACATGTGTTAATGTGTATTAACACTTGTGTTAATCATAAACTTCCGTGATTCTAGTTAACCTCTTAGTGTAAGGATTTATATACAAAACAACGGCCTTTGAGTCTCAGTAAGCATGATATAAAAACCATCTACGTTGACCTTCTACTTCCAATTCATGTTAATGATGATTAACACATGTGTTAACCTTGATGTGTCGTGATTATATTTAACCTCTCAGCATGAGGATATTTAAACTCAATTGTGGCATCTAAGTCTCACGGAACATTATAAATCATTAATTAATATCTGCAATAACCTTCCAATCCATTCATGTGAATGTATACATTAATACGTGTTTTTTTTGTTAGATTAATACGTGTGGTAATTTGGATTAACACATGTGCTAATCATAAAGTCTCAGTATTTTGTTTAACCTCTATACAGAAGGATATTGAAGTTAAATAGTAGTCTATCAGAATTACTAAATATGATAAATTAATATCTATATTAAGCTCTAGATATAATTCATGTAAATGTATAATATAAAGTGTGTTTTTATTTAGGTTAACACATGTGTTAATGTGTATTAACACTTGTGTTAATCATAAACTTCCGTGATTCTAGTTAACCTCCTAGTGTAAGTGATGGGATTGGGTGCTCACCACTGCGCAGAGCATACCCAAACCCGGAACATAACCCGCGGAGCAGCATCCCGCGCACAAGAGAAACTTCCCCAGCAAGCTAAGGAACAACGGCTCTCCTACAATCACGGAGCGATGCTCGTGCGCGTAAGCGGTAAAAGCGGTAACCGTTCCATGTTTCCTTATTTGTAGCTATTCCATAACTACTTTACTAATATAATCTTCGGGTAGTGGAGACAACCCTAATTGGGCCCGGCCCATTACGATTAGGGTTTTGGGGTAATGGTGGCATACGTCCATCTCTATATAAGGGATCATATCCCCAATAGAAGGACACTTTTGGCTAACCCTAAGAGCTATCACACTTGATAGTATCCCCATTCACCCACGTTTTTGTTATAAACTGCTACCTCGTGTAGTCGTCTCCCTACCCACTAAATCTTACTTGCAGGTTACTCCAATCCAGGAAGTGCTAGTGAAGGATCAATCCTGTAGTAACATCTGGTCTATCATCCCTACCAGGAGGTTAGACTATCTGTTTCTTCATTGGCGCCATCACTTACGGTCTTCTAATCTTTCAAACTAGTGCTAATGGATTCTGGAGCCAAACAACGTCATGATCCCATCAATGTTGATGAGGGAGTTCAAGTGAATCAAGATACTGGAGCACCAACAACGGTGACAAAGAATGTGCATCAGAAGCAGGCTGCTACAAACTTTCAACTATTTTCATCAAGAAGGCCGGCACCAACATCACAAAAGAAAACAGTTGAAGAGCCTGTGGATGATCCAGAGGAATGGCTGGCTCAAGAAAGTGCCAGAACAATCGCAGAATACCAAAAGAAATTGATAGCAAAGGCTCGGTTGGAATCGAGGAAAACCCTGTCTTTTGATACTGAAGATGACTCTCAAGAGGGTGAACAACCTGCTGTTCGTCCTACAGCCAAACCCCGGCAGGCGGTACGTGGTGGAGAACGTGGTAAAAGTACTCACGTTCAGGACCACGTCAACCTGACTGGGGAACCTGATGGCTATGAGTCTGAGAATGAGATCACTTCTGATCCCACTTATAAACCGAGAACAAAGTCTGTAGCAAGTAATCAGACTAACCCAGATGACGATCTCAATAAGCCGTATCGTCCTAAGTCATTTGCAGAAAGATCAAAATTTTGTGCAAGAATCGCACTGGCGCCTATGCCAGTCGAATGCAAGCTGCCGAATACGATTGGAAAATATGATGGCTTGCGCGATCCCGACGATCACCTGCACGCGTTTGATTGTGCAGGAAGTTCTAAGCCATGGCCGGTCCAAGCTTGGTGCCACCTGTTCGTTCAAACCCTAACGGGCGCGACGCGGGTTTGGTACGAAAGCTTGCCGGTAGGAAGTCTTGTAGACTTCGACGATCTAATCAAGAAGTTCAAGAACCATTTCTCTCATCTTCGGAAACACAAAAAAGACAAGGCCCAAATCTTGTTGTGTTCCCGGAAGGACAATGAGAGTCTGGAAGATTACATCATTCGCTACAACAAGGAAGCCTTACAATTGGGGTGTGGCGAGGAGCTCACTAGAGCCGCATTCATTCATGGAGTGCGGAATGACGATCTTATGAGATGCCTGACGGGAAAGGAAGGTGTTCCCGAAGCATGGGATGAACTTATCGAGGCAGCAAAGGTTTACGCATCATCGGACCGCTCGTTTACACGCTCGAAAAATTTCCATCACAATGGTAGCCAAGGTGCGCACACGCACGACAAGGGGAAGGGAAAACAGTCAGTGTGGTCTCGAATCTCAGGGGCCACCGATGAAGGAAAGTATTCCTCGGGGCAAGACGCGCGGCATTATCTTAACAACAAACACCCGCGCGATTCAAAGCCACCAAGTAAGAAGAATTACGACTGGACCCCATTGTCGAAGACGCCTTCGGAAGTTCTGAAAACGGAACAGATTCAATTTCCAAAGCCAAGGGAGTTAAGGCAAGATAGAAGAAATATTGACACGTCCAAGTACTGTGAGTATCATGAGGATTATGGCCATCTAACAGACAACTGTTATAGTCTAAAGATGGAAATAGAAAATGCAATCAAGTCAGGTCAGCTATCTCACCTAGTAAAGAATATGCGGAAGAAACCTCGAGATCCGCAAGGAGATGCCGACCCTAATAATAAGAAGATCAAGAATCTCAACGCGCATCACGTGCAGCGCTCAAATCGCCACAACTGCTACATGACTCACAGCCGGAGTTACAAGAAAAGAGCCTATTCGATAGCACAAGACGATGCTTGGAAAGAAGCACCTGTTGTCATGCCACGCGTCAAGGGAGGAGCGTCCTCCACGACACCGTTGATCATAACGGGCGTCATTGGACATTATCGCACAAGGTATATGTTCCTTGACAACGGGAGCAGCACAGACATTATGTACCAACAGTGCTTTGATCAGTTAGATGCGGAAGATAAAGAGAAGCTCGTCCCAACGACGGAACCAATATCCGGATTCATTCATGAGGTGATCATTCCGCTGGGCATACTCACACTGCCTGTCACATGGACAGATGGACAGCTCTCTCGCACGGAGATCTGCGATTTTATGGTTTTACCGGTGAGTTCGTCGCACGATGTTCTCATCGGGAGAGAAGGATTGGCAAAATTTAACTGCAACGCGTCCACACCACACCAGATGGTTGGTTTCCCAACGCGTGGAGGTGTGGCTTTCATACGCGGAAACAAAAATTGCCACGCAACAGATACGTGCAAGCCTCCCAAGATCATGAAGCCATCAAACCGCACTGATCCCGAAAAATGGGTTATTAACCCTAAATTCCCGGATCAGACGGTTGTCATTGGCCCAGTAATCTCCGACACCATACGGGTACATTTAAAGCAACTGCTAACTAAGAACATGGATGTCTTTGCCTTTCAACCCGCGGACATGGTCGGTGTTCCTCGCGACATCGCAGAACATAAATTGAATGTTTATAAGTCTGTGGAACCAGTCGTTCAGAAGAAGCGTAGTATGGGGCCGGAGAAAACAAAGGCCATGAACGAGCAAGTCGCCGAACTCTTAGACGCAGGCATCCTGCGAAGAACAAGATACCAAACTTGGGTGGCTAACCCAGTGATGGTCGGAAAGTCCAACGGGGGTTGGAGAATGTGCGTGGACTACAAAGACATAAACAAAGCATGCCCAAAGGATTGTTACCCACTTCCTGAAATTGATTTGAAGGTCGACTCTTTAGCACCGTTTAGATTCAAGTGCTTCCTCGACGCTTACAAAGGGTACCATCAAATCCAGATGGCCAAAGAGGATGAAGATAAAACATCCTTCCGCACAGACACCGGCACTTATTGCTACACAAAGATGCCGTTTGGATTGAAGAATGCAGGGGCCACATATCAGCGCCTCATGGACGCGGTGTTCAATGCACAAATCGGAGTTAATCTCGAGGTGTACGTAGATGACTTGGTCATCAAAAGCACAGAGGAAGACCAAATGCTCGCGGACATTCAAAAGACTTTTGATCAACTCCGTACAGTCCGCATGAAGCTCAACCCGAGCAAATGTTCTTTTGGAATGGAAGAAGGGAAGTTCTTGGGAGTGATCGTCACTAAGGATGGTTTCCGCGCGAATCCTGACAAAGTACAAGCCATCGAGCGCATGCCATCCCCGTCTTCCGTACGGGAGGTTCAGACACTCATGGGGCGTCTTGTAGCCCTAAATCGTTTTCTCTCAAATTATGCTTCGAAGTCATTCCCCTTCGTGAACACCCTGAAGAGTTGCCTCAAGAAGTCAAATTTCAAATGGACGGAGGAAGCCGAGGCCGCCTTCAAGGAAATGAAAGAGTGCTTAAGCCACTTGCCGACGCTCACAGCACCACTTCCAAAAGAGCCACTAACATTGTACTTGTCAGTAAAAGAAAAATCAATTGGTGCCGTTCTCCTGGTTGATCGTAAAGGCGTTCGAACCCCAGTATACTACGTAAGTCGAACTTTACTTGATGCAGAGACTCGGTACTCCACGATGGAAAAGCTGGTACTAGCATTAGTACACGCATCAAGAAGGTTGCGGAGGTACTTCCAGGGACATCCCATAAACGTCCTCACAGACTTCCGTATTAATGACATCCTGCGCAAACCGGAGCTGTCGGGGCGCCTGGCCAAGTGGGCCATTGAGCTGGGAGAACATACAATTGAATACAAGACCAGAACATCATTCAAAGGGCAAATCCTTGCAGACTTTGCCGCAGAAGTCCCTCCCGAAAGCGTAACCGAATGTCAACAAGCACATGTCACTTCGCCAATCCCCGAGCCTACAGAGAAATGGGAATTATATACGGACGGAGCATGCAATGACGATGGCGCGGGAGCAGGCCTGCGCTTGATCACACCAGACGGGAAGGATTTCACTTATGCAATCCGCCTTGATTTCCCAACTACAAATAATGAAGCGGAATACGAGGCATTGCTCGTAGGATTGCGCATTGCAAAGAAAATGGGTGTACAACACTTAGACGCTCACGTCGACTCTCAGTTGGTAGCCAACCATATCGACGGCTCATACGAAGCACGAGAAGCATCCATGATCTTGTACTTAGAGCAGGCCAAAGCCCTCATGCGCGACTTCGCGTACTGCAAGGTTCACCATATCAAGCGAAGTCAAAACAAGCCCGCAGATGCGTTAAGCAAGATGGCATCAACGGTTTTTGATCATTTGGCAAAAGATGTGCGGGTGGAAGTCTTGGACCACCCATCAGTGCCTCAAAAACAAGTCAATGTGGTCCAGACTGGCAAAACCTCCTGGATCACCCCAATCAAGGCTTATCTCCTCAATGGAACGCTTCCAGACAATAAAGCCGAGGCTCGAAAACTCCAAAACAAGGCATTGCATTACCAAGTCATTGATGGAGTACTGTATCGGCGTTCGTATTTAGGCCCCTTACTACGTTGTGTTGACTCCGCAGAGGCGACTTATCTTATCAAAGACATACATGAAGCGTCGTGCGGACTACACGCAGGCCCAAGGATGGTAGTGGCCAAACTAATGAACGCAGGGTACTATTGGCCCGGAATGCACGTAGATGCCATGACGGAGTTGCGCAAATGCAAGTCCTGCCAACACCATGCGCCAGGAACACTACGGCCCAAGAATAATCTGATACCCGTTACCGCGGCATGGCCATTCCAGAAGTGGGCCATTGATCTTGTGGGACCATTTCCCACAGCTCCTGGAAATGTCAAATACTTGGTGGTGGCCATTGATTACTTTACCAAATGGGTGGAGGCAAAAACTTTGGCATCCATCGACGGGAAGAGTATCAAGAAGTTCATTTGGGAGTTTATCATTTGTCGCTTTGGCTTACCAATGGAAATTGTAAGTGACAATGGCACGCAGTTCGCGGACCAACACTTACAAGAATGGTTGTCTTCCATGGGCATCAAGCAGATATTTACCTCAGTCGCGCATCCGCAAGGTAATGGACAAGTCGAGCGTGCGAACAGAAGCATCGTAGAAGGAATAAAGGCCAGACTTGGCACAAAGCGCACTGGCTGGGTGGACGAGCTTCCTCATGTCCTATGGGCTCATCGCACGTTGTCCAAGACAAGCAACGGAGAAACACCATTCAGCCTTACATACGGCACTGAGGCTGTCATACCTGCGGAAATACACTGCGCTTCACCAAGGATTTTGTTGGCAAATCATCGGGTCAACGACACGGAGTTAAAAATCAACCTGGACCTGTTAGACGAGCGCAGAGATATGGCAGCTATCAAAGAAGCTAACTATAAGAGACAACTTGAGAAGTATTACAACTCAAAGGTTAAGGCAGAGGCCTTCCGCGTTGGAGATTATATTTTCCGCAACAACGAAGCATCCAACGCCGAAAAGCCAGGCAAACTTGCGCCAAACTGGGAAGGACCATACAGGGTGCAAGAAGTTTTGGGGAAAGGCGCTTATGCTTTTGAGCGTTTGGATGGTACCCCAATACCGCGCACATGGAACGCTGCCCAGTTGCGCATTTGTTACATGTAAGGCATTCTCTAGCAAAGTAATAAACAGCCCATGGCTAATATCATTTCAATTTCAATAAAGAGAATTTTTGTTTTCATTCACATTTCTTTCAACTATGGATTACGTACAATTTCATTCATAATCAAAAAAGGCAATTTCAAAAGCCATCAACAAGTTACAAAGCCAGCCCTAGTGTCATATCTATACCACTGATCAAAGCAAAACAAAAAAGCAACAGAAGTGGCAACACATAGGCCTAATCTATACATTACTGGTACCACTGGCTACCTAACACTAGCCCCCATGCATGGTTGTTCCATTAATTTGCATGTTCCCAACCAGTGGGGGTTCGACGAAGTCTAAGCTTTGGAGTTTTTGGTGCATCACCAAGCTTGCCCAACTTTCTCACCTTCACTGGGTTGGTGGAGGGACCTTGCTCTTTTTGCTGGTACGCTTGATCTTCTGTCAAAATCAGGTAACCACAATAAGTGGCAAGTTCATGCATAGCAGTTGGAGGTACCTTGATCACAGGAAGATGATTCGGCAACATCAGCATCCCTTGGACCGCTTCAATTTCGTTTCTTGTAAATCTTAAAGGAGAAGCCATTGAAATGGTGAAGAAGAAGAAGGAAGAAATTATGAGCAATATGTTAATCAGTCATTACCCTTTTATAGGCATGACAAGACACCCTATTAATTACCATTAATGGTTAATACTCGAGTATGGATGCCAACAGTCACATCAATCAGTGGAAGCGCCGTCAAACCTGTCAGATGACGTCATCAAACTGACACAGGTGGCTCCCTTTTCAAAAGTGACGTCAGGCAATCATTATGGCAAAATTCAAGAGTCACAACATGCATAGTTCAATAGAATTCTAAAAGACAAAATGCAACGAGGCATACAACTGTTCAACAAAAACATAAGAGTTACAAAGCAATAAAGGAAGACAAGATACATTCACTCATAATCTATGAGATCTATATATGCATCGTCTTCCACTCCTTCATTTAAAGCGCTGGAGCCTGCACCAGCAGTGGATGATTCCCCTCCTCCATGCGCAGCAGCTCTCCGCGCTTCCTCTTCTCTCCGCTCCTTCTCCTCCATCTCAGCCCCAAGTCGATCAGACTCCTCAAAGTACTCGCGCAGCTGACCAATGGGATCCTCAGTCTTCAAACATTGATCTACCACATCAAACACATCAAATGTGAGGGTCTCAAACTCCTCCTGCGCAGCTATGGCTTCATTTTCATATGGCTTGCCAAAGTGCTCCCCATCCTCAAGCGCCAAGCCAGCAGCGTGGTGATGATAACCTTCAGTAAACCCTTGCTGCATACCACTACGCATGGATGTAGCTCCAATCTTCACCACAGCATCGCCAAACTTTGGCTCATTCCATATGCGCTTGAAGACCTGCGGAATGCACAAACACAAGTTAACAATAACACACTATAGTTAAGTATACAACAAACAACAAGGAGGATCTTACTCCTTGGAGACCATGCTGCATCATCCAGGTTAGTCGCTCGCGAGCAGCTAAGGAGGTTTGCACAACGCCCTGAAGTTCATTTTGTGTTTGTTGAAGGCTGATCTCCAATTGCACGCGCGACGAATCAAGCAAAGCGTTCGTTTCTTCAAGTTGAGATTTTTGACCAGCAAGACCCTTCACCTGCTCCTCTAACTCTGACATGCGCGTTGTAGCAGTCATTAGGGCTTCATGCTGATCCTTCAACTTACTCACAGTATCAGCCAGCTCAGCTTGCTTCGCGTCAAGAGCCTTTTGCTTTTCCTCAGCCTCAAGTACAACTCGGGCGAGTTCATTCTTCAAATTCTCAGCAGCTTTTCGACCGCGCTCAAGCTCCACATTCGTGCGCTCGCAAGAGTCTTTCCAGTGCTTGGACGCCTCAACTCTCTCATTTTTCAACTTTTGAATTTCGCCTTCCGCAGCCCGCAGTTGACCCCTCAATTGGTCAACCTCCCCGCGAGAATCGGCGCGGAATCGTCGAAATTCTTCTTCCCTTTTTGTTTGTGCCTCTTCTGCACTCTTTAAGGCTTGCCAGGAACGCTGAAACTCTTCTTCCCGCCGCATAAACGAACCATAGTTGCTGACACACAGGGCCAAGTTTAGGCTCATATCAGACAACAATGAGCGACGGTCAATACCATCTTGATAATCTCGTTCACTAGGTGGCACCGCACAGGAGATAAACTCCTCCGCATCTAGTGGATTGGTCAAACGAGTTGTTTGCTTTATGTCCCAGAGGGGCTGATACGGCCTACTTGGATCATAATCCGGGGGAGCCACTCTCCTCCCACTCCCACCTATGTTTCTTGCACTCCGAACTGCTCCTGTTGAATTCTTTTTAGGAGTCGGAAAAGATTGCAACACATTTGCAGATGCCTTCTCCGCAGTAACCTCGGTAAGAGCAGGCTTGCTCGACTCAGGAGGTTGCTCCACATGCAAATCTTTCCCTTCAAGCGATGTGTCCGCAGACACCCTTGTAACATCAACATCTGACTGCAACGGCTCAAGCATTGGACGCTTCTCCGTCTTCTTATCAGCTTTCGGAGACAGCGTCAGACCTTCATCATGCGCAGACATCTGGGTCTCCGACGCAGACAAGTTCGTTCCCTCCACATTCTCAACAACAGGCTCAAGAACCTTCTTTGCAGGGACAAGTGGTTTTTTCAGGGTCCCCTGCAGTGCAGGACCTTTACCTGGAAGATCAATTCAATGAGGACGTTACTATCTATCCTTGATAAATATGAAGAAAACAAGTCAGGTGGAGATACTTACCAGAAGTCTGCTTGACAGATTTCACAAACAACGGCTGCCGTCTGGGGGGAGGCTTGACAATAATTTTTCCATGCGCAGGCACGGCACCGGTCTCCCCGCCAGTGGTCAAGTCTACATCCACAGTTGACGACGTAGCCTTTACAGTCTCCGTGAGTGGTTTGGGAATTTGCACCTGTTTTTGGGCAAGGTCTTCTAGACGCTTGTGATACAGCTCCGTAGACACTTCGACGGAGTCATCCGTAGGTGTTGGTTCACGAGTACGTCGTCGCTTGACCTCCTCATCCGACTCCGTATCTTCATCATCTCCTTTGGAAGCGGTAGAGCTAGATGCTACCTTCTTTCCTTTCCGCGACTCCTTTCGCTGACGCTTGGGGCCAGTCCCTGCGATCACACATAACAAGGATTAAAATATCACCATTACTGTGGTGGCTATCATAAGAATTACCTGTACACGACATCTTTTTACGACCCGGGGAAACCTCCCCCGAGTCAACCCCAGTTTTCTTTACAAGATGAATTCCTGCGCCTGAAATAAAGGGCACGTTGGATCAGTACACGCGCCACGCGGATTACAACGCACCCTTTACGCGCAGGAACTTTCCGCAGGGCAAATGCATAAACATTTGTAACATAACAAAGTACACAAAAATCACCTGTGCGCGCATAATGACGCGGAGCATCCTTCAGTTGAGGCATCAAGAAGTTACGCTCCAATCGCTCAAGCACAGAAGGAGCCCCGGGGGGTACAGCTGTATAACTGAGTTTCGCCGCACCCCGGGCATCGAACAAGTCAAATTTTGTCATTCCTGCAAACACAACAATGTAAGGAAAAAGCACAACATAAAAATTGGGGATTGAGAGTTAGCAGAGGAAACATGTCACTTACTTGCATCAGACGCAGTGGGCTCATAGCCTTCGGGATTCCCCAAGCGGCTGATACCCAACATCACCAACACACCTTCAGGACATTTCTCCATAGACAATGGAGTAGAATGAGAGCACAAGGTCTCATACCAAGGTTGGTTCTTATAGTCTTTCATGGGCGGAAACTCCGCAATCCTCTCCTTCACCCCAACACTCATCCATTGCAGCGCAGCAGGAATCACCCCCCTGTGAATGTAGAAAAACTTCTCTTTCCAATCATACATCGATTTTGGACTCTCAGAAACGATTTGAGTCTGATTCCTCCTGGGCGACACACTGTACCAACCAGGCCCCCCACGTGCCTCTTCAAGAACATAAAAAACATTCAACATGTCAAAACTGGGCTCCAAGTCCAAGGACCGACAGGTTGCCTCAAAATGCACTAGCCTAGAAAGGCCAAAGGGTGTCATCTGTGTTGGATGCACTCCATATTTCATTAGAACATTCACCAAGAACTTGGTAATAGGAAGATGGAAACAACACCGAGTGAAAAACGCTTCATACAAGGCAATCTTACCAGGGGTGGCCTCTAATGCCGTTTTACCCGCAGCTGGTAATTCAGGCTCCCAGTCGGCCTCAATCCCGTAATGATCAAGAAATATGGAGAATGAGGAGGCGTACCACTTGATAAGGGTGGTGCTGATACCCTTCTCTGTCTTCTCTGCTTTCTCAGTAGCTTTCGATTGGTCCACAGGACAAGAGGTTTCTTGACACATGAATTAATCTTTAACTCCCGTGGTTCTACTTAACCTCATAGCGTATGGATTTTCATACAAAACAATGGTCTTTGAGTCTCAGTATGATGATATAATAACAATATGCGTTGACCTTCTACTTCCCATTCATTTTAATGAGAATTAACACATGTGTTAACCTTGAAGTGTCGTGATTCTGGTTAACTTCTTAGCATGATGACATTCAAACTAAATTGTGGCATCTTAGTCCCATGGAACATGGTAAAATCATTAATTAATATCTACATTAACCTTCTAAACCATTTCATGTGAATTATAGATTAAGACGTGTTTTTTTGGTAGATTCATACGTGTGGTAATTTAGATTAACACATGTGCTAATCATAAACTCTCAGCATTTTGTTTAACCTCTATACGGAAGGATATTAAAGTTAAACAGTGTCTATCAGAATCACTAAATATGATAAATTAATATCCATATTAACATCTAGATATAATTCATGTAAATGTATAAAATAAAGTGTGTTTTTAGTTAGGTTAACACATGTGTTAATGTGTATTAACACTTGTGTTAATCATAAACTTCCGTGATTCTAGTTAACCTCTTAGTGTAAGGATTTATATACAAAACAACGGCCTTCGAGTCTCAGTAAGCATGATATAATAACAATCTACGTTGACCTTCTACTTCCAATTCATGTTAATGATGATTAACACATGTGTTAACCTTAATGTGTCGTGATTATATTCAACCTCTCAGCATAAGGATATTTAAACTCAATTGTGGCATCTAAGTCTCACGGAACATTATAAAATCATTAATTAATATCTGCAATAACCTTCCAATCCATTCATGTGAATGTATACATTAAGACATGTTTTTTTTTGTTAGATTAATACGTGTGGTAATTTGGATTAACAGATGTGCTAATCATAAACTCTCAGTATTTTGTTTAACCTCTATACAAAAGGATATTGAAGTTAAACAGTAGTCTATCAGAATTACTAAATATGATAAATTAATATCCATATTAAGTTCTAGATATAATTCATGTAAATGTATAAAATAAAGTGTGTTTTTATTTAGGTTAACACACATGTTAATGTGTATTAACACTTGTGTTAATCATAAACTTCTGTGATTCTAGTTAACCTCTTAGTGTAAGGATATATATACAAAATAACGGCCTTTGAGTCTCAATAAGCATGATATAATAACAATCTACGTTGACCTTCTACTTCCAATTCATGTTAATGAGGATTAACATATGTGTTAACCTTGAAGTGTCGTGATTCTATTTAACCTCTCTGCATAAGCATATTTAAACTCAATTGTGGCATCTAAGTCTCACAGAACATTATAAAATCATTAACAAATATCTGCAATAACCTTCCAATCCATTCATGTGAATGTATACACTAAGACGTGTTTTTGTAAGATTAACATGTGTGTTAATTTGGATTAACACATGTGTTAATAATGAATTCTCATGATTCTGGTTAACCCATATACGGAAGGTTTTTGAAGATAAATAGTAACCTATCAGAATCACTAAATTTCATAAACTAATATCCACATTAAGCTTCTAGATATAATTTATGTAAATGTATACAATAAAGCGTGTTTTTGTATATTAACACATGTGTTAATGTGTATTAACAGATGAATTAATCTTTAACTCCCGTGGTTCTACTTAACCTCATAGCGTATGGATTTTCATACAAAACAATGGTCTTTAAGTCTCAGTATGATGATATAATAACAATATGCGTTGACCTTCTACTTCCAATTCATTTTAATGAGAATTAACACATGTGTTAACCTTGAAGTGTCGTGATTTTGGTTAACCTCTTAGCATGATGATATTCAAACTAAATTGTGGCATTTTAGTCCCACGGAACATTGTAAAATCATTAATTAATATCTACATTAACCTTCTAAACCATTTCATGTGAATTATAGATTAAGACGTGTTTTTTTGGTAGATTAATACGTGTGGTAATTTGGATTAACACATGTGCTAATCATAAACTCTCAGCATTTTGTTTAACCTCTATACGGAAGGATTTTGAAGTTAAACAGTGTCTATCAGAATCACTAAATATGATAAATTAATATCCATATTAACATCTAGATAGAATTCATGTAAATGTATAAAATAAAGGGTGTTTTTATTTAGGTTAACACATGTGTTAATGTGTATTAAGACTTGTGTTAATCATAAATTTCCGTGATTCTAGTTAACCTCTTAGTGTAAGGATTTATATACAAAACAACGGCCTTTGAGTCTCAGTAAGCATGATATAAAAACAATCTACGTTGACCTTCTACTTCCAATTAGTGTTAATGATGATTAACACATGTGTTAACCTTGATGTGTCGTGATTATATTTAACCTCTCAGCATGAGGATATTTAAACTCAATTGTGGCATCTAAGTCTCACGGAACATTATAAATCATTAATTAATATCTGCAATAACCTTCCAATCCATTCATGTGAATGTATACATTAAGACGTGTTTTTTTGTTAGATAAATACGTGTGGTAATTTGGATTAACACATGTGCTAATCATAAACTCTCAGTATTTTGTTTAACCTCTATACAGAAGGATATTGAAGTTAAACAGTAGTCTATCAGAATTAATAAATATGATAAATTAATATCTATATTATGTTCTAGATATAATTCAAGTAAATGTATAAAATAAAGTGTGTTTTTATTTAGGTTAACAGATGTGTTAATGTGAATTAACACTTGTGTTAATCATAAACTTCCGTGATTCTAGTTAACCTCTTAGTGTAAGGATATATATACAAAACAACGGCCTTTGAGTCTCAATAAGCATGATATAATAACAATCTACGTTGACCTTCTACTTCCAATTCATGTTAATGAGGATTAACACATGTGTTAACCTTGAAGTGTCGTGATTCTATTTAACCTCTCTGCATAAGCATATTTAAACTCAATCGTGGCATTTAAGTCTCACAGAACATTATAAAATCATTTACAAATATCTGCAATAACCTTCCAATCCATTCATGTGAATGTATACACTAAGACGTGTTTTTGTAAGATTAACATGTGTGTTAATTTGGATTAACACATGTTTTAATAATGAACTCTCATGATTCTGGTTAACCCATATACGGAAAGTTTTTGAAGATAAATAGTAACCTATCAGAATCACTAAATTTCATAAACTAATATCCACATTAAGCTTCTAGATATATTTATGTAAATGTATACAATAAAGCGTGTTTTTTTATATTAACACATGTGTTAATGTGTATTAACACATGAATTAATCTTTAACTCCCGTGGTTCTACTTAACCTCATAGCGCATGGATTTTCGTACAAAACAATGGTCATTGAGTCTCAGTATGATGATATAATAACAATATGCGTTGACCTTCTACTTCCAATTCATTTTAATGAGAATTAACACATGTGTTAACCTAGAAGTGTCGTGATTCTGGTTAACCTCTGACGTGCTTGTCGTGGTACACGTAAAATTTCCCAATTACAACTAATGTATAGTGGCAAGAAGGTATCGAACACAGGGAGTTTGTGGAAAATGTGTGAATTCTAGTTTTGTTGATTAACTACAATTAAACTATTTAAACAAAAAGTAAACGATTAAGATTTTGAGTGTTTTGATTTTAACTAAAGGAACAACTAATTACTTGTTTAAACTTAAGATTGTTTCTTCAAATTATGGAACAATGATCATTCAAGGATCCGGTTTCTCTAAACACTTGTGTAAATTTCCACTAGAAAGAGTTACATAGACATAACTCATGTAAAAGCAATTGTTGTGATAAAAGGGAACAAAGTACTCGGATTATATTAACGCGAGGTTGTTTCCCGATGACCAATTAATCAATAACCAACCCCAATCCATCCCGTGATATCTCGGTTGTTAGCAACACCAAGAACGAACGATAGAGACTAAAAATTGGTAAATTAATCAACACACTACAAGCAATTGTTCATACATCATAATAACAAAGACAAAGTACCAAGTTATTATTCTAGAAATATAAGAAATCACACACAAGAGTTTAAGAAAAACCTTCACCCGAAATGATCACCAAAAGTTTATCCTCGCATGACTTGGTGAATCATCAAAACAATCATAGTAATGTTCATAAGAATCAAAAACATAAACCAATGTTTGTGATAAGTCTCCAATGAAGATCCTCAGCCAAAAATCGCCCACAAGATGTTTAGAAACGTTCACAATGGAAGAGATCATGAAAAGGCACCATAAAGTGGTCTTTAAATAAAGGAGTTACAAAAATGTGCAGAGGCCACCGTACCCCTACGGTCCCACCGTAAGGGTACGGTGGGTTAAAAATCCTGACAGTCACTTGAGCCTGGCCTACGGTGGAAATTTGTGGCCTGAAGCCACCGTAACCCTACGGTTGGACCGTAAGGGTACGGTGGACCCTTTAAAAACCTTCATTTTTCTTTCTTGCATTCCACCTCGTTCCGATGCGTTCCGGTCCATTCTCAAAGCCCGTATTTCGTCATTTTTAGCTCCTTATTACACCTACAACCAAAGCTACCGTAGTCACCCAATTCCAAGCAATATCACGAATAAATGTGGATAAAATAAGCATTTTAACACTATTAAAGGGTGTTCGTTGAACCACCCGTCAACCTCTTAGCATGATGATATTCAAACTAAATTGTGGCATCTTAGTCCCACGGAACATTGTAAAATCATTAATTAATATCTACATTAACCTTCTAAACCATTTCATGTGAATTATAGATTAAGACGTTTTTTTTGGTAGATTAATACGTGTGGTAATTTGGATTAACACATGTGCTAATCATAAACTCTCAGCATTTTGTTTAACCTCTATACGGAAGGATATTGAAGTTAAACAGTGTCTATCAGAATCACTAAATATGATAAATTTATATCCATATTAACATCTAGATATAATTCATGTAAATGTATAAAATAAAGTGTGTTTTTATTTAGGTTAACACATGTGTTAATGTGTATTAACACTTGTGTTAATCATAAACTTCCGTGATTCTAGTTAACCTCTTAGTGTAAGGATTTAATACAAAACAACGGCCTTTGAGTCTCAGTAAGCATGATATAAAAACAATCTACGTTGACCTTCTACTTCCAATTCATGTTAATGATGATTAACACATGTGTTAACCTTGATGTGTCGTCATTATATTCAACCTCTCAGCATAAGGATATTTAAACTCAATTGTGGCATCTAAGTCTCACGGAACATTATAAAATCATTAATTAATATCTGCAATAACCTTCCAATCCATTCATGGGAATGTATACATTAAGACGTGTTTTTTTTGTTAGATTAATACGTGTGGTAATTTGGATTAACACATGTGCTAATCATAAACTCTCAGTATTTTGTTTAACCTCTATACAAAAGGATATTGAAGTTAAACAGTAGTCTATCTGAATTACTAAATATGATAAATTAATATCCATATTAAGTTCTAGATATAATTCATGTAAATGTATAAATAAAGTGTGTTTTTATTTAGGTTAACACACGTTTTAATGTGTATTAATACTTGTGTTAATCATAAACTTCTGTGATTCTTGTTAACCACTTAGTGTAAGGATATATATACAAAACAACGGCCTTTGAGTCTCAATAAGCATGATATAATAACAATCTACGTTGACCTTCTACTTCCAATTCATGTTAATGAGGATTAACACATGTGTTAACCATGAAGTGTCGTGATTCTATTTAACCTCTCTGCATAAGCATATTTAAACTCAATTGTGGCATCTAAGTCTCACAGAACATTATAAAATCATTAACAAATATCTGCAATAACCTTCCAATCCATTCATGTGAATGTATAAACTAAGACGTGTTTTTGAAAGATTAACATGTGTGTTAATTTGGATTAACACATGTGTTAATAATGAACTCTCACGATTCTGGTTAACCCATATACGGAAGGTTTTTGAAGATAAATAGTAACATGTCAGAATCACTAAATTTCATAAACTAATATCCACATTAAGCTTCTAGATATAATTTATGTAAATGTATACAATAAAGCGTGTTTTTTTATATTAACACATGAATTAATCTTTAACTCCTGTGGTTCTACTTAACCTCATAGCGCATGGATTTTCATACAAAACAATGGTCTTTGAGTCTCAGTATGATGATATAATAACAATATGCGTTGACCTTCTACTTCCAATTCATTTTAATGAGAATTAACACATGTGTTAACCTAGAAGTGTCGTGATTCTGGTTAACCTCTTAGCATGATGATATTCAAACTAAATTGTGGCATCTTAGTCCCACGGAACATTGTAAAATCATTAATTAATATCTACATTAACCTTCTAAACCATTTCATGTGAATTATAGATTAAGACGTGTTTTTTTGGTATATTAATACGTGTGGTAATTTGGATTAACACATGTGCTAATCATAAACTCTCAGCATTTTGTTTAACCTCTATACGGAAGGATATTGAAGTTAAACAGTGTCTATCATAATCACTAAATATGATAAATTTATATCCATATTAACATCTAGATATAATTCATGTAAATGTATAAAATAAAGTGTGTTTTTATTTAGGTTAACACATGTGTTAATGTGTATTAACACTTGTGTTAATCATAAACTTCCGTGATTCTAGTTAACCTCTTAGTGTAAGGATTTATATACAAAACAACGGCCTTTGAGTCTCAGTAAGCATGATATAAAAACAATCTACGTTGACCTTCTACTTCCAATTCATGTTAATGATGATTAACACATGTGTTAACCTTGATGTGTCGTGATTATATTTAACCTCTCAGCATGAGGATATTTAAACTCAATTGTGGCATCTAAGTCTCACGGAACATTATAAATCATTAATTAATATCTGCAATAACCTTCCAATCCATTCATGTGAATGTATACATTAAGACGTGTTTTTTTTGTTAGATTAATACGTGTGGTAATTTGGATTAACACATGTGCTAATCATAAACTCTTAGTATTTTGTTTAACCTCTATACTGAAAGATATTGAAGTTAAACAGTAGTCTGTCATAATTACTAAATATGATAAATTAATATCTATATTAAATTCTAGATATAATTCATGTAAATGTATAAAATAAAGTGTGTTTTTATTTAGGTTAACACATGTGTTAATGTGTATTAACACTTGTGTTAATCATAAACTTCCGTGATTCTAGTTAACCTCTTAGTGTAAGGATATATATACAAAAAAACGGCCTTTGAGTCTCAATAAGCATGATATAATAACAATCTACGTTGACCTTCTACTTCCAATTCATGTTAATGAGGATTAACACATGTGTTAACCTTGAAGTGTCGTGATTCTATTTAACCTCTCTGCATAAGCATATTTAAACTCAATTGTGGCATCTAAGTCTCACAGAACATTATAAAATCATTAACAAATATCTGCAATAATCTTCCAATCCATTCATGTGAATGTATACACTAAGACGTGTTTTTGTAAGATTAACATGTGTGTTAATTTGGATTAACACATGTGTTAATAATGAACTCTCATGATTCTGGTTAACCCATATACGGAAGGTTTTTAAAGATAAATAGTAACCTATCAGAATAACTAAATTTCATTGTTGGGAGAAAGAGGATTGAAGAAACCACCTTTTGATAACTTTAGTCCAAATCATGTTCTGCCTAAGTATGGAAAGAACTGCTGAAGAAGAAATCTGAAGTACTGAAGAACAAATTCACAAAGTACTGAAGAGTAACTCATCAGAAGTTCTGAAGTCTAACCAGACACTACACTGAAGAACTACTGAAGACAAACTACTCATCAGCAGTTTGTCACTCATCAGCACTTTGTCATCAGAAGCTTCTAACCGACTGAAGACTTCAGTAGTTTTATTATTATATTGTTTTGTTAAAGTCTTGATTTCAAGTTTCGATGTACAGACTGTTGTAACCTTATCTTAAGCCGAATATCTTTGTTAAATATCTTAGATAACTTCAGACAACAGTTTAGTATGTTGGTCTATAAATAGATGAGTTTGTTCATCTATTTTAGACATGTGAGATGTGATATTTTGTGATTTACATTGAAATCAATTGAAAACCTTCAAGCTTTTAACTTATAATCCATTTCATATCTGAGAAACATAAATTGCTTTACTGCTTTATACTTGAACTGTATTTATTGTTTCTCATTTACTACTCAGTCAAGGGGGAGTAATAAATAACTCCTCTTAAAAGTGATCTTTTAATCTTTGAACACTTATTATTCCGTTGCTCATTAACTGTAGTTGAAAGAATTTAGCTAAAACAGGATGTAATGATCATACAAGTCACAAATCCGGGTGCGGAAACCTTAGATATGACCAAAATGATAATACTCAAATCAAAACACGTAAAACATCATTTTAATCACCTTTTCATAGATTAACTTCAATAAAACTTGTTTACAATCACTTGACACGTTAATCTAAGCTTCACACACACAATCACAATCTAGACCTGAACCTGACCACTCAACACACACTTTCTAAAACTCTTTCTAACTTGAAAATGAACAAAAACCATATATAGAGTCTGCAGGTTCGCCCCTTTTCATGGTGCGAATGTGGACTTTGTCCTCATTCGCCCACTACAAGGTACGAACCTGAACATCAGGTCTTCTATCTTCCACATTTGTCCATCAGACTTCTACCTTCGCCCAGACTTCATCACATTCGTCCACTTCTATACACATTCGACCATCCTGATTTACATTCGCCCACAACCAAAATATCACTAACATATGTTAATCAACCTAATCCAATCACTAGTCGCATAACGTGCATCTACAAACTCCCCCTCGACTATTGATTGGATTGTCTTCGTTCCTCGTCCATGATCTTGTTCAGAATCTTGATTCTCAATTGCTTTTTCTGATCTTTAGTCATTTCAGGCTCCAGCTTCCGTTTAACCGGCTTAGGCACATCAGCCATCTTCACCATCTTGCCCAGTTTAGTATCCATGTTGCTTCCGGAGTTTATATCGTATGCAAAGCAAACTCCAACAACTTGCTGATACTTCTTAGCCTGTTCTGCGTCATCGGGATCACAATGAATTGGATTGTAGAATAGCATGATGATATCTTCAAACGTACAGTTAATCAACCACATAGGATGAAATACATAAACATGCTTGTACTTGTCCTTTCCATCTCTCAGTACAATCACCGCCTCTGCCTTCCTCCAATCATAATACCAAAATATGAAATCAGCACTGAAGTGTTGAGGTAAAGGCATCAACGGAATCTTTTTCATCACTTCAGGCGCTTTGTATATCAAAGTAACCCTCTTCTTCCCTGTTCCCGGATCAACATCACGATGAACTTTTCTTCTAGGATACTGTGGCTTGAACATACTCCATTTTGTTCTACTTTCCCAAACCAAACGATCAGCAAACCAACCAATAGCAGTATTATTCACTGAAGCTCCAGTCATAGGGAATCGGCAAATGTCTCTGACCGCCCAGTACGGTAGAGTTAAAAGATCATGAAATCTGTAAAAATACAAGATTTCTGATTCCCATTTAACCGCCAAACATTTCAATCTACCCAAATACTTCCAACCAAGAGCTCTGCCTTTGAACTTCTGGTTATGGTATCTGTAGAATCCACCTTGAGCTTCAGGCTTTGGTCGTTTTTCCTCAGTCTCTTTCAATTTCTGTAATAAAGTCTTCAAATCATCATTCTGATTTGAAGGTTTCTGCTGATCAGTACCAAACACAGTTTCTACAAACTCCTCACTTCTCTTTTGCGCTTTCTTCTTAGCAAGTCTGTTTGGTATCTCAGTGAAGTTTGGGAAAACCACATTCTCATCACTCTGTCTGAAATATTGTGGATATTCCTCATGAGTAATATCCTCAATTTCAACCTCTTCCATCTCAGGTGTATGTTTATCATCAGAATGATTTCCAATCTCCTTTTCAGGAAGATCTAGAATCATTTGATCCATCATAATTTCCTCCAATGACTTCCCTACACGCTGTGCAACACCCTCCAAAATTTCTTTAGCAACAGCTGCAGGTACTTCACCCTCCTCCAAGTCTGGATCATTGTATTCAAGTTCATATCTCATATCATCCGTTCGGAAAATTTCAGCAAACTTCCCTGTGAACTCAATGGTCCATTCTCTTCTTTCAAGAATATCTCTATAAACTTTCTTTGCATCATCACTCAAAGATCTCACCTTCTCATTCCAGAAAATGCTTTCATCTGAGTCTACATTCCCACTACCTTTCTTTTTCTTGGAACTTGACTCTCCAGCATCTTTCTTTGGTGTTCTCTTCTCAAATGTAAACTTACTTGCATCATCTCCCCCATCATCATCATCACTCTCATCACTATCATCATCTTTACTTCCTGATCCCTCCACATCATCATCATCTTTGTCATCTTTCTTACCATCATCATCAGAACTTTCTTCAGATTCATCATCCTCCTCATCATCCTCTTTATCCTCATCAGAAGGCTCATAATCAACTTGTTCTTCCTCTTTCTCCTTATCTTCCTCACCCTCCTTCAGCTTCGGGGCTTCTCCGTATAGCTTATCCAACAAATCACTTAGACGTTTATTTTCAGTCTTAAGTTCTTTGTTGTCAGCCTTAACAATCTTAATCATCCTCCGATTCCTGTTGCACTTAACCTCAAGATCCTTAATTTTCTTATTCCAGTTTCTTAACTTTCTGTTCGATCTCATCTTGGTTAGTTTTAGATGCAACAACAATCTGTAGCATTTTCTCTTCATTCTTCTTGAATTTGCTAATCTCAGCTTGTTGTGCTACAATCATTTTCATCATTTCATCCATTCTTTTGTTAACCTGCTTCATCACGTCATCCGAAACAGTAACTTTGGACGACTTGGATTTTTCAGCTTCTTTAGCCTTTTGCTTCTGAGGATTCTTAAACATATCCAACACATTATCTAAAGCAGTATTAAAATCATCAACTGTTACTGCTTCAGACTCTTTGATCTTCTTCTGTTTCTTGGCCACTGGTGAAGATAGCTTAGATGATGTACCTGCATCAGGTATCTTCTTGCCTTTAAGCAATTGAGCAATCTCTTTTTCCCTCAGCTGTTTTGTACTCGACTTCTTTGCCATTGACTTATGTTTCGGCTTCTTTAAATTCACAACCACAGTCTCACCTTCTTCAAGATCATCAAGATTCACACTCAAACCTTCATCAACATTAGCAGTCTTCTTTTGTAAAACTTCTTCAACAGTTTGATTCAAAGATTCAAACTCACCAACCATAGTGGCCTTACGCTTGGTGGTCTTTATTCTTTCCTCCTCTGAATCCCACTGCTCATCTACTTCAGTCTCCTCCGAGTCAACCAAATCTTCATCAACTAGACTCGTGCCTTTCTTTGCAGTCGTCTTCTTTCGAGCACCTTGTTGCTTAGAACTACCTTGATCCACCTTTGCCTTACCCTTCCCTTTGGCTCCGGCATTAACCACTTGTCTCTTCCTCTTAGTGTTTGCATCAGTATACACTAATGGATCATCTTTATCCGAGTCACTGTTATCATGTCTTGCTTTGTTCTTACCAGGATCAATGTAACCCTGATTAGCCAAAGCTCCAAACAATCTCCTGTGAGGTGGCTTCTCATCATCCGGCACACCTTTATACCCCTTCATTCTAACAAGCGTTCGAATGTTCATGTGATCTTGACCTAGAATCATAGTCGGATCCTTCCTCAAATTAGGATACTTATGGTCAAAGATCATCATAAGAAATCTCGGATATAGCATAAACTGCTTCTTCTTCAAGCCTTCCAGCATTTCAAGCTTGTGGTCCAAAATCATACCAGCTACATTGAATAGTTTGTTAAGTGTTAACGCAACCATCAATGAACTAAGACTCTTTCTCATAACATCGTATCCACCGCTCACACATCCAAACACATGAATAATTACATGTGCGAAATACTTGAATTGCACACTTAATTTTCCCTTATGCATCGAACCATCAGTAATAGGACCCTTATACTTCATCCTCAAAAAGCAAGCCCTTTGCTCGGTCCATGAAAGCTCTCTAGGATCAGTACTCGTTTCAAACTTGATCTGTAAAGCTTCCCTGGTATCTGATTCAGTCAAGAACATCTCCATACCCTGAATCTTGCTACGAATAATGGTCTGATCTTCCTAGAAGTCATATGTAGCATTCCTGTAAAAGTCCTCCACTATGTCTTTGTAGATTATGGCTGGTGTGGCTAAGGCATGTATGATTCTGCTTCGCCTTAAGAACTCCACAATACCAGAAAATTCTGTATTTTTCACCACATCACCAACAAACGCACAGCAGTTATGTGTTGGTTCAAATGGCCATCCTTGTGGTATGTTTTCTGCTTCTGGTATAGGATCTGGTACGACATTCTCCACTGGTGCTTCAACATTTTCAAGTTGCTCAGTGACGGGTGGTTCAACGAACACCCTTTAATAGTGTTAAAATGTTTATTTTATCCACATTTATTGGTGATATTGCTTGGAATTGGGTGACTACGGTAGCTTTGGTTGTAGGTGTAATAAGGAGCTAAAAATGACGAAATACGGACTTTGGGAATGGACCGGAACGCATCGGAACGAGGTGGAATGCAAGAAAGAAAAATGAAGGTTTTTAAAGGGTCCACCGTACCCTTACGGTCCAACCGTAGGGTTACGGTGGCTTCAGGCCACAAATTTCCACCGTAGGCCAGGCTCAAGTGACTGTCAGGATTTTTAACCCACCGTACCCTTACGGTGGGACCGTAGGGGTACGGTGGCCTCTGCACATTTTTGTAACTCCTTTATTTAAAGACCACTTTATGGTGCCTTTTCATGATCTCTTCCATTGTGAACGTTTCTAAACATCTTGTGGGCGATTTTTGGCTGAGGATCTTCATTGGAGACTTATCACAAACATTGGTTTATGTTTTTGATTCTTATGAACATTACTATGATTGTTTTGATGATTCACCAAGTCATGCGAGGCTAAACTTTTGGTAATCATTTCGGGTGAAGGTTTTTCTTAAACTCTTGTGTGTGATTTCTTATATTTCTAGAATAATAACTTGGTACTTTGTCTTTGTTATTATGATGTATGAACAATTGCTTGTAGTGTGTTGATTAATTTACCAATTTTTAGTCTCTATCGTTCGTTCTTGGTGTTGCTAACAACCGAGATATCACGGGATGGATTGGGGTTGGTTATTGATTAATTGGTCATCGGGAAACAACCTCGCGTTAATATAATCCGAGTACTTTGTTCCCTTTTATCACAACAATTGCTTTTACATGAGTTATGTCTATGTAACTCTTTCTAGTGGAAATTTACACAAGTGTTTAGAGAAACCGGATCCTTGAATGATCATTGTTCCATAATTTGAAGAAACAATCTTAAGTTTAAACAAGTAATTAGTTGTTCCTTTAGTTAAAATCAAAACACTCAAAATCTTAATCGTTTACTTTTTGTTTAAATAGTTTAATTGTAGTTAATCAACAAAACTAGAATTCACACATTTTCCACAAACTCCCTGTGTTCGATACCTTCTTGCCACTATACATTAGTTGTAATTGGGAAATTTTACGTGTACCACGACAAGCACGTCAAATTTTGGCGCCGTTGCCGGGGAGTAGTGCGCAATGTGTGTTAAGTTAATAGTTTTGTTTGTTATTTTCGGGTTTACACTGGTTGTGTCTAGTTGTGCAGGTTTTTACTTGCAGATTTAGAACAAGATGAATTGGGTCGATGACGAGTTCGAACCATGTTATAGTTGTGGAAGTTTCGCTCATTGGACAGAAGATTGTCAAGATTGTCCAAAACCCGTACCATTTGTAAATCCACATTGCTTTTGTTGTGGACAAGTGCATGTAGATGAAGATTGTCCCATATTTTGGAGTGATCCAGAATATTGGGATGAAATGTGGATATCTGGGTACCGGGCAACTCCATGTCGAGAAGACTATCATAGTTACTATGACTATGACTATGAAGAGACACGTTTCACAGATAACCAGGAGAATGATTATTATTATGAAAACTCACAATTATATTTTTCTTCAGGTTATTCTCAAGCTCAATATCAAGTTCCTTCCCATGAATGTGTAGATGTTACATATCAAAGTGAGGAGGAAAAGCGACTAGCTCGAATAGAAGAAAAATTAGTTAAGATCGAGGAGTCGCTATCAACGCCTAACCTACCAAAATGTCAAAGAATTCGCTATTTAAATTTTAAATGCAAAATGTTATCGATGAGGGTCAACATAAACGAATCTCTTTCACCCTTGCCCGATGACATTAGAAACTATTCTCAAGATAAGGACGAGGTTGTGGAAAGTAATACCACGCTAAATCTTTCGCTTGTAGAAATGTTACATTTGGAAGAGGTTGTTGTTGTTATTGATGCAGGTGTCACAAGTCTTACTCAAGAATCTCACAAGTCTCATCCCACACCGATTAACTTCATAAAAAAGGTGCAAGATGTAGATTCAAAAGCAAACATTAGGAAGGTGAGATTGCATGACATCGGACAAAGGCTAGTGAAATGGTTCTTCCCCAACAATCCAAAGCGCCCAATTCACACGCCAATCTTTAAACAACTGTTTATTTGGCGTGTTAACTACCGAGCATACATTGGAAACTCGGTATGCAAGTGTGCATTGAGACCACCTTGAAGGATATATGAGGTAAGGTCCGGCTGAAGACCCATAAACTTAGCGCTTTTGGGAGGCACCCCAAGTTTAAATTTTATTTTTGTGTTTTTTTTTTGTATTTGTGGCGTTTTTGCGTGTTAGTGTTTATTTTTAGTTCGTGCACCTTAACCACTTTGGATTGCGAATGAAATGCTATACAACCAAGGTGAAGATTTGGACATGGCGACTCCGAGACATCATCATATCAAAAGGGGAGTTGTTCTTGTCCATATGTTTTTTTTGTTTGTGCTTTTGGTTTTCGGGTGGTTGGGTGGTGTATTGAATTGTTGATGATTTGCTTGGGTTGTGAGAGTAGGTGGTGTGTTAAAAAATTAAAAATCCAAAAAAATGAAAAAAATGAAAAATACCAAAAAGAAAGTTGTGGTGGAGTTATAAGACATTGGTCTTTTGGTTTAAATTTGCGATCATTCCTCTCCAAAACCATGCATTGGGACAATGCATCCCAAGTGTGGGGATGGGAGGAAATTTTTGGAGATTTTTGAAAATTTTTGAGGTCAAGTGCAATGTTGTAAAAATTGGAACACCTTGATTTAACCCCATTAGACACACCGGCAACCCTTAATACCCGTTTCTTTTTCTTGGTGAGAGTTGAAGCCACATATGTAAATAAATAAATTCTTTCTTTGAGAGAGTGGCAACGGGTAGGGGTGCACTAGAACTTGTGCTTGAATACAACTTGAATCCTTAATTGGGCATGGGTGTAGAGATGATAAGGGCATTAGGTAGCCTCGTCATGTGAGTGCGAGTGTGGGTTTTTGGGGGGTTGGACCTCATACATTATATATATGAGCAAGGTAGCGAGAGGGGCGGGGGTTTGGACATTTAGTTGCCCATTTTTGAGCCTTAAAGCCTATTGTTTGATGACCCTTAAACTAGCTCCTAAATTTTACCCAACTTGACCCGGTCTTTTGCGTTTAGTTTATTTTTATGTTTATAGTTTTATTGAAGTGTTGAGTTCAGTATGCTTTAGTTGTTTATGTAATTTGTTTGGCAAGAAAAGTAAAAAAAAAAGAGAAAAAAAAAGAAAACGAAAAAGAAAAAATGATGAAAAAAAAAGAGAAAAAGAAAAAAAAAACAAGTAAAGTTATGTTATGTGTTTGTATATAGTAGTGTTTCTTTATTCGTGTGTGTTTGTTTTGTAATAAAAGACCGGGTAAAGTTTGCGCTACTTATATATATCCTATTCCCTACCTTCACACTTAGCCAAGTTACAACCGTTAAGTCCCTTTGATTTATGCTCATGTTCATGTTAGGAGGATGATTGATTTAGGTACAAGCTTATGGTTGTGCAACTACCCGTTTGCCTTTTGTGTGTCTAGATTATCTTTGCTAGAGCTTACTTGATACCGAGAGGAGAGATATTGTGAAGGGTGTGTTGATTTGGGGTGTTGAGGATGGGTTAGTACGAGGATTGCACATTAAACTTGACTTTGAAATGATCGCTTATTTGTGAAAAGGATTTGTAGTAGATTGCTTGGGACAAGCAATGGGTAAGTGTGGGGATGTGTTGGAGTTCATGTCATAATTTCTCCCACCCCCTTGAATAGCATTCACTTCTTCACTTGGTGCTTCTTGAGCACCCACTCCACAAACCTCCGCCGTGTGGCCTATTTCTTGACAAGTGTTGCAAACATTATACAATTGATTGGTAGTTTGCGCATTACCACCTTCTACCGCATGCACTTGTGGTCTTTGAAGCACATGTCTCGCCCTTCTTGAGGATTGAGCCTTCCTTTTTGAAGTCACCGCCATTTGCTCTAAGTATGCCCAATCATCTTGTTCAAAATTTGTACCAAAAGTACCATTTGTGATGGACATAAGATCTCGTGCATCCTCCGGTATCAAACCTTCATGAAAAGCATTTAACAATTCCCATAGTTGGATACCATGGTGAGGGCAATTTCGTAACATCATGTTAAACCTCTCAAATGCCTCATGAAACATCTCTCCCGCTTGTTGTTGAAAACTCCTCAAACTTCGTCTTGCATCATTAGTCTTTTGGGATGTATAGAACTCATCCAAAAAGATTTGTTGCATGTCGGCCCATGTGAAAATTGATGCGGATGGTAAAGTGTGGAACCATCTTTTTGCTTTGTCTTCTAAGGAGAATTGAAAGAGAACCAACTTGACATCATCCGGAGTAAATCCTTGACCCCCAATAGTGTTACAAATAGAATCATAAGTCTCCAAATGAAAATAAGGTTCTTCCGTTGCTAAACCCTTGAACTTTGGAAGACTTTGCAATGCGGTTGTTCGAACTTCAAAAGTTCTCCCATCCGTATGATGAGGAATCACTATTGGTGAAGGATTGTTAGTGATAATGGGTTTAAAATGGGCTTCAATTCCTCTAACAGCTTCCCGGTGAATTCTTCGAGGGGCACCCAATGGTGCTCTTGGTTGACCCATTTGCCCTTGCATAGGCCCTTGAGGTGCAAATTGTTGAGGATGTTGATATTGATGCATAGGCGGTTGTTGTTGCATTGGCCTTTGAAATTGATTTGGCCCATATGGAGGCACTTGTTGCAATGGCGGAGGACGCGGAAATCGCGGTCCCGGTGGTCTCACGTGTTGCACACCAACCGGTAAATTACCCGAATTTTGCAATTGAAATTTTTGAATGGGTTGACTTTGTTGACCCACTCCTCCTTGACTTCCAACATACCCTCCATCATCCCCATAATAATAACCCTCGTCATTGTATCCACTATACTCTTCTTCATATACTTCATCATATCTACCTCCTTGAATTCCCGAGTATTGAAAACCCGAGTGGTTTGGTGGTTGGTAAGTAGAGGTATGAACAACGGTCGACCCATGTGGAATTTGATGAGTTGAAGATGATTGACCCGTTGTTGGGAAGAAATGAGTGAATGGTGGAATTGTAGCGGATGGGCTAAGGGTGAAAGTTGATTGAATTTGGGTAGTGTTTGGTTGGGTGGTATGAGTTGGTGGAATTTCATGAGGTAAAGTTGCATTTGGTGGTGGTGGTTGTGTGGAAGTTGGCATGATTGAGGTGATTGGTTGACCCGTTGTGGGTGGTATTTGGCCTTCTTGCATGATGTTTCTTGGTATGATAGGTGAGGTGGGTGAACCAAGAACTCGGTTTTCACGGACTAGTACTCGGTTTCGCCTCAAAGTTCTTTCAATTTCCGGATCAAACAATAGCGGTGATGACTCGTGAGAGCTTCTAGTATGCATACACTTGAAGATTTTTGGAGATTTTTGAAAATTTTTGAGGTCAAGTGCAATGTTGTAAAAATTGGAACACCTTGATTTAACCCCATTAGACACACCGGCAACCCTTAATACCCGTTTCTTTTTCTTGGTGAGAGTTGAAGCCACATATGTAAATAAATAAATTCTTTCTTTGAGAGAGTGGCAACGGGTAGGGGTGCACTAGAACTTGTGCTTGAATACAACTTGAATCCTTAATTGGGCATGGGTGTAGAGATGATAAGGGCATTAGGTAGCCTCGTCATGTGAGTGCGAGTGTGGGTTTTTGGGGGGTTGGACCTCATACATTATATATATGAGCAAGGTAGCGAGAGGGGCGGGGGTTTGGACATTTAGTTGCCCATTTTTGAGCCTTAAAGCCTATTGTTTGATGACCCTTAAACTAGCTCCTAAATTTTACCCAACTTGACCCGGTCTTTTGCGTTTAGTTTATTTTTATGTTTATAGTTTTATTGAAGTGTTGAGTTCAGTATGCTTTAGTTGTTTATGTAATTTGTTTGGCAAGAAAAGTAAAAAAAAAAGAGAAAAAAAAAGAAAACGAAAAAGAAAAAATGATGAAAAAAAAAGAGAAAAAGAAAAAAAAAACAAGTAAAGTTATGTTATGTGTTTGTATATAGTAGTGTTTCTTTATTCGTGTGTGTTTGTTTTGTAATAAAAGACCGGGTAAAGTTTGCGCTACTTATATATATCCTATTCCCTACCTTCACACTTAGCCAAGTTACAACCGTTAAGTCCCTTTGATTTATGCTCATGTTAGGAGGATGATTGATTTAGGTACAAGCTTATGGTTGTGCAACTACCCGTTTGCCTTTTGTGTGTCTAGATTATCTTTGCTAGAGCTTACTTGATACCGAGAGGAGAGATATTGTGAAGGGTGTGTTGATTTGGGGTGTTGAGGATGGGTTAGTACGAGGATTGCACATTAAACTTGACTTTGAAATGATCGCTTATTTGTGAAAAGGATTTGTAGTAGATTGCTTGGGACAAGCAATGGGTAAGTGTGGGGATGTGACGGGTGGTTCAACGAACACCCTTTAATAGTGTTAAAATGCTTATTTTATCCACATTTATTCGTGATATTGCTTGGAATTGGGTGACTACGGTAGCTTTGGTTGTAGGTGTAATAAGGAGCTAAAAATGACGAAATACGGGCTTTGGGAATGGACCGGAACGCATCGGAACGAGGTGGAATGCAAGAAAGAAAAATGAAGGTTTTTAAAGGGTCCACCGTACCCTTACGGTCCAACCGTAGGGTTACGGTGGCTTCAGGCCACAAATTTCCACCGTAGGCCAGGCTCAAGTGACTGTCAGGATTTTTAACCCACCGTACCCTTACGGTGGGACCGTAGGGGTACGGTGGCCTCTGCACATTTTTGTAACTCCTTTATTTAAAGACCACTTTATGGTGCCTTTTCATGATCTCTTCCATTGTGAACGTTTCTAAACATCTTGTGGGTGATTTTTGGCTGAGGATCTTCATTGGAGACTTATCACAAACATTGGTTTATGTTTTTGATTCTTATGAACATTACTATGATTGTTTTGATGATTCACCAAGTCATGCGAGGCTAAACTTTTGGTGATCATTTCGGGTGAAGGTTTTTCTTAAACTCTTGTGTGTGATTTCTTATATTTCTAGAATAATAACTTGGTACTTTGTCTTTGTTATTATGATGTATGAACAATTGCTTGTAGTTTGTTGATTAATTTACTAATTCTTAGTCATTATCGTACGTTCTTGGTGTTGTTAACAATCGAGATATCACGGGAAGGATTGGGGGTTGGTTATTGATTAATTGGTCATCGGGAAACAACCTCGCATTAATATAATCCGAGTACTTTGTTCCCTTTTATCACAACAATTGGTTATACATGAGTTATGTCTATGTAACTCTTTCTAGTCGAATTTCACACACGTGTTTAGAGAAACCGGATCCTTGAATGGTCATTATCTCATAATTTGAAGAAACACTTCTAAGTTTGAATTGATAATTAGTCGTTATTTTAAGTAAAACCAAAACAACCAAAAATCATAATCATTTACTTTTTGTTGAGTAGTTTAATCTTAGTTAATTAACAAAGCTAGTAATTACACATTTTCCACAAACTCCCTGTGTTCGATACCTTCTTGCCACTATACGTTAGTTGTAATTGGGAAATTTAACGTGTACCACGACAATCACGTCACTCAGCCATCTGCACATCAAAAGTCAGAAAATACGTCAAAATACAAAAACGACAAAAATTACAAATTTTAAGTTTTCACAGATTCCACATTCGCCCATTTGTGCTTGGCCGAAGGTGGAATTAAAGGTACGAATGTAAGCATTTTGGTTCGAATGTGGAGATTATTTGATTAAAAGTCACATTCTCCCAAAATATCTCACTCTCGTTGTTGGATCAGTGGCTGTTTTTATGAACACTTATGTGTTTATCAGATTTATATATGAGTTATTAAGCAGCGGAAATACAAGTGTTCAAAGGTCTAAAACATCACTTTGATGAGGAGTTATTACTCCCCCTTGACTGAATAATAAATGAGAAACAATAAATATTCTAAGTACAAAGCAGTAATAGCAGTTTATATTTCTCAGATGTGAAGTGGAAATTATAAGTTTAAAGCCCGAAGGATTTCAATATAAGTTCAAAGATATTACACAAAATCACATATGTGAAATAGATGAACAAACTCATCTATTTATAGACTAATGTACTAAACTGTAGTCTGAAGTAATCTAAGATATTTAACAAAGATATTATGCTAAGATAAGGTTACTACAGTCTGTACATTGAAACTTGAAATCAAGACTTTAACAAAACTATATAATAATCAAACTGCTGATCTTCAGTCGGTTAGAAGCTTCTGAGTGAAAGTGCTGATGAGTGACAAACTGTTGATGAGCAGTTTGTCTTCAGCAGTTCTTCAGTGAAATGTCTGGTTAGACTTCAGAACTTCTGATGAGTTTACTCTTCAGTACTTTGTGTTTGTTCTTCAGTACTTCTTCTCTTTGTTCTTCAGCAGTTCTATACTTAAGCAGATATGGAATAGACTAAGGTTATCAAAAGGTGGTTTTGTCAATCCTCTTCGTCCCAACAATCTCCCTCTGGATTGATGAAGCCAAAACCTTATCTATCCTTTATTGTTGTCCTTTTCTCTCTTCTAGCATCCTCCAGATCTCTGCTGTCATCCGGGTGGTAAGAGTACATCTTTGTTGCTCAGTGAGAGGACCAAGTTCAGGTGTCAAATGTTGTATGGTGAGAAGGTCTTTGGACGATAAAACACTCAACTCCTTTGAGTTTCTATAGACCTTACTTGAACGGTCTCTCCTGGTCACAAGTACTGAGTTGGATTCAGTAAATGACCATTTTACAATGTTTACCTTTGACCTGTCAAAGTCAGAGGCATAGGAAACCAAGCCTGTTTCCTTAGGTTGACCTGATTGAGGAATGTCTTCTATTTCAGTGACTCTCAGGTGAGACTCTTGACTTCCTTGTAATTCAGCAGCACCTTGGATTGGCATGTTGGGCAGGTGATGCTCTGTAACAACCCTTGTATGTGTCTTCTCTTGGATGGATTGTTGTAACTGATAAGCATAGGTAGCCTTGTCTCTGAATTGGGTCAAGATGGGTTTCTCTTCAACATCAAAATCACCATGTACAAGCTGATCTCCTTCTAGCAAGATCATTTTGAAGTCAGTCTTGACAATGGGATCTCCATCTGCTTTTCTTTTGGTGGCTGGCCTTCTTAATGTACCAGATGGCCTTTTGACAATAGAAGTTGTTTGGACTTCTTGTCTTTCAAATCTTTCTGGTTCAGCAACTTTCTTTGCTTTGAATTTCTTGTAAGCCTCATACAAAGTTTGTTCTTTCCATTTGCTGATTGAGGCTTTTGAACCATAGCCATTTGCCACTAATTCTTCAATCACTTCAGCTCTTTTGGCTTTCCTCTCATTTTCAGTTGCTATTCTATCAGATAGCATCTGTGCTCTTCTGGTCAGTTCTTGTGTTGAGAGTCTTTTGAGGGCCACTTGCTTTGATTTGGAGTTCTTTGTAATGAATGCTATAAGCTGTGCTCTTTTGTCTTCTTCAGCAGCAGCTTCAAGTGCTCTCTCTTCAGCCTCAAGCTCATCAAGTTTCTCTTGGTACTTGATCAGTTTTTCTTCAAAGCTCAAGTCTTCTCTAGTTTCTAGGCTGTTCCATACTCTGTCTTCTTTTGCCTTTTTAGCAGCTTCTTTTAAACTCTTCTCCAAAAGGTCTTTTGACATGCTGATGGGAGTAGGGTTTAAGACAGCTGTGGAAGTTGTTGTAGGCAAAGGAGTGGGAGCAGGTTCTTTTTCAGTTGCCTTAGGAACTTCTGATGTGGAAATTGGAGTCACAACTGCTGAAGGATTGTCTTCAGTTGTTTGAGAAATGTAATCAGCAGTTCCCTCTGATGCCTTAGATAACTTGAACTCTGGTGCTACTTCTTTTCCTGGTCTTTGTGTTGGTCTATCAGCTTCTTGATCAGGAGTTTGTCTTTGTGTAGCATCTGTTGGTTCCTTAATCATCTCCCCCTTTTTGGCTTCATCCACTTCTGGAAGCCTAATGGAATGAGATGTTGCAGCAGACAACCTTGCCAGTTGATCTTGTGTTTCATCCATCTTCTTGTTCAACTCAGCAAGTCTCGAGTTGATCAACCCAAACTGATTGTTAGCTTTTAACTCCCAAGCAGTTGTGAAGGGTTTGAGTTGATTAGTTATGATTTGTTTGAGTGCCTGATACAGGGGACCATCTGGGCTGCATAGTTGGTTCAGATCTATGCTTGTGAGCCCAGTGAATTGGGTAGGTTGTTTTGGTGAAGGGGTGCTTTTTGGGTGATCTTCAGATTGCTCTGAAGATGCCAGTTTTGGGGATTTTTGGGCTAACTGGTCTTTAACCTGATCTTTGGTGACCAGCTTCTTGAGCTTGGAGACCTTAGATTCAGGACCTTCAATGTCAACCGTCAATTCAATTTGTGGAATTTTTGATTCATCAACCAACTTAATGGAATCATCTGAATCCCTGATAGTGTCCTCAGAGAGGGCAGGATCAGTTATATCATGAGCTGGACCCAAACCAGTAGTCTCATGAACCTCTTTGTCTTGGTTCTGAGGTTTTCCTACCTCTGGCCTTAGGCCTTCATCAGTAGTTGCCAAGTTTGAGGTCTTAGCTATGTTACTACTGTCCTCAGGTTCACCACTGGGTGATAAGTGAGTAGTAGCAGCCTCAAAAGTATCAAAAGTTTGCAAGTTTGGGCTTACAAACTCTTGTTCATCCTCATCTCTCTGTGTTGGGCTAAAGGGATCCACATTCATGTCAACTTCTGAAGGCATCTCCCCAATTTGATGTGTTGTAAGGGGAGTGACATGTGGTGAATGGGTTCCTTTAAGTCCTGAGAGAAGTTGGGCAATTTCTATGGTTGTATGTGAGGGTTCAGGTTCAGTAGTTGTGATGGGTTGGTGTTCAGGAGTTTGGGTGGGTTCAGGAATGGTTTCAGCAGTTTCAAAAGCAGGGTCAACAGTTATTTGTTTCTTAAATCTTTTTCTTTTAAATATAACTGTGACAGGTTTTCTTTTGGGTGGTGGAGAAGGAGTGTGCTGAGAGGATGTTTCAGCCACTTCCTTTTCAAGTGCAGATTGCACATCAGTAGTTTCAGGTTTCTCCACTTCCTGAACTTTCTTTTTCAGTGACTTGGTTGTTTTTGGTTTTTGTTGTATAGGCTTTTTAGTTTTCTTTTTGGGTTTGGAAGATGTGGGTTCCTTGGGGATGGGTTGTTCTTCCCCTTGGTCATCTTCTAGCAAAAGTGCTGGTTTGTTGTGCCTAGAGAATACTTGAGCAGTTAAAGGATTTAAAGTTGTTGTTTCTCCCTCAAGTACTCCCTCTCCAAGCTCTTTTATTATGCACTGCATAACAAACCTTGGATACAACAAAAATTTCTTTTTATCATTTTCATGATGTAAAACCAGTTCATTGAAAAACAGTTTTGATGCCTTGAAAGAAGTTTCATTTATGATGGAATGAAAAATAGGTTGAAAGGTTGAAGGCATCTGATCTATTGACCCAGTTTTTGGACTAAGACACATAATAATATAATGAAATAACTGTTTATATTGTGGGTCAAAATATTTTTTGTAAACTGTTGCTTGTGCCAAAGTACCTTGGTAGCCACACTCTGTCATGGTCAGATGAATATCTGAGGTTGGGATATGCTCAGGTGCCTCAGAATCCTTCAAACCAAGCCTGATGCTTAGTGTTTCTGGTGAGATGGCCATTAGTTTCCCTTTTATGGAAGATTTGAGGGAAATCACTTCATTGTTCACCTTCACCGTCTCTGAATTTGCCCAGAACTCATTAAGAGTTTCTTCATGAATGGGTGGATCAATGGTGAAAGCATCATAATATTGGGATTTCATGATGAGATCAAGTATCTCATCATACTGGGACCAGGCTTCATCTTTAACAAAGTAGCCTCTTTGGTTGTGTCCCTGTTTTAACACGAGAGCCATGGATGTTTTTGATCGAACAGTAATTTGTTAGGTTAGAGAAGGGGTTTTGCTTTGAATTTGAGAGAGAAAGAGGGAATTTTGCTTCTTGAATGGATAAGTGTTGGAACAGGGTATTTATCAGAAGTTTTTAACCGACTAGGTCAAACTTCTGACGAGTGAAAAGTCTGTTTTACCCTTTTAGTCAAACTGCTGAAGAAGAAAGGTTTCTTCATCAGTGGTTTTAGTTATCTCATCAGCAGTTTCAACTGCTGATGCAGATGACTTTTAAAACACTTTTCTAACTTCTGATTTTCATCAGTAGTTATATCCATTTTGAAAATATCCCATTTTGATGTTTATCAGTAGTTTTCAAAATTTGTTCATCAGAACTTTCTCTTTTCTCAAATTTTTGGTCTTCAGAGGTTTGTGACAGATAAGTATGTAAGTGAAAAATAAAATATGTGCAGAATTAAAAAGTGAAACACTTACAGACTTTCTTCTAAGTTTAACATCCCAAGCATGGATACTAACCTCTGAAAAGTTGTTGAATCAAGGGGTTTGGTGAAAATGTCAGCTATTTGATTAGCTGTTGTGACATGCTTCACCTCAATCTTGCCTTTTTCATAGCAATCTCTTATGAAATGATACCTGATTTCAATGTGTTTAGTCTTTGAAAACTGAACAGGATTTTGAATGATGCTAATGGCAGATTTGCTGTCTACTAAAAGTGGGGTCTTGGTCTCTTTGATTCCATAATCAAGCAGTTGATATTGGAGCCATTGTATCTGTGAAGTACAGCTTGCAGCAGCAATGTATTCAGCTTCAGCTGTTGAAGTTGCCACAGATGTTTGTTTCTTTGATTGCCAGGACACCAGACAGTTTCCTAAGAATTGACAACCACCAGATGTTGATTTTCTTGACATTTTGCAGCCTGCATAGTCACTATCTGAAAAAGCAGTTAACTTGGTATTGCTTGAAGCAGGATACCAAATCCCTAAAGTAGGAGTTCCTTTCAGATATCTGAAGATTCTTTTGACTGCAATTAGATGAGATTCTCTTGGTGCAGATTGGTATCTAGCACAGACACAAGTTGAAAACATGATATCTGGTCTAGAAGCAGTTAGATACAAGAGAGAACCTATCATACATCTATACATGGTTTGATCAATGTGTTTCCCTTGATCATCTGGTTCAACTTGTGTGATTGGTGTCATGGGAGTGGAACATGTTTTACAGTCTTGTAAAGAAAATTTGTTCAATAATTCTTTAACATATTTTGATTGATGTATAAATGTTCCATTTGACTGTTGTTTGATTTGCAGTCCCAAAAAGTACTGCAATTCTCCCATTGTACTCATTTCAAATTTTGATTGCATGAGTTTCTTAAATTCTTCACACAGTTTTGAATTTGTTGAACCAAAAATGATATCATCAACATATATTTGAACAAGTAAGACATGATTTCCAACATGTTTTATGAAAAGAGTTTTATCAATGGATCCCCTTGAGAAGTGATTCTTAAGCAAAAAGTTTGAAAGTGTTTCATACCAGGCTCTTGGAGCCTGTTTTAGCCCATAAAGAGCTTTGTCAAGTCTGTAAACCCAATCAGGATGAGAAGGATCCTCAAACCCTGGAGGTTGACAGACATACACTTCCTCTTTTATTTTTCCATATAAAAATGCACTTTTGACATCCATTTGATAAACTTTAATGTTGTTGGAAATTGCATAAGCTAAAAATAACCTGATAGCTTCAAGTCTTGCAACTGGTGCAAAGGTTTCATCATAATCAATTCCTTCCTCTTGGGAATAACCTTGTACCACTAGTCTTGCTTTGTTCTTGATGATCATACCAGCCTCATCTGATTTGTTTCTGAAGACCCATCTTGTTCCAATTGGTTGCTTGTTGTCAGGTAAGGGACAGATTTCCCAAACCTGTTGTTTCTTGAATTGAAGCAACTCTTCTTGCATTGCTTGCACCCAATTGTTGTCTTTGAGGGCTTCTTGATACTTCTTTGGTTCCAACTGAGAGATGAATGCTGAGAATAAGCAAAAGTTGGAAAGCTGGTTTCTTGTAAGTACCCCTGATGCAATATCACCCATGATTTGATCCAATGGATGATCCTTGTGTTCAATCAGTTGTTGTAAACCTGTACTGGATGATGGCTCTACAGGTTCTTCAAATAAACCACTGAGATTGATAATATCTGGTTCAGCTGTTATTTGAACTTCAGGAGTTTTAGGTTCAGCTGAATCAGTAGTTTCATAATGTTCATCAGTAGTTCCTGAAGTTGAAGCTATTGAAACTTCTGAAGGTTTGATAGTTGATCTTCTGACTGTGTTTGGAGTCCATGGTGCAGGACTATCATCTTCAAATCCTTGAAAACCATTTTGAGGAGGTTTGGATGATTCAACAGTCTTTTCAGGTCCGAAATGAAAATTGTCAAGATCAAATAATTCAGCAGGATTTGCTGGAATAAGAGTGTGTTTTGATTCATTGAACTTGACATTCAGTGTTTCTTCTACTATCTTGGTTCTTGAATTGAAAACTTTCTAAGCTTTTCTCAAAGGAGAATAACAAAGAAAATAACCTGTGTCAACTTTTGCAGCAAACTTAGAGATAGAGTCTTTGATGTTGAGGATAAAACATTGACATCCAAAAGCCCTGAAGAAGGAGATAAGGGGCTTAATGCCATGAAGAATTTCATAGGCAGTCTTGGTATGTCTCTTGTTGATAAGGACTCTATTCTGAACATAACATGCAGTGTTAACTGCTTCAGCCCAAAAATACAAAGGTAGGCCTGAATCAGCTAACATTGTTCTGGCTGCTTCAATTAATGTTCTGTTCTTTCTTTCTACCACACCATTTTGTTCAGGAGTTCTGGGAATGCTGAACTGTCTAACAATCCCTTTAGACAGACAGAATTCATCCAGAGTTTTGTTCCTGAACTCTGTCCCATTGTCACTCCTGATGACTTTGACAGATAGAGAGTATTGCTTCTCTACTTGTAGAATAAAGAACTTGATGATCTCAGCTGCCTCATCCTTGGAATATAAGAAGAAGACCCATCTGAATCTTGAGTAGTCATCAATGATGACTAAGCAGTACTTCTTCTTACCAAGGCTCATAATCTTGACTGGTCCAAATAAGTCCATATGGAGTAGTTGAAGACATGCAGTTGTTTTTGATTCTTCAATAGACTTATAAGAGGACTTATGCTGTTTACCTTTAAGACAGGAAACACAGTGTTCTTTGCACTGATATTCCTTTAAAGGTAGACCTCTGACCAAGCCCATTTTTGTGACTTTATTGATGGTTTTAAAGTTCACATGGCCAAGTCTCCTATGCCAGAGATCATTTTCTGAAGTTGATGCCTTTGAGAAGAAACAGGCAGTCTTGTTCAATACTTTGTCTTTTTCAATGTCCACTGCATAGACATTGCCACATCTTTTGGCAATCAGCAAAGTATGATCTTCAATGATCTTCTCTATCAACTTCTGGCCTTCTGGTGATATGATCTTGCATGCTGTCTTTGTGAAAAAGGAAGAATATCCTTTGTCACACATTTGAGAGACACTCAGCAAGTTGTACTCAAGGTTTTCAACCAGATTGACCTTGTCAAACTGCATTTTGCCTGAGGATACATTGCCATATCCTAGCACATATCCCTTGGCATTGTTCCCAAAGGACACAGATCCTTCTCTTTGACTGATAAAATTGTTTATCAGGTATCTGCATCCAGTCATGTGCATTGAGCCTCCACTATCCACATACCATATGCTGTTCAAACCTCTGGAGACTCTCTGCACAAGATAGCAAATTAGTTAGTTTTGGCAACCCAAGCCAGTTTGGCTTTGGGTTTGCTCTTGAGAACAGGTGCAGCTTGTTGTGGACCATTTTTAGTAATCCATGTCTTTTTGGCAATGGATTTGTCATTAAGAACAATGGTGGGTTCATTTTGGTTTCCACCATCAACTTTGGTCATCAGAAGTTTAACCAGGTTTATCAAATCTTTAACTTCAGCAGTTTGTGAAACTGCTGATGAGTTAGGTGAAACTTCTGAAATTGAACTTTGAGAAGATGACCTTTGTTGAGATAAAGGCTTCTTCTTAGAAAGGGTTTTGTTTGATTGTTGTTTGTTGGGAAAAAAGGTATTTTGATAATCTTGTTTTATCTGTTTTCCCACAATCAGTTGTTGTCTTTGTTTATTTAACTGATTTACCTTTCTAAATTTGCAAAGTTCAGTTATGTGGTTAAACAGACCACATATTTCACATGCTTTTGCCTTCTCTTTCCTTTTAGATAGATCAAGAGAACTGGAAGGCAATTTACTGACAAAATCTGATTTTTGAAATAGGTCATCAGCAGTTTTCAGGGTCTCAACTCCTGATGTAGTTGAAACTGCTGATGGCTTATTGTCAGTAGTTTTAACTTCTGCAGTACTTCCCTTTTTGAGGAAGTTCTGATGGTAGGATGTGCATTCCTCCATATCAGAAGTTTGAATCAATTTCTTCCCATCATTATCAGTTTTGTGGGTGAAATCTGTTGGTGATTCAGTGTGGGTATATCCAATGCCAAACTTAACATTGGCTGCAGTTTGTTTGTTAAGTAACATTTGATACCCTTTACAAGACTCAACCCATTTTTCACAATCAACCTTGGTGTCAGCAAGCTCTTGTCTGACTTTTCCTAGGCTGTCTATCATAGTTTTAATTTGTGCTTCTGTTTCAATGGATTTATCATTCAGTTTGGAAATTTCTTTGTTTTTCAACATAATTTTTCTTTCCAAATCACACTTCATTTGTGTGTATTTTCTTTCCATGTCATTGGATTTGCCTTGTAAATGCACATTAGTTTCTCTAATTAAAGCAAATGATTCTTTGCAAGATTTAGTGCAAAGCTTTAACAGAGATTGTTGTGATACCTGTGTGAGAGCAGAATTTGAAGAGTATCCTTCAAAGGCCATTAAGGCAAAGTTCTTTCTGCCATTATCAGGTTCTCCCCAGTTGACATCATAGACCTTATTGTCTGCATCCTGACTGCATTCTGATGTGTCATAAGGAAGACTGCTCCAGTCAACATACCCTGAGGTAAATAAGCTTTGTTGCTGAGGGGGTTGTTGAGTTTGTGCAGGAAGTTGAGCAGTTGGAAATGGAGGCATGAGCTGCTGTTGTTGTTGAGCAGGCATCTGTACATATTGTACTTGTGGCACATATTGGACATTTGGAGCTTGTGCCTGTACAAAATGAGCACTCCCATTAGTTCCATTATTCCTATTATATGAGGGGTTATATTGATTTCCAGAGGACATTGGTTGGTTATAGCTAGAGCTTCTACATTCTCTAGCAAAGTGTCCCAACTTCTGACACTTATGACATCTCAATTTAGATTTGTCAAAACCAACTTTTGTTGAATTGTTTAGTCCTGGAAATTTCCTTCCTGACCTTTTATAAAATTTGTTAGTTTTTAAGCTTAACAAGGCCAGTTGGTGCAATATTTCCATTTCTTCTAAGTCATCACTGCTAAAGTATTTTAAATCATCCATGATGAAACACATGTTGTCAGCAGTTTGACTTAGTTCTTCATTGTCATAAGCTGGGAAAGATCCATCTGATGAGATCCCAGCTGTTATGTCAATATGGTCAAAAGAACCAAAATTATTAGAACAGGATGGTGAGTCATGTCCTAATAAGGCTGTGCTACCCGGAGTATAGTCATCAGCAGTTTTACCAGATTCTTGCAACTTTTTCTTTTGATTGATTTCTCTTTCAAAAGTTAATAATTTACCATGTAACCTAGTTAGGTTCAAGGTGTTAAAATCTGAACTGGTTCTGAGGACTATAGAGTAAGTTTCCCATTTTGAAGGTAAAGACCTTAAAAATCTATGTAACATAGACTCAGTTGTATAGGTCTGATTATTTATTTTTAACTCAGAGATGAGTGAAGAAAATCTTTCAAATTGTTGAGTTAAAGTTTCACCCTCTATGTGAGTAAAAGTTTCATATTGTTGAGCCAATATTTCTCTGATGTTGGCTATCACCTCAGCAGTTCCTGCAAACTGCTCTTTTAGGCAGTCCCACAGCTCTTTGGCACTTTCACAATGTAAAAGGCCAGCATAAATTTCGTTTGGGAGAGCCATAGCCAACATGGAGAAAGCTTTTGCATCAAGCTCAAACTTTTGGAAATCTTCCTCCGTGTATTCTTTTGGATCCTTTGGTCTTTCAGTCTTACCCTCTGGATCAGTAACAACTGGTTTGTGAGGTCCAAAAACTACAGACCTCCAACATCCAGTGTTTGTTTGAGAAATAGTATGTGCCAACCTCTTAGACCATATGTTATATTCATTTCTGACTAACATAGGAGGTTTGTTGGCAGATCCAGTATTGTAGGGATCCATTTTTAAGAAGTTTGGATTTGTCAATACTTTCTTAAAGTGATGGATTTAAAAAGTGAGCCTTTTATCCTTTTTATTGAATATCAATATTGAGCTTGTGTCTGAATCTCAATTTGTTAGATTGATTTTGATCAGATTAACCAGAAGCTCTGATACCAATTGTTGGATCAGTGGCTGTTTTTATGAACACTTATGTGTTTATCAGATTTATATATGAGTTATTAAGCAGCGGAAATACAAGTGTTCAAAGGTCTAAAAGATCACTTTGATGAGGAGTTATTACTCCCCCTTGACTGAATAATAAATGAGAAACAATAAATATTCTAAGTACAAAGCAGTAATAGCAGTTTATGTTTCTCAGATGTGAAGTGGAAATTATAAGTTTAAAGCCCGAAGGATTTCAATATAAGTTCAAAGATATTACACAAAATCACATATGTGAAATAGATGAACAAACTCATCTATTTATAGACTAATGTACTAAACTGTAGTCTGAAGTAATCTAAGATATTTAACAAAGATATTATGCTAAGATAAGGTTACTACAGTCTGTACATTGAAACTTGAAATCAAGACTTTAACAAAACTATATAATAATCAAACTGCTGATCTTCAGTCGGTTAGAAGCTTCTGAGTGAAAGTGCTGATGAGTGACAAACTGCTGATGAGCAGTTTGTCTTCAGCAGTTCTTCAGTGAAATGTCTGGTTAGACTTCAGAACTTCTGATGAGTTTACTCTTCAGTACTTTGTGTTTGTTCTTCAGTACTTCTTCTCTTTGTTCTTCAGCAGTTCTATACTTAGGCAGATATGGAATAGACTAAGGTTATCAAAAGGTGGTTTCGTCAATCCTCTTCGTCCCAACACTCGTCCAATAATTTCTACATTCGCCCATATTATTTGAGTCGAATGTACAACTGTATTACCCTAAAATTTAAAAATTCTGTCAAGCTTGTTTTTAACCTCTGAATTTGATTCGTTTGTGTCCTATGATGGCCGACAAACACTCGTCAAACATCAATTGATACAATCATTCAATTATTATCTGTTTTTAATAGGAATTAGGGTTTAGTATATTCAAGCAATCGATTAATCCATCTAAACATGTTAATAACCTAATTCCTTGTAATATCTCCCCCTAAAACATATAATGATTGAATTCCTAACACAAACACCCATTAAAAACAGTCCAATAAGTCCAGATTAAGAACCCTAGGGTTCGTAACCTATAATCTCAATTCTGAACTGTGAAACCATCCATTACCTGTAAAAATTGATTGAAAAGAGTCAGGAAACAACAGGGAACAAGATAATAAGTCAAAGAAAATCAAAGCAACAAGGTCTCGTTAAGTTGAAATTTTTTTGAAAATGTGCAGAATGAGGGTCGAATCTGAAGTTGGCTTATATATAAAGTGTACCTTCGCCCGTTTAAGATGGACGAATGTGGGTAGTTTCCACATTCGACCAAGTGAATGGCCCGAAGGTGGAACTTGAACACCCGAAAGTGAAATTTGTTTAAGAAATCCACTTTCGCCCAAACAAAAACGTACGAATGTAGTGATTTTTCCACATTCGACCCATTTAAGGGGCGAATGTGAAATGGAAAAATCTGAAATTTTGCCAAATCACGAATTCGAATCCCGTTCAACATTTTTCAATCCGTTAAGTCTCAAAAACTCATTATTTCTCTTTTAGAATGATACAAAGCCCAGATGGTTACATCAAATCTCAGAAATTGACCATCAAACACCGTCGGTTATCTAAAATAAAGCAGAAATGCAAAACTTTTGGTTTTTCTAAAATTTATATCAAAACACACCTAAAATCTTTTTGGATTTTGTATCTTTTTTTACAATAAAAGTAAAATGCATCAAAGTAAACAAAGCAGTAAACATTTTGTGATATCCGGTAAGAGTATCATGATGTGCTCAAAGTAGTTTAATAAAAACAACTAAATTAAACCTAAAACTAGACACTAAGTAATACTCTAGACTCTCTAAAACTAAACTACTGACAGGCAAGTGAACCTATCGACTCTAGTATAGCTAAAGTAAGTCCGGATATCGAACCCACGAGACCCTAATGGAAAACGTAAACTAGACTCGATTACTTATCTACAAACTGACTTAAATTGTTTTGTTATATTAAGGGGGGTTTCTAACAAACTAATTGCAAATAAATAAAATAAAACTTAAATAAACTATAGACACAAACTGAAACTGCAACTGGGATCAGATGATGGGAAGTCACTACCTAGGCTAGAATCCTACACATGAATGATAAGTTTCTAATGGTCATGGAACTGGTGTGGAACCGGGATCTTAAAATACTAAACATCAAGAATAAACTAGACACCCTCGACCCTTCTCAAGGGGAAACCCTAGAATACTGTTGTGCTGTTAAACCACCGGTTGATAGGTTACCCTCACAGGCTTACCTACTCGAATCTTAAAGTACCCGCTAGACAGTCTACCTCACAGCGCGAAAGTCACAATACACCCGAAAGTGCAAGGAGTAACTACAATATTTCTGATAAGACTTGGCCTACAAGGAATGCTAGGGAACTATGAAGATCTTTTTACAAAGCCTCTAGATCTAGCAATTTAACACCCTAGACAGACCAACAATCTCGCACCTTACAGCTATTGAGAATTGGTAGAACACTTAGAATTATCTAACTAACAATTACAACTCCTATGGATAACCTGCAGAATTAACCATAAACTAGTTGCTAACACCCAGTCCGCAACCTAACCCGCATTCATACATGAAAGACATTCACAAAAACGCAAGTGGAGTTTACAAAAATTAATTAAACAAAACTAAATATGCATATACATCAAACCAGAAAATAAAAAGTCTTTACTTTAAAATTCACCCACAACCAAAAGTTCCAAAACCAAAAGAAAATAAATCAAACAAGCGTATTCATCTTTAACCTAGGTAGTAAAAAAGGTCTAGCCTCTAAAAGTCATGACACAATCAAAACAATAGAAACAAATAAAATTCATGGTGTTCACAACGGGTTTGAATAGATAAATAATAATAATTGAAATAGAACCGACCCGTGCTGGCACCTATGCTTCAACCCTTAACCCCTCCTCTTGATTCCTGTCCAAGCTGCTCTGTTTCTGTCGATCTCACCCCTTGAAATATTGCGGCAGCCTCTTCGAATGTTATGTGGTTGTCGCTGATTAAATTAATAATCCCCTCCAATAATAATACTTATGCGGCTCCCCTGTTTTGCTCCTCCAATAATAATCTTCTAAACGGCCCACTCCAAGTTAATTGTGCCTAATAAAATGCCCCACCAAAGTGGGCTTGGATCTTTCCAATTGTGACACCAAAGTCACGGAAATTTATATTATTATTATTATTATTATTATTATTATTATTATTATTATTATTATTATTATTATTATTATTATTATTATTATAACTATTCTTATATATAGCATTCTAGCTTCGTGCTCTTGACTCAGGTGTTCTTGACTTGACCAAAGTTGTTTGTTTACGCTCTCACGTCCATGAACACCTATACAAATAAAAATAAAATAAAATAGATAAACACTAAAAAAGACCCAAAATTAATAAAAAACTACAAAACGCTAAATAAATGAAATAGACCGGTACAAGCCTAAAACTAATAAAAACACTATCTAAACAACTCGAAAACTAAACAAACTTTACACTGGAAATAGATGTATTTTACAATACATCAAATATCCCCACATTTACCTCTTTTTCGTCCCTGAAAAAGAATTATGCTATGGAATCACAGTTAGGCTTACATCCGGTTTCAAAACATAGGTTACTTAGTTTATAATCTACTCATGTGTTGACCGCGATTGTAGGTATACTGATCCACTTAAACCCAAACCGGTTTCCAAGCCCCTTTTCATTTATTTACATTTAGTTCATGTGAGTTAGTCTACCTAGGGTCTCACTCAAAGGAAGCCACAGTTCCTCCTAATCCCGCCTCAAGCTTATGAAGCTAAAGGAACGATCAATTTACCATTTCCCAACCGTCTTATGTAGAAAACCAAGAGAATTTAAAGTCACTTTTTTTTTCTTTTTCGACATACTTAACTCAGAGGGTGTGGCCAATCCAAGTCGCTATCCCAGTGGCCAGGCACCTTAAGCTTCAGCATTTTATTTTTTTTCTCAGCATACTTAACTCAGAGGGTGTGGCCAATCCAAGTCGCTATCCCAGTGACCAGGCACCTTAAGCTTCAGTATTTCTGCTTTGATTTCTATTTTTTTTAAGTGATTAGAAATTCTAACGGTTTTCTACTTATAACGGTGCTTCTTATACTATTTTTGGCGGTATCGGTCTCCCCGTTTTTCCTAGATGAGAACCCACAAAATAGCCTAACATAGTTAATTTATTACTTTTCAAAGGAAACCTTCTACCGGCCGAGCCTACCCACATATCCCAAATCAGACACGTTTTCAATCAATTTTTATCTCTTATTATACATACTATTTGAAAACCGGACACCTAACTTTACCTATCATCTTCCATATTTTATATAATGCAAACTTCAAAATCAGAGACATTTTTTTATTTTTTTTTCAATTTTTTCATTTTTTTTTGACTCAAACGACTCTATATACAGACTAAACGACAGTTTTCCATCCCCACACTTAAACTCTACATTGCCCTCAATGTAGGAATAGAAAACGACTCAAAACAAAATAAATTCCGAATACAAAAATTATAAAAATAAATAAAAAAAAACAAGGGCAAATTGGAAAAGACTTAGCTGGTTAATTTTTGTTGTGTAAGCTCCAAAACTCTAGTCCAATCCAGCTCGATCGTATAGCATTTCATTCGCGATCGGCTCTGACACAATGGTATACTCTCGGGTTGCTTCGATATAATGAACAGCTCTGGAATCACCCGAATGGAGATTGAGTACGGGTGGTACAATCCAAACCTGCGCAAAATGAAACAAACAAAACCCGAGCATAATACCGAACCACACAAAAATGAAAAGACTCAAACTACTAACTTAGACTCATAATATAACTACAAACAAGAAGACGTACCTGCTTGGCAAAATGGCGGTGAATGGTGGTAGAACCAAATGGGTAGAAGAAAGAAAATTTGGTTCTCGCTCAACGTGAAGGACACTGGTGATCACAACACGCGTTGCAAACAAAAGAAAAAAATATAACTTTCCGGGGTAATAGCTGGTCGCATGAGGCGAACAGGTCAGCCCAGACTCCTCACGTTACGTGAAAAGTCTTTTTTCAGAGAAAGTTAAGTAATTTTTTTTTTAAGAAAAATTCTCTTTTATTACCCAAACCTTTACCAAAACTCCCGGTCATAAAATATATATAAAGACAATACATGGGATCCGCTCATAGTGAAATTTCCTCTACCTAAGCAAACACGCAAACTTGCAAATAGACTCAAAGACACAAAAACAAAGATAAAATAAAAAGATAAAAACCTATGAACCACTACCGAAGGACGGACCACAAATAAAAAAAAAGCAAGAAAAAATAAAAATAAATAAGTAAAAATAAAAATTTACAAACTCTACAGAGCCTCCCCACACTTAAATTTAATCAGGGGGCTTCTCTTTTATCTGGACCCGATCCAACCCGTTTAATTCCACTCGGTCCTCGTTAACAATTGAATATTTATTAGTGGAATTGAAAAATAATCTAAGCATTCTTAACGGGTCAGACCACCAAAATTTAAACTTACCTGGATTGAACCGGATGCGTGGCATGTAGCAAGAAGACTGATCATGCTTGACTTTCACTGGCTTCTTCTTCTCCAACTCGTGCCAGCCATTGATCCTCTTCCGATTCCGATCCTTTCTTTTTCTCTTCCTTGCCCTCTCCCGTGGTGTTGTTGATTTTGAAGTTCCATCTATTACCACGGGCCAGCTATGGTGCGCTTCTTCTACCACCATTTCCATGGGATGATCCCCACACTTATTTCTTTCATCTGGTGCAGGCTCAGTCATGCCTGTTGGTTCACCTTCGAGTAGGACATCCAGGTATGCTATATGCCCATCGGGATCAGACTCCCCTAAATCTTCATAAGTAGGCAAATCCTCTAACTCCATATCTAAAAACCCATCCTCTTCAGACAACGGCTTCTCACTCATCTCATTGTCTTCTTCTGCACTAAACATCATGTCAATGGAATCTCCCAATCTCACTTCTTCAATCACGTCTCTCTTCACTAACGACCTTTGATACGCCGCCCATTCTTCTTCATCGTCTTCCTCGTCAGAGTCACTCCCAAAATCATATATAGTAACATGTGGCACCGGAGGTGGGACTTCAACGTCCATTTTCGTCTCCATCACTGGGATGATTTCTTCATCTGACTCATCAGCGTATTCCATGATCGGCTCTTTCCCTTCTTCTGGAAACGTTGGGAACAACTCTCCTCGAGCGTTCATGTACCCAAGGTAGATGCCCTCCTCATCATATGTATAACCAACTTTTGGCGGCTGCTCTTGCTGAACCTTTTCTCTTTCTTCTTCTTCATCTAATCTCCTAGATATATCTTCTAATGTTCGTTGAAGATCTAAAATAGCAGCCTGTCGGTTTTTCAGGAGGATGTCGTGCTCTGCTAACATTTTCTGGGTATTTTCATCTTTAGCAACTAATAATGTCAACAGTCTGTTGATTTCACTCCAATCATTACCACCATCCTCATGAGAATTGCTTCCAGAAAATTGATCAGGATACTGATTAAAATGTGGCTGCCGATACGAGTCATCATAATAATATGTAGGACAACCTTGTGAGTAATATGGTTGCGGCTGCACAAAGGAATTAGCACAATAATGTGCAGAGGACCCCTCATATTGTGGACATAAAATGGTAAAATGGGGTCCTCCACAAATCTCACACATATTTACAGACTCAAAAGAAATAAAAGACATAGACAACTAGACTCCTATGACTCACTATACAAAAAGACAGACTCAACACAAAACACAAGTAGCACAGATATAGCAGATAAGTATAATCAAAGCTAGTTAACGCAATCGCTAAGAGTCCCCGGCAACGGCGCCAAAAACTTGATGTGCTCAAAGTAGTTTAATAAAAACAACTAAATTAAACCTAAAACTAGACACTAAGTAATACTCTAGACTCTCTAAAACTAAACTACTGACAGGCAAGTGAACCTATCGACTCTAGTATAGCTAAAGTAAGTCCGGATATCGAACCCACGAGACTCTAATGGAAAACGTAAACTAGACTCGATTACTTATCTACAAACTGACTTAAATTGTTTTGTTATATTAAGGGGGGTTTCTAACAAACTAATTGCAAATAAATAAAATAAAACTTAAATAAACTATAGACACAAACTGAAACTGCAACTGGGATCAGATGATGGGAAGTCACTACCTAGGCTAGAATCCTACACATGAATGATAAGTTTCTAATGGTCATGGAACTGGTGTGGAACCGGGATCTTAAAATACTAAACATCAAGAATAAACTAGACACCCTCGACCCTTCTCAAGGGGAAACCCTAGAATACTGTTGTGCTGTTAAACCACCGGTTGAGAGGTTACCCTCACAGGCTTACCTACTCGAATCTTAAAGTACCCGTTAGACAGTCTACCTCACAGCGCGAAAGTCACAATACACCCGAAAGTGCAAGGAGTAACTACAATATTTCTGATAAGACTTGGCCTACAAGGAATGCTAGGGAAACTAGGAAGATCTTTTTACAAAGCCTCTAGATCTAGCAATTTAACACCCTAGACAGACCAACAATCTCGCACCTTACAGCTATTGAGAATTGGTAGAACACTTAGAATTATCTAACTAACAATTACAACTCCTATGGATAACCTGCAGAATTAACCATAAACTAGTTGCTAACACCCAGTCCGCAACCTAACCCGCATTCATACATGAAAGACATTCACAAAAACGCAAGTGGAGTTTATAAAAATTAATTAAACAAAACTAAATATGCATATACATCAAACCAGAAAATAAAAAGTCTTTACTTTAAAATTCACCCACAACCAAAAGTTCCAAAACCAAAAGAAAATAAATCAAACAAGCGTATTTATCTTTAACCTAGGTAGTAAAAAAGGTCTAGCCTCTAAAAGTCATGACACAATCAAAACAATAGAAACAAATAAAATTCGTGGTGTTCACAACGGGTTTGAATAGATAAATAATAATAATTGAAATAGAACCGACCCGTGCTGGCACCTATGCTTCAACCCTTAACCCCTCCTCTTGATTCCTCTCCAAGCTGCTCTGTTTCTGTCGATCTCACCCCTTGAAATATTGCGGCAGCCTCTTCGAATGTTATGTGGTTGTCGCTGATTAAATTAATAATCCCCTCCAATAATAATACTTATGCGGCTCCCCTGTTTTGCTCCTCCAATAATAATCTTCTAAACGGCCCACTCCAAGTTAATTGTGCCTAATAAAATGCCCCACCAAAGTGGGCTTGGATCTTTCCAATTGTGACACCAAAGTCACGGAAATTTATATTATTATTATTATTATTATTATTATTATTATTATTATTATAACTATTATTATATATAGCATTCTAGCTTCGTGCTCTTGACTCAGGTGTTCTTGACTTGACCAAAGTTGTTTGTTTACGCTCTCACGTCCATGAACACCTATACAAATAAAAATAAAATAAAATAGATAAACACTAAAAAAGACCCAAAATTAATAAAAAACTACAAAACGCTAAATAAATGAAATAGACCGGTACAAGCCTAAAACTAATAAAAACACTATCTAAACGACTCGAAAACTAAACAAACTTTACACTGGAAATAGATGTATTTTACAATACATCATATCATATCAGTTATTTGAGAAATCTGATCACAGCGTTGATCTTTTTGTGTAATATTATCATTAGAAACTGTATGTGACACGGCAATTGCTGATATTGTGATCCACATAAGCTCACATGCAGACTATTACGCAATGCTTTAAAATGATACGAGTTAGGTGTATTAGACTAACACATTGTGGTTCCCACACACACGACATACTCCCGTATCAAGTAATTGCACAAAGCTTCGTCGTAACGCGTGATTATGCCAGAGTTATCCGTAAAAGTTACAAGTTATATAGCACAGAGGTGTACATGTCAGCAAACGAATGCAGCAGAGTAACATGCGCATATATACCAGGTTGAGGCGAATATCAACTACTGATTTGCATCAGGAAGTCATACGATGTAATTATGATCTTTGATCAATAAAAACATGAAGTTCCTCAATTCGGTAACTTTCGATTTTGGCATTTAAGCTCTTTTGGCAAATATTCTGATGAAACTAGGTCCGTAAATCAATACGACAAAAGTTTAATCAGAATTTCCCGGATAACCATAACATAACGACCCGAAACCTCAGATTTTGGCAATCCTATCAAACGAAATTACGGTACTATGACCATATGCCCATGAGGTGTTCAGCCACGAACGCGTAGTTCGTTATGTTTGTATCACTAATGCACGCAATTTTTAGTCTACGAAGCCTATCAGCACATCACACGTAATCAACACACGCCTCATATTTCTATACAAATCTTTAGCCTGTGTCAGATCCCCACTAATGTACTATCATTTCCTCTTTTTATCCTGGAAATCATTTTTAGTTTTTCTAATTTTTAGGTCTTTTTGAATTTTTCAATGTTTTTGGTTTTTCTGATAAAATGACTCCCCTAAAATATAAAACATATTTTTGGATTTTGAATTTTTCTGAAAAACAACAAAAACTTGAAAGAAAATTTAAAACTAAACAGCGATAGACCGAGGTGCTGATTAGTCCTGTTTTTCCTTTATGTTGTTAACTTTTAAAATATATTCAAAGTGAGATCTGTCAAAAGCTTTAGGTGGTGTTTGTTTTTTGGATAGAAGAGCTTCTAACCTCTTATGTCTGCGCCGCGCAGACGCGGGCAGACATTTGAGACGGCCAGCTCGTTTGTTTTTTTAGAAGTCAGAAGCTCTTCTTACCTCTGCCCACCCTCTTCTTGGTGCAGACATTGACCAACATCTTCTAACCTCTTCTCTTTCTCTTCTTCTCCCCTTCTTTCTCCTCTCCTTCTCATAATATCAGACTTCAAAAATCAAACCATTTTCTCCTCACTCTTCACCTCTGCCTCCTCCCTACCTCCGTCGCCGCCTCCCTCCCCTCCGCCGCCGCCGCCTCCCTCCTCCCACTCCGGCGTGACTTCCCCCTCCTTCCCTCCCCGGTTCGACCGCCGCCCTCCTCCCCACTGTCCCTTCCAATAACAGATGAAAAACAAGAGAATATGATTATGTTTTAATCGTTGAAAAGGAACAGAGGATCGGAGGTGGAAGATAAGACCAAAAAGAGCTTACTTTTTTATAAAAAGAAGAGAGAGAGAGAGACATTCTGGTGACGGAAACAAACGGAGACTCGTCGGTGTTTGGCTTGATTCGATGTTGTTATAGATTAGTAACCACTTTCAATTACATGAACACAGGTGAGAGAAAATGATATTATAATAATAATAAATAACAATGCAAACAAAATCTGTTACCAGTTAGATGATATGAACCCCAAGTTAAATACATATGAATTTTTATTTATGTATAAAAATAAAAGACGTGGATTGTACTATTGTAGATAGATGAATTTTATAGTTATGGTGGGTTATGGTTATGGTGAGTTGTGGTAGGTTATAGTTATGGTGGGGTTATGGTTTTAGGTTACGCTGCAGACGTTAACAAACAAACAGTCTTTTACTTGCAGACTGCAGACCTTTAGTCCACCTCTTCTCCTGCAGATGTCTGCAGATGTGGTCCGCAGACTGCAGACCTTTTACCTCTTCAAAAACAAACAGCACCTTAGTGAACAAATCTGCACGTTGATAGTCTGTATGGATTTTGACCATATCTATCAATTCTTTAGCGTAACAATCACGGATAAAATGATATTTGATCCGGATATGTTTCGCTTTAGAATGATTGCCTGGATCTTTAGTTAATGCGATCGCGGCTTCATTATCACAGTGAATAGGGGTTTTAAGAAACTGCAAACCGTAATCCACCATCTGCTGTTGGATCCAAAGCACTTGCGAACAGCAACTCGAGGCTGCAATGTACTCGGCTTCACAGGTAGACAGCGCGACCGAAGTCTGCTTCTTACATTGCCAGGTGACTAACCTGCTCCCTAAAAACTGGCATCCAGCTGTAGTGGATTTGCTATCCTTGTCACAGCCGCCCCAATCTGCATCACTAAAAGCAATAAAATCAAAATCATCATCATTAGGGTACCAAAGTCCTCTCGAGGGACAACCCTTCAGATATCTAAGGATACGCTTGACCGCCGTCAGATGACTTTGTTTCGGCTTTGATTGATAGCGCGCACAGAGACACGTTGCGAACATAATATCTGGCCGAGATGCGGTAAGATACATCAGAGATCCGATGATTGCTCTGTATGTAAATAGGTCCGTCAGCTCCCCCTTAGCGTCCATTCCAATCCCGTGATTGGGTTGAATCGGGGTATCCATCGGCTTGGAATCCTCCATCTGGAACCGGCTCAAGACTTCGGATACGTATTTCATCTGGTGAATGAAGATCCCCATGGGTCTTTGGTCCACCTGCAAGCCTAGGAAAAACTGCATCTCCCCCATTGCGCTCATCTCAAACTTTTCCTGCATGACAGTTTCAAACTCCCTGCATAAAAGTTCGTTAGTTGAACCAAATATTATATCATCAACGTAAATCTGCACTAGAAGCAAATCATCCCCTGATTTCTTCATGAATAGGGTGCAGTCCACGAGTTCGCGCTTAAATCCCTTTGCCATGAGGTATGTACTTAGCTCCTCGTACCACTGTCTCGGAGCCTGGTGCAGACCATATAAAGCTTTGTTCAGCACGTAAACCTTATCCCGGTGGATAGGGTCCTCAAAGCCTGGTGGCTGCCCGACATAAACCTCTTCTTTGACTTTCCCGTACAGAAATGCACTCTTGACGTCCATTTGATATACCTTAAACTTCTTATAGGAAGCAAACGCAAAAAACATCCGAATTGCCTCAATGCGTGCTATAGGCGCATAGATTTCGTTATAATCAATCCCTTCGATTTGATGGAAACCCTGTACGACCAGTCTGGCTTTGTTTCGAACTATAACACCACGATCATCCTTCTTGCACTTAAACACCCATTTAGTGCCAATCTTCTTTCTTCCAGGCGGTAAATTAGTGAGCGTCCAAACCCCCAATTTCTGAAATTGTAATAACTCCTCCTGCATTGCTTCAACCCAGGCGTCCTCCAGCAAAGCGTCCTTGTATGTCCTTGGCTCTACCTGTGACACATAACACGCAAAGGACCAATCATTTTGACTACCAGATGTTTGTATTTTGGCATATAAAGCTAAAGCACCAAAACTCTCTGGCGAATTAACGCTTCGCAGCTGCCCTCTTGTCATCACACTGCTACCAGGATCACCGATAACTTGCTCCAGCGGGTGAATACGATGAATCCAAGATTCTGGATGTTCAGGTACAGTAACTCCCGTCTGAATAGTCAGGTTCTCTACAGCATCCAGATCATGACCCGTGTTAGACGATGAAGCAACATCTGGATTTGGAGTTGGGTTCACTGGCGGTGCCTCTGGTTCTGTTGCGTGTTCAAGAATAACTTCTTCAAATTCTCCATCATCTTCCGATTCTGAAGTATCTAAAGTTGTAGAAGCCTCTTGAAACACTTCTTCCTCTGTTACATGAACATTGGTATCATTAGAAGCTGGTGGGGGATTTACGGTGATCGGACGCACCAATGGTGAAGTCGCCACGTTTTCACACTCGTAAAGTAATCGAATAACAGCTTCTTCAATCAAGCTATCTAGATTGAATGATTCAAAGAAATCTTTGTAATCAAACATCCAATCAGGACCAATCCCTTGCACATTCTGAGTATACCGTTGAACTTCTACGTTAGCCCAATCCTCCACCTGATGAGTTCGCTTGTTGTATACCCGTTTGAGCGGGGTTGCATATCGAACAAAGTATCCCTCTTCAGCTTTAGGACTAAACTTCTCACTTGGATTCAACATTGTGCATGGTGCTCCAAAAGGTTCTAGATACTCTAAGTTCGGCTTTCGTCTGTGTAACAGTTCATAAGAAGTTTTACCAAACTTCTTCACCGTTAAAACCCGATTGAGTGTATAATTTGCTACATAAATCGCCTCATTCCAGAACATTACTGGAAGATTCGAGTCTGCAAGCATTGTTCTAGCCGCTTCAATTAGAGTCCTATTTTTGCGTTCAGCAACACCGTTCTATTGTGGGTGTACGGAGCCGAATATTCATGATGAATTCCTTTGTTTTCACAAAGTTCATCCATCTTGGCATTTTTGAACTCCGTCCCATTATCACTCCGAATTATCTTGATCTTGAGATTGTAAAGATTCTCCAATCGAGTGAACAGAACTTTCAAGTTGTTAAAGGTGTCACTTTTATGCTGCAAACACATCACCCATGAGAATCTTGAATAGTCGTCTGTGACAACTAAACAGTAAAGCTCCCCAAGATGACTTTTGCGCTTGACAGGTCCGAATAAGTCCATGTGCAATCGCTCAAGTGGCATCTCAACAGAGTTAACTTTCTTCACTTTGTGGGACTGTCTGTGTTGCTTCCCCTTCTTACAACTCACGCACTTGTCATTCAAATGGAAATGTTTCACATTCACGCCATCGACAAGTCCATTCTTCACAAGATGATTCATTTTCCTCAGATGAATGTGCCCCATTCTTCGGTGCCACATTATCGATTCCTTCTCGGTCGCCTTTGATAGAAAACATGTTATTTGCCCCTGGGATGTCATTGCCTTGGACATATCAAGAATATAAAGGTTGTTGACGCGAGGTGCCTTCAACATTACCCACTCTTTTGGAATTTTGAAGCCCGGTTTGAGAATATAGCAGGATTTGTCATCAAAATAAACAGTGAATTGTTTATCACAGATTTGACTGACGCTCAACAGATTATAATCTATCTGCTTCACATATGAAATCCTCTCAAAGCTTACAATCCCATTACTCACACTCCCTTCCATAGTGATATATCCGCCTTTATTCCCAGCAAATGCAACATATCCACCATTAATGTTCTTCACATCAAACAGTAACGCAAGATCCCCGGTCATGTGGCCTGAAGCTCCACTATCAACAATCCAAAGACTGCTAATATGGCCAGCTGAAGCTCCCTGCACACATCAAATAAACCAATTAGTTCTTTCGGGGGACCCAAGCCTGAGTGGTCTTGGGTCTTTGAATATCATCGTTCAAAGAAACATTCACTTCAGCATTTTGTTTTGAATCAATCTTTTTAGGATCGTTCAAAACATTTTCCTTTTTCTCATTTGACTTTGAAGTTGAGGCACCTGGAGAACCATTTGGTGTCCAAGATTGTTCAGATCTTTTCAAGATACGAATCTGAGATTTTGGGGTCTCAGTCGGTTTCTGAACATTGTTTATAAAAGAAACTTTCTTGGTTACCTTCTCTGACTTAACAGATTTAGGTCCAACATTTGACTTGACAATAGGTTTTGGTGGAACCCTTTGCCTATCATTTGTTGTGTTCACCACTAGTTTTCTCCATGAATTTTCCATAGCAATCCGGTTTCTACGATCATACTGAAATGGACGATTGTTCCTCGTTTGATAAAAATTGTTTTGGTTATAAAATTGTTGTTGTTGAGGAACAACACGTCTATGTGGTGGAACATAATGATCAACCGGTTTCCTCATGGAATGCCTAACTTCAACTTCGTGCCTCTTATGCCTTACATACGGGCAGTGAGCAAGTAAATGCCCTCTCTCCCCGCATTTAAAGCATGCACGGTATTCTTCAAAAACATTTGGAGCATTCGGTTGAGCAAATGATCGAACATGATATTGATCATTATACTGTTTGTTCCTCCAACTCTCAGGGAGTGGCCCTTTTGAGTATGCAGGCTCATGAAAACCGTTTGCTTTGTTTTTGGGCTTAATAAACTCTGTGACATGAACCTTTGGTTCTTGAGGAACATCCAAATACAATTTCTTTAAAATTGCCGGTGGAATCTCATTTGTTCTCTCCTGTTTTGGAAACCAAATAGTGCTTTCTTGCCAAATTTTATCAATTTTAGCATAGTTAGCATACTTAATTGGATATTCCTCGTCAGAGATGATTTTATCGGATCCCTCCATCCGATAAAACACCTTGACTGGCTTGTCACTCGGTTCATTCTTAACTTCTTTCTTAATTTCTTTCTTTTCAGACTTGTTCTCACGATGTGCGTTAGCCATCGGATGCACATGCTGAGATGATGACACTGGTTCAGTAGTAATGATGTGATTTTCTTTTGGAATATCACATGCATTAGCACTTTGAGAACTTCCAGAGTCATCATCCTCTGAGTCTGAATCAACATTTTCAACTGTAACACCTTCATTATTCAAACCTAAAATCGGCCTCACATCGGAATGAGGATCACCAATACTCGAGGTATTAGATTCATTTTCCGATGATGAGTCTGATTTTACCGAGCTCTCTGGTGTCACTTGATGACAATTATGATTTTCAAAAAGCACCGGAGATGGCACAGACTTATAGTTAGTGGTTTGATCATCAATGATGTGGTCTACCACATAAGCAATGTGCTTATAACTCTCCAACTTCTTATTGACTTTTTCAGCAAAACACTTAATGGTGGCCATTTCCAACTTTGTGTTCTCAATTTCATTAATATAGTTGTTAATGGCTAGTTGTTTTAATGAAAGAGTGTTTTTAAGGTCAGAAATGTCCTTTTTATATCCATCAAGTACTTTGTTAAAAGCCATCAATACATTGCGAGTAGATTGACAGTTGATTATAGCACTATCACGTTGAACGCGAAGTTCTTTGTTTTCATCAGTCAATCTATCACAAGTTCCACAATATTTATCACTAGTAACATCAGTGCTAGATTCAGAACTTACCGGTTTAGGAGGATCTGTCATGGCCATCAAAGCAAAATGAGCTTCCTTTCCAGCAAAAAACTTAGAATAATCAATTCTGGTGAAAGCATCATCAGCAATGCATGACTTCCTCGTCTTTAGAAAATCTGCTTCTGCTAGCAACTGATCAATATCATCATCCAAAGATGTAACACTTGCCTCTGTGTCTGATTCACTGTCTGAATCTGAATAAACAGACTCACACTCCTCAGGAACATCAGAAACTGTGTCAATCACCACTCCAAAACTTTCTTCCTTAGCTTGAACTTCCACATGTTCAGTCTCCACTTCCACCTCTTCTACCGATTCATCAACTTCACTCTCAGTTTCTTCATTCTTATCAACTATCGCCGACTCCTCAGTATCAACCTGTCGGGCAACACAAGCCACATTCCCACCAGTTGTGATCTCCTCAACACCAATTTGCATTCCAGACCAGTCAAACCTTTCATCCTGCTGGATCACCAGAGCTTGATTCTGATTAGTATTCTGTGGCTGCTCATTTGGTGTAGTGATCGGTATAACTGTTCTGTTAGTGTTGTTTGGTGATTGGTTTTGATTCTGGTTCCGGTTAGGAACCGAATGTAACAACCGGCAAAATTCGGTCAACGTTTGACTGAATCTTAATCACGTTTTCTATATAATTATCATATTTTATGTTTAGTTTGTTTTAACTAAAGTTGTTACGAGTCCTTTGATAACCTTCTTGAAGCTCGTGGACGCCTTGACGCTTTAATGAAAGAGTTGCGCGTTTTAATGTTAACGAACCGACATCGGTAAAATTTGTCAAAATGGACTAGCATATAATTATTATATGTAAATACAGCACGTGTATCCTGTTGAAGCGATCGGATGTGGAATCGGCTTGAAAAACGGTCTAAACCGCAGCGTTTTGGAATTCACGGGAAGCAACCGACATGGTAACCGGACCTCGAAATGTGCGGTTTTAACCGCTTTTATACTTTCGGAATAATTATTTATTATAAATAATATTATTTATTTGATACTGAAAGCTATCGAGTCGTTTAGATGGAAGAAAAGGTAACCGGTTAGGTTGCCGCGATTTTAACGAATGTCTCGAAATAACGCGTAGGATACTGGAATTAATTATATTTTTGTTCGTTTTAGCTATATTCTAGATTACGAATAGAACCGATTAATTTTTATAATTAATTAACGAGTCTAAAATAAAAACCGAGACGTTTTGTGTTTTAACGGGTTCGTAAACGCGGTATTAACCCACCTACCACACCCTAACTATAAAAGCCAAGACCCTCCTTCTTCCTCCCATTTTTCTTTTTCTTCCCTGCAACATACCGGATCTCTCTCTCTACTCTCTCTCTACCGCATCTCTCTCTCTCCATCTCTCCTCCATCTCATCCCGATTCTCTCTCTCCTGGCTTCCATCCCTCTTAGGCGGCGGCGGCGGCCAACCACCACCCTCCCTGGTGGTGGTGGCGTGGTGTGATTCGGGATGGGGCTTGTGGCGTTGCTGGTTTTTGGTTGTTTTCAGGGGTTGGAGATGGTAAAGGGTTCGAGGTATAGGGTGGTGGTAGGTGACAGCGGCTGGCGGTAGTGGTGGTTAGCGGCCATGACTCAGGTCCGTTTCCTGTTTCGAGTTCTGGTTCATTTTGGGTCAGTCTATGGTCGTTGTTGTTGGTAGTTGTCACACCCTCAAAATCCACTTGCGGAGTTTTACCGCGAGGCGCATGACAAACCAGGATCCAAGTCAATGATCACAATAAACAATACTAAATGAATTTCAAAAACATAGTTTAAAAATCCCAAACATCAGCGGAAGCTAAATGTCGTTACATAAACAAAATAAAACCAAATGTTTAATGTTCAAAACCATGCAACTCTAACTAGACGCCGTGCAGACGCGTGCGCCCTAGTTCCACTTTGCTACCTTAGCGACCTGAGAAAACATGTAAGAGTTTACGTCAGCACAAAAATGCTGGTGAGTTTACAGGTTTGTAATCAAAGTTCCAAGTATAACCTGTCCATACTATAACAATTGTAAACCAAGTACGCTAGCTAGGCGCATGTACCATTACTACTACGATTGGAAAACCATTACTAACTCGCAAACCAGATGTTGTGCCCGTATAGTAAACCTGTTCCTGTTTGAGACAATATGCACCCGCCCGGCGCTCCATGCCGACGGGTGGGGTTGGTCACTCCCAATAGCGCTATTCACATTTCCCCGTTGTGCAAACCAGCACATTCATGGTTCCCCCCGGGACTTCCAAAGATCGTATAGTAAACCGTTTGAAAACCCATAGTATGACAGTTGTTACCAAATAGTTGTTTAACACATGTTTTCTCCCCCGAAAACGAAAACCAAGTAAAGTGGGGCCGTAAACTCACCTTAGGTTGCGTTAACTTCAGATAATAGAATAGTTCAACAAGCTATGCTAGTCCCGTAAAACAGCGACCTAACATATGGTAGTTACAAGTACTTACTCTAATAACCCTTAGGTTAGTTAGTCCCTAGATGTCCAGACCATAACCAAGTTCGTTTGAAAACACCGTGACTGTTTAACCGACCCAAAGTACAAGACTCGACATCCCATTGGTGACCCGAGACTCCCCGTGTTATGTTTACGCTCCAAAACATACAATCATGCAAGTACCCTTAACATACGTTAACACACAACAAGTTATAGCACATAGTTCACGTATCACCGAAATACATCCAAGTATATGTTACCAAGTTATTAGACATGTTACGGGGTTCCTAGCATGTTCCTAGGTGTCAAAACGGGTCTCGGAATGCTAAGATATACATACAGCAGCAGTACAGGCGATTAGGAAAAGTCAACTAGCAATTACGTTGGTCAACAGGCAATTGTGAATGCTAATCGCCTACAGTGCAGGCGATTAGGGTCATGTGACATGCAAATTTTTGAGTTTGCATGCAATTAGGGTCATGTGACATGCATTTCAGAACTTATCAGGCGATTAGGGTCATGCAGCATGCAAAAACACAACCTAGCAGGCGATTAGCCCCTAATTGCATGCATGTCAGGCGTTTAGCCCCTCATAGCAGGCGATTAGCTTGCTAATCGCCTACACCTTAGGCGATTAGCCTTGCTAATCGCATGCTACCCAGTATTTCCGGTTTTTCGCGCGTTTAACACTCCAAATCAAACCTAGAACGTGCAATAACCTCCAATATCGATCAAACAAGTATCCTAAACATGTTTACATCAAAATCCTTCGTTTAACCTCGTAAAATCAGTCCTGCATGAAATCAAGTAATCCAAACACCATACACATAGCATGCAATCATCATACTAACATGCATAACAATAACCCTATAATCAATTACTGAGATTCCTATCATCATAATATCAATATCAACACTGATCTATCATAATAACATAGCAAATCATCATCATGAATCATAAAAACCCTAGCTTTTTAATCATACACACTCATAATACATGCATATTAGTTATAATCCGATTAACAACCCTTATTGACGATTTTCAGAAAGCTTTTTCGTTTAACAACAGGTCTGGACCCTTAGGGATTGATTAAAAACGTATATAAAGGTTTATAGATGAAAATCAAACCTTAGAATTATGAAAGTATGATGATTCAAGCTTGAAACCTTGAGTTTTGATCAAAAATCGCCTTCCAGAGGTTGTTTATGTGTTGGGGCGGTTTATGGGACGACTAGGGTTTGTATAATGAAGTTTAGGAGGTTAAGTATGGTATTTATAGTCGTTTTTAGTCGTCACTTACGTTGCAGGCGATTAGGCCTCAGTTGCAGGCGATTAGGGCTGCTAATCGCCACCCCCTTAGGCGATTAGCCCCCTACTCGCCACCCAGAGGCAGCTACTCGCCACCTGGGGTGAGCTAATCGCCACCCTGCAGGTGATTAGCTCACCCTAATCGCCTGCAGGGTCCCGTTCCAAGTATTTTGCGCGTTAAACCCCGTTTTAACACATGTTAACACATTTTCACATACCGACAAGTCACATAATGATTGTAAACACATAACACTTGTAATTATACACCTTCACACTCGTTCACCAATTCCCGGGACTCGAGACTTGCATGTTCCCTATGCTTTGACGATTCTCCGAATCGTCACCCTTTGTACACTTGGTTAAGGACTGACATCTAACGATCCTCTAGGCCAACATCTAATGATTCCCTAGACTCGTATAACAGTTCCCGAACCATAACCCGACTCAACTAACCCAGTTAAGTACAGAATACGCGTGACTCGCTAAGGTAGACTTTAATTTAGACGACGTTGTTAATTTGAATTTGCCGGGTGTCACATCATCCCCACGTTAAAAGAATTTTCGTCCCGAAAATTTTGTAAGTACCAAGTATGAACGAAAGAAACAGACAAAAATAGAAACCAAGAGAGAGAATTACCCGAGTTGTCACATCATCCCCACGTTAAAAGGAATCTCGCCCCGAGATTCATTCCGTTGCAGTGGTAACGTGTCTCGACTCGAATGCCTCTTTAGGAAAGAGATGAGGATACTTAGACTTCATCTGATCCTCGCGTTCCCAAGTGTATTCCGGTCCCCGGTTCGAGTTCCATCGAACCTTAACAATACGAATCTTACTGTGACGCAGACTGCGAATCTTGTAATCAAGGATCTCGACAGGTTCCTCCACTATCCGAAGACGATCATCAACCTTGATCTCTTCTAGTGGAACAATGAGAGACTCGTCAGTCAGACACTTCTTCAGGTTAGATACGTGGAAGACGTTATGTACGTTACCGAGCTCCGTCGGTAAATCAAGTCGATATGCCACCGGCCCGATCCGTTCCAGGATCGTAAATGGACCGACATATCGCGGGTTAAGTTTGCCACGCTTCCCAAAGCGTATGACGCCCTTCCACGGTGAAACCTTTAGAAGCACTTTGTCACCAACTTGAAACTCCAATGGCTTACGGCGATGATCAGCATAGCTCTTCTGTCGATCCCGTGCCGCTGCCAATCGATTACGAATCTGTACGATCTTCTCAGAAGTCTCGTACACCAGTTCTGGCCCAGTGAGCTGACTCTCGCCCACTTCGGCCCAACAGAGAGGAGACCTGCATTTCCGTCCGTACAATGCCTCGAACGGAGCTGCTTTGATGCTCGTATGATAACTGTTGTTGTAAGAGAATTCTACTAACGGTAAGTGAGCTTCCCAACCTTTGCCAAAATCGATTACACATGCTCGCAGCATGTCTTCTAGAGTTTGAATTGTACGCTCACTCTGACCGTCAGTTTGTGGATGGTAAGCCGTACTCATGTCTAGTTGGGTACCCAAAGCCTTGTGTAAAGACTTCCAGAAGTGAGAAGTAAAACGGGAGTCACGATCCGAGATAATAGAAACTGGCACTCCGTGCTTAGAGACAACTTCTTTCAGATATAAACGAGCCAACCGATCCATGGTGTCGGTCTCTTTAATAGCAAGAAAATGAGCTGATTTCGTCAACCGATCAACAATCACCCATATCTTGTCGTTCCCGCTTGGTGATTTAGGAAGTTGTGTGACAAAATCCATAGTAATCCGTTCCCATTTCCACTCTGGAATTTCGGGTTGTTGCAGTAGACCCGACGGTTTCTGGTATTCCACCTTGACCTTAGCACAGGTCAAGCACTTACTCACGTATGAGGCTATATCCGCTCTCATGTTTGGCCACCAGTACAGTATTTTCAGATCCTGGTACATCTTGTCTGAACCAGGATGAATGGAATACCGAGACTTGTGAGCTTCATCAAGAACCAGCTCCCGAAGTCCCCCGAATAAGGGAACCCAGACGCGTTCTGCGAAGTAGCGCAGGCCATCAGGCCTTTGCTCGAGATGTTTGTCGGCACCGTGCATAGTTTCAGCCTTAAGGTTTTCCTCCTTCAAGGCTTCTGACTGAGCAGAACGGAGTTGATCAGGCAGAGAGGAGTGGATTGTGAGTTGCAACGCCCGAACGCGACGAGGGTTTGTCGATTCCTTCCTGCTCAAGGCGTCTGCCACAACATTCGCCTTGCCAGGATGGTACTTAATGGCACAGTCATAGTCGTTCAGGAGTTCAACCCAACGGCGCTGTCGTATGTTCAGGTGCTGTTGGTCAAAAATGTGCTGGAGACTCTTGTGATCGGTGTAGATGGTGCATTTGGTACCGTACAAGTAATGCCTCCAGATTTTCAACGCGAACACCACCGCACCCAATTCCAAATCATGGGTAGTGTAGTTCCTCTCATGCACTTTGAGTTGACGGGAAGCGTACGCAATCACCTTCTCGCGTTGCATCAACACGCAACCGAGACCATGAATAGAAGCATCACAGTAAACAACGAAATCTTCAGTGCCCTCAGGCAAAGACAAGATAGGAGCAGAGCAAAGCTTAGTCTTCAGTTTTTGGAATGCGGACTCCTGTGGTTCACCCCAGTCGAACTTTCTATCCTTCTGAGTAAGAGTGGTGAGGGGTTGAGCGACCTTCGAGAACCCCTTAATGAAACGCCGATAATAACCCGCAAGGCCTAGGAATTGCCGCACCTCAGTTGGCGTCTTCGGTGCTTCCCAGTCCTTGATCGCTTCGATCTTAGCTGGATCGACATGGATTCCCAGTTCATTGACTACATGCCCTAGGAATTGGACTTCGCGTAACCAGAAATCGCACTTCGAGAACTTTGCGTACAGTTGTTCTCGTCGTAAGAGTTCCAAAACTAACCGTAGATGTTCCCCATGTTCGGTCTCGTTCTTGGAATAGATCAGAATATCATCAATAAACACGATGACGAACTTGTCAAGATACGGTTTACAAACGCGGTTCATCAAGTCCATGAAAACCGCCGGTGCGTTAGTGAGACCAAAAGGCATGACCAAGAACTCGAAATGGCCATAACGTGTACGAAAGGCAGTCTTAGCAACATCAGCTTCCCTTACGCGCAACTGGTGATAACCGGACCTGAGATCAATCTTGGAATAATAGCTAGAACCCTGGAGTTGGTCAAATAGGTCATCAATACGAGGAAGAGGATAACGATTCTTGATGGTCACCTTGTTCAATTCTCTATAATCCACGCACAGTCGAAAACTGCCATCCTTCTTCTTAACAAACAAGATCGGGGCTCCCCAAGGGGAAGAACTAGGTCTGATGAAACCCTTATCCAAGAGTTCCTGTAACTGGTTAGACAATTCTTGCATCTCAGGAGGTGCAAGACGGTAGGGGGCCCGAGCAATAGGAGCAGCGCCAGGTACAAGATCAATACCGAACTCAACCTGACGATGGGGAGGAAGACCAGATAAATCATCAGGAAAAACATCGGAAAACTCGCGTACAACCGGGATATCGTCGATCTTCTTCTCGCTGGTAGTGGAAACAGATAAAAGTGCTAGAACAGCCGAATAACCCTTCCGAAGATACTTAAGGGCTTTCATGCTAGAGATGAGACTTAGCGGAGCACCGCTCTTGTCCCCGTACACAGAAAGAAATTCTCCATCAGGGAGAGGAATCCGGATGACCTTGTCGTAACAAACGATCTCAGCGCGATACAGCGACAACCAATCCATGCCTATAACCACGTCAAAACTACCCAAAGGTACCGGCATAAGGTCGATAGGAAAAGACAAACCCGACAACTCTATGCGACACTCCCAAAGAACGCAAGTAGCTTCTATCTTCTTACCGTCAGCCAATTCTATAATATATTTAGCCTCTAAAGGAACAGGTACTACATCTAGCAAACGACTAACTTCCACAGATATGAAACTTTTGTCGGCACCAGAGTCAAATAAAACACTAACAGAGCGATCGTTGAGAAGAAACGTACCAGTGACTGTGTCAGGGTCCTGTCTTGCCTCTGCAGTCCCAATAACGAAGGCACGTGCGTTCCTGTTTCCGCCCCCGTTGTTACCATTTCCATTCCCATTACCATTCCCGTTCCCTCCCTGCTTCAGTTTTGGACACTCCTTCTTATAATGCCCCGTTTCCCCACAGTGAAAGCATCCCTGTTTACCCGCAGTCCCCTGAGTAGTAGCAGAAGTCGGAGTAGTAGTTGGGGCCTGAGTCGATGGAAGAGTCGCCCTACAGTCTTTGGCAAAATGCCCCAACTTCTGACAGCGATGGCAACGATTGTTGTCACAACTCCCATGATGATGGCGTCCACACTTGTTGCATTTCGGTAACTTCCCTACATAACCACCACTTGGCTTAGAACCCGATGAAGACGAACCCCCACTATCAAACCTTTTCCCCTGTTGAGCTGGTGCTGGTGTAGAACTCTTCACATCATTATCCCACTTTCGCTTGTTGCTCTCTGGAGCCTTAGCAGTTGAACCCTTGGCAGGCAAGATACCCTCACTCACCTTCAAGTTAGTCATCCTATGAGCAGATCGGACCACCTCCGCATAAGTAGGAAGATTTCCCGCAGCCACCAACCCTGCGATTTCTGGCACAAGTATACTTCTCAATTTCTGACCCAGACATTTTGAGGTTCCACACCTCGTGTTCCAGCTTTTGAATCTCCTCCCTGGGACAGTACTCCCTCTTCAGCAGTTGCACAAAGTTTTCCCAAGGCATAGCATAAGCCTCCCCTATACCCATAGTCTGGGTGATATCGTTCCACCAGGTCAACGCAACATCCTGTAGTAACCCAGCAGAATACTTGACGCGATCCTCCGGAAGACAGTTACACATCAGGAAGACAGACTCCACTTTCTCCAACCACCTGAGCAAACCTACTGCACCCTCAGTACCCGCGAACTCATGGGGCTTGCAGTCCCGAAACATTTTGTAGGTGCACATGGGTGGTGGTGGTGGATTAACATGACCACCTGTAAAGAAACACGTAAGAAAACCACAGGAAAATGTAAACAAAGTTCACCGATGAGATAGAAGTGGTTAGGTCAACTTACCGCCATTTTGCCCTAGCTGAAAGGCAGCCTGCAGCAAGTTGTTCAAGTCATCCTGCGTGAGGTTCACACCCCCACGACCACCATTTCCACGCCCACCATTGCGACCACCTCCACGTCCTCCTCGTGCTCCAGACATGATTCTGGCAAAAAGGACGAGAAAATTTAGTTTCACAGCCAATGATAAACACTAGCGTTTACAAGATCAAAGCTAGATCCAACCCAGGACTATCCATTCGAACCCAGAGCTCACTAGGGCTTTCATGCATTTCGGTTTATGATCTTGTGTGCACCCAAAATGATAAACCGCTCTACATGGTCCTCCCAGTGTCCTCCTAGTTCAAAGTTCAAATCACCGGACATAGATTCTTAGCTATACACCGTAATACTACGGTATTTCATGACAAGGGTTTCTATTGGGGTAGGAAGGGAGATGTCCGAGTCTTGGACCAATCTCAAGAGTATACAGTTAACCCCAATGTACCACACTGTCTAGTAAGCAAGTAACCCAGTAAAAGAGAATGGATGATGTAACACAGAAGGGTAAGATGATGTAGAGACACCCCGACAAGTCTATGAGTAACCCAGTATAAAGTTTAGTACCATGTGATCATCTAGTGTGTGCGACTCAGTTATAGACTAGACTCTACATGCAGTCCTAGTTCACTATAACCATTGGCTCTGATACCAATCTGTCACACCCTCAAAATCCACTTGCGGAGTTTTACCGCGAGGCGCATGACAAACCAGGATCCAAGTCAATGATCACAATAAACAATACTAAATGAATTTCAAAAACATAGTTTAAAAATCCCAAACATCAGCGGAAGCTAAATGTCGTTACATAAACAAAATAAAACCAAATGTTTAATGTTCAAAACCATGCAACTCTAACTAGACGCCGTGCAGACGCGTGCGCCCTAGTTCCACTTTGCTACCTTAGCGACCTGAGAAAACATGTAAGAGTTTACGTCAGCACAAAAATGCTGGTGAGTTTACAGGTTTGTAATCAAAGTTCCAAGTATAACCTGTCCATACTATAACAATTGTAAACCAAGTACGCTAGCTAGGCGCATGTACCATTACTACTACGATTGGAAAACCATTACTAACTCGCAAACCAGATGTTGTGCCCGTATAGTAAACCTGTTCCTGTTTGAGACAATATGCACCCGCCCGGCGCTCCATGCCGACGGGTGGGGTTGGTCACTCCCAATAGCGCTATTCACATTTCCCCGTTGTGCAAACCAGCACATTCATGGTTCCCCCCGGGACTTCCAAAGATCGTATAGTAAACCGTTTGAAAACCCATAGTATGACAGTTGTTACCAAATAGTTGTTTAACACATGTTTTCTCCCCCGAAAACGAAAACCAAGTAAAGTGGGGCCGTAAACTCACCTTAGGTTGCGTTAACTTCAGATAATAGAATAGTTCAACAAGCTATGCTAGTCCCGTAAAACAGCGACCTAACATATGGTAGTTACAAGTACTTAGACTAATAACCCTTAGGTTAGTTAGTCCCTAGATGTCCAGACCATAACCAAGTTCGTTTGAAAACACCGTGACTGTTTAACCGACCCAAAGTACAAGACTCGACATCCCATTGGTGACCCGAGACTCCCCGTGTTATGTTTACGCTCCAAAACATACAATCATGCAAGTACCCTTAACATACGTTAACACACAACAAGTTATAGCACATAGTTCACGTATCACCGAAATACATCCAAGTATATGTTACCAAGTTATTAGACATGTTACGGGGTTCCTAGCATGTTCCTAGGTGTCAAAACGGGTCTCGGAATGCTAAGATATACATACAGCAGCAGTACAGGCGATTAGGAAAAGTCAACTAGCAATTACGTTGGTCAACAGGCAATTGTGAATGCTAATCGCCTACAGTGCAGGCGATTAGGGTCATGTGACATGCAAATTTTTGAGTTTGCATGCAATTAGGGTCATGTGACATGCATTTCAGAACTTATCAGGCGATTAGGGTCATGCAGCATGCAAAAACACAACCTAGCAGGCGATTAGCCCCTAATTGCATGCATGTCAGGCGTTTAGCCCCTCATAGCAGGCGATTAGCTTGCTAATCGCCTACACCTTAGGCGATTAGCCTTGCTAATCGCATGCTACCCAGTATTTCCGGTTTTTCGCGCGTTTAACACTCCAAATCAAACCTAGAACGTGCAATAACCTCCAATATCGATCAAACAAGTATCCTAAACATGTTTACATCAAAATCCTTCGTTTAACCTCGTAAAATCAGTCCTGCATGAAATCAAGTAATCCAAACACCATACACATAGCATGCAATCATCATACTAACATGCATAACAATAACCCTATAATCAATTACTGAGATTCCTATCATCATAATATCAATATCAACACTGATCTATCATAATAACATAGCAAATCATCATCATGAATCATAAAAACCCTAGCTTTTTAATCATACACACTCATAATACATGCATATTAGTTATAATCCGATTAACAACCCTTATTGACGATTTTCAGAAAGCTTTTTCGTTTAACAACAGGTCTGGACCCTTAGGGATTGATTAAAAACGTATATAAAGGTTTATAGATGAAAATCAAACCTTAGAATTATGAAAGTATGATGATTCAAGCTTGAAACCTTGAGTTTTGATCAAAAATCGCCTTCCAGAGGTTGTTTATGTGTTGGGGCGGTTTATGGGACGACTAGGGTTTGTATAATGAAGTTTAGGAGGTTAAGTATGGTATTTATAGTCGTTTTTAGTCGTCACTTACGTTGCAGGCGATTAGGCCTCAGTTGCAGGCGATTAGGGCTGCTAATCGCCACCCCCTTAGGCGATTAGCCCCCTACTCGCCACCCAGAGGCAGCTACTCGCCACCTGGGGTGAGCTAATCGCCACCCTGCAGGTGATTAGCTCACCCTAATCGCCTGCAGGGTCCCGTTCCAAGTATTTTGCGCGTTAAACCCCGTTTTAACACATGTTAACACATTTTCACATACCGACAAGTCACATAATGATTGTAAACACATAACACTTGTAATTATACACCTTCACACTCGTTCACCAATTCCCGGGACTCGAGACTTGCATGTTCCCTATGCTTTGACGATTCTCCGAATCGTCACCCTTTGTACACTTGGTTAAGGACTGACATCTAACGATCCTCTAGGCCAACATCTAATGATTCCCTAGACTCGTATAACAGTTCCCGAACCATAACCCGACTCAACTAACCCAGTTAAGTACAGAATACGCGTGACTCGCTAAGGTAGACTTTAATTTAGACGACGTTGTTAATTTGAATTTGCCGGGTGTCACAGTAGTGGTTATGTCCGGTTGTTGAGGTGGTGCCTCGGGTTATGGCGGTTGCTTCGGGTTTGTTGGTGCTCGGGTATCGGGTCTTTTGAGCTCGTTTTGGGTATCTTCAGGTCATGTGGTTTGGTCTCGGGTCAACAAATTGGTGGTTTTAGTCTTGTGGTCAGATTCGGTTCGGGTCTAGCAAAACAGCGGGACAAACCCGAGTCAACATTAAACTTGGTCAAAATGAACTTGTTTTGGCCTCGGTTTGTTTGGTCACTCCGGGTCCAGTTTTGGTCAAACAATTCAGTTTCGCTTTGGGTTCGTGTTCAGTTCGGTATTTAGGTTCTGAGTCAGTTTTGGTCCGGTCAAGGTTCGGGTCAAACCTCGGCCAACGTGTAGTCAAAAGATTCAGTCAAACATCGGTCAACGTGCCAGCTCGGTCAACTAAGCGGTCAACACGTAGCACGAGGCGCGTAGCACGAGGCTAGTGGAATGAGGCACGTAGCACGAGGCACGTAGCACGAGGCTAGTGGAATGAGGCACGTAGCACGGGGTGCATGGAACAAGGCGCACGCGTGCTTAACCTTGGTTTAATAAACAATTCGTATTAGTTATTTTAATATTATATATATATATATATATATATATATATATATATATATATATACACATTCGAATAATAACTAGTGTTAACTCGCGAGCGAACCGAAAATATATTAATGTATTTGTATAATAACCGCGACTTATAGTATTGTATTTCGAACTAAACCGTTGGACTATATTATATATATTGTTGTTATATGAAATTATATAAGTACTTTGTATAAATGTGTCGAAATGTATAAATGTCTCGTTCATGAAATTTGCGGATAAATAGAATTGTTTGTCTTGTGTTGGAATTGATTTTGGGAAATTTGTAGACGACTTGTGTCGTCTGGTATAAATATCCTAAGCGCAACTAAGTTAATATTGTTGTGTAGGTTTTTATAAATAAATTCCAAGTGCTTTAAATATACGTATTTATACCAAATTACAATGTTTTGACAAAGATTATTTGTAACAATAATAAATGAATCCCGGACAATATTTTGAAAACAACCATATATAGTTTTGCCAAACGTCAAGTAAGAATAGTTTTTGAAAGGTTTTCAGTAACTAAATAATGTTTATTGTTTGGTTTCAAAAATATATACATGTTCGATTTTACTTGGGAACTACTTAATAAAAAGCAAAGTTTCGAATACTTTAAAATGTTCGGATTTTGGAAATGATGTAACGTTTGTTATTAATTGGAAATTAATAACAATAATTATTGTATTTAGCAAAGTATATTTTACTAAAGATAAACGTACAAGACAAATACATTTATCCGACTAACGAGGCGAGCTACGACTCATGATAAGTTGTACGTTTCGAGTACTAGTCCAACGTGGGGTTACATGCGAAAAGTAACAAGTGTGCAACTTGGGTACTATGTCGTATGTTAGCACATAATTAAGATAAGTCACGATCGGTTCGTCGAGTTAAGCACTTTTAAGACTCGAGTTGTATACACGAGTCTAGATAGTTGAATAAATTATCTTTTAGCTGGATAATAAGCTAGGCTTATTGTATTAGACTTTAAGGTGTCCTTTTTTTGATAATTAGGGCACGAGGAAGTCGGTTAAAGCTTCGGGCTTTGTTTGCTAGCTAAGCAAGGAAATTGAGGTGAGTTCATGACCCCACTTTTTACTGTTTTGTAACTGTTTTCGGGGGGGAGACATGCTTGTTTTATGAAAACCTGTTTAATATAAAGCGTAATAAAGTTTTGAGAAAACGTTTAGAGTTACAAATGCTTTTATGAAGTCGTACATGGATAAAAGGGAAATAAACGGTATTGCGTGAGTTTCACAACCCATTTTCTTTTAAATGTTTTTGAACGTTTTACTATTGGGGGTTAAACATGCTTGTATGATGGATAGACTAGAACCTTATGGAACATTATGATGGCCTTTGGTAAGTGCAAATAAGAGGCGTGGGACGTCCGGTTATTCCTGCAGGGGAATTCCCGCAGCTGTAATCATTAGCTCTTGTAGGGAGCCGCAGAATATGTTAATAGATCTATTGGGTTTGACACCCCCTCCCACGACAGTCGCGCTGTTCCTGAACGGGAGAATATACTTTGTTGAAAGTCGCTTTCGGAGCGCATTTGGGAAGGATTGTCTTGGATTGATTACGGGCCTTTGGTTGCGATCATGCTTGTAGGACCTAGCTAGTCTACTTGGTTCTTGGTTTAGTCGGGATCCTATCATACTTAAATTTATAAACATATTGTTGAAATGTTTTGTTGACCATTTCTGCTTTTAAGTACGATCTTGCCGGTGGGATTTACCGGGAAAATAGTTTGCAAAAATAAAGAAAGTTTTCAAAGGTTATTATGGAATACCCGACGAGGATTCCACGGGGAATAAAGTCTCATTTTGATTTTTGTTGATCGATCGATAAGAACTTGGTATACTTATCTTTATGGGAAGGTAAGTATATGGTAAGGCGAGTCGAGTCAACGGGTAAATAATTGGGAATACGCTGCGAGGATTCCAACGGGACTTTTAAAAGGTTTTTCCCAAATAATGAACTGAGTATCGAAACTCAACTTTCTTAAACTGTTTTACAAATATTTTCTCAATGGTTTAACCAAAAAGGGTTTTATCAGCAATAAACATAAAACCATGAACTCACCAGCTTTATGTTGACCTTTTTAAGCATGTCTTTCAGGTATAGATATTGGCAACGGCACGGTTGGAATAGACGATGTCTTGGGATTGGAGATCCAAGAAGGTTTAGTAAAGGCGTTCAGGGTTCAAAGAGTCTTAGGTGTATAAATTTCCGCTGCGTGGTAAAGGTGCCAGAAGATCACAACCGATGGGAAAGTCGGGGTGTGACACCGAATTCGTGGATCGAATACGCATAAACAACTGGGTTTCAGACGGGAGATTTGAGACGAGACAGAAATTAACGATAACAACGTCATCACAGATTCGTATTACTACAGAAACGGCTACAGACACTGTCATCAGTAGGATAAACATTTATCTCGGGGCCGGGGAGGTCGGGCACGACCTCCCCCTTGAGAGCATTCTAAACACAAACTCAAATCACCAAATGAAAACCAACACGTGAGATTGCTATTTATAGTCCAATACACATGTTCCACCTTCGCCCCTTAATGATGGTCGAATGTGGAGTATTTCCACATTCGCCCCTTGTATAAAAGTCGAACCTGGCTTTGTGTATTGTCCTATATTTTACAAATGAGTCAGATCCATAAAATGCCCTTATGGATCACCACAATCTCATGTAACACAATACAAAGACTCAACCCTAGTCTATTCGACAGTGACGTCCACAGAAAGTGCATCAACATTAACTCTTATATAAATCTGTAACACATAAGTGTTCACTAAAAGAGGCCACTGATCCAACAATTGGTATCAGAGCACTGGTTAATCTGATCAAATATCAATCTAACAAATTGAGAATCAGACACAGGCTCTTATTGATATCCAATAAAGGATTAAAAGGCTCACTTTTTCATCCATCACTATAAAGAAGCATTGACAAATCCAAACTTCTTAAAAATGGACCCTTATAATACAGGATCTGCCAACAAACCTCCTATGTTAGTCAGAAATGAATATAACATATGGTCAAAAAGATTGGCACACACTATTTCTCAAACAAATACTGGTTGCTGGAGGTCTGTAGTTTTTGGACCTCACAGACCAGTTATTACTGATCCAGAGGGAAAAACTGAGAGACCAAAAGATCCAAAAGACTACACTGAAGAAGATTTCCAAAAGTTTGAGCTAGATGCAAAAGCTTTCTCTATGTTGGCTATGGCTCTCCCAAATGAAATATATGCTGGGCTTTTACATTGTGAAAGTGCCAAAGAGCTGTGGGATTGCCTAAAAGAGCAGTTTGCAGGAACTGCAGAGGTGATAGCCAACATAAGAGAAATCCTGGCTCAACAATATGAAACTTTTACTCACATAGAGGGTGAAAATTTAACACAACAGTTTGAAAGATTTTCTTCACTCATCTCTGAGTTAAAAATTAATAATCAGACCTATTCAAATGAGTCTATGTTACATAGATTTTTAAGGTCTTTACCTTCAAAATGGGAAACTTATTCTATAGTCCTCAGAACAAGTCCAGATTTTAACACCCTGAACCTAACAAGGTTACATGGAAAATTACTAACTTTTGAAAGAGAAATCAATCAAAAGAAAAAGTTACAAGAATCTGGTAAAACTGCTGATGACTATACTCCAGGTAGCACAGCCTTATTAGGACATGACTCACCATCTTGTTCTAATAATTTTGGTTCTTTTGACCACATTGACATAACAGCTGGGATCTCATCAGATGGATCATTCCCAGCTTATGACAATGATGAACTAAGTCAAACTGCTGACAACATGTGTTTCATCATGGATGATTTAAAATATTTTAGCAGTGATGACTTGGAAGAAATGGAGATATTACACCAACTGGCCTTGTTAAGCTTAAAAACTAACAAATTTTACAAAAGGTCAGGAAGGAAATTTCCAGGACTTAACAATTCAACAAAAGTTGGTTTTGACAAATCTAAACTTAGATGTCATAAGTGTCAAAAGTTGGGACACTTTGCTAGAGAGTGTAGAAGCTCTAGCTACAACCAACCCATGTCTGGAAATCAATTTAACTCCTCTTATAATAGGAATAATGGAACTCAAGGGAGTGCTCATTTTGTACAGGCACAAGCTCCACAAGTTCAATATGTGCCACAAGTACAATATGTCCAGATGCCTACTCAACAACAACAGCAGCTAATGCCTCCTTTTCCAACTGCTCAACAACCTGCACAAACTCAATAACCCCCTCAGCAACAAAGCTTATTTACATCAAGGTATGTTGACTGGAGCAGTCTTCCTTATGACACATCAGAATGCAGTCAGGATGCAGACAATAAGGGCTATGATGTCAACTGGGGAGAACCTGATAATGGCAGAAAGAACTTTGCCTTAATGGCTTTTGAAGGATATTCTTCAAATTCTGCACTCACTCAGGTATCACAGCAGTCTCTTTTAAAGCTTTGCTCTAAATCTTGCAAAGAATCTTTTGCTTTAATAAGAGAAACAAATGTGCATTTACAAGGCAAGTCTAATGATATGGAGAGAAAATATACACAGATGAAGTGTGATTTAGAAAGAAAAATTGCTTTGAAAAATAAAGAAATTTCTAAATTGACTGATAAATCCATTGAAACCCAAGCACAAATTAAAACAATGATAGACAACCTAGGAAATGTCAGACAAGAGCTTGCTGACACCAAGGTTGATTGTGAAAAATGGGTTGAGTCTTGTAAAGGGTACCAAATGCTGCTTAACAAACAAACTGCAGCAAATGTTAAGTTTGGCATTGGGTATACCCACACTGAATCACCAACAGATTTCACCCACAAAACTGATAATGATGGGATGAAATTGATTCAAACTTCTGACATGGAGGAATGCACCTCCTACCATCAGAACTTTCTCAAAAAGGAAAATACTGCAGAAGTTAAAACAACTGACAATAAGCCATCAGTAGTTTCAACTACATCAGGAGTTGAGATCCTAAAAACTGCTGATGACCTATTTCAAAATGCTGAGATTGTCAGTAAATTGCCTTCCAACTCTCTTGACTTATCTAAAAAGAAAGAGAAGGCAAAGCATGTGAAATATGTGGTCTGTTTAACCACATAACTGAACTTTGCAGATATAGAAAGGTAAATCAGTTAAACAAACAAAGACAACAACTGATTGTGGGAAAACAGATAAAACAAAATTTTGAAAATACTTTCTTTCCCAACAAACAACAATCAAACAAAAACCTTTCTAAGAAGAAGCTTTTATCTCAACAAAAGTCCTCTTCTCAAAGTTCATCTTCAGAAGTTACACCTAACTCATCAGTAGTTTCACAAACTACTGAAGTTAAAGATTTGATAAACCTGGTTAAACTTCTGATGACCAAAGTTGATGGTGGCACCAAAAACAACCCACCATTGTTCTTAATGACAAATCCATTGCCAAAAAGACATGGATTTCTAAAAATGGTCCACAACAAGCTGCACCTATTCTCAAGAGCAAACCCAAAGCCAAACTGGCTTGGGTTGCCAAAACTAACTAATTTGCTATCTTGTGCAGAGGGTCTCCAGAGGTCTGAATAGCATATGGTATGTTGATAGTGGAGGCTCAATGCACATGACTGGATGCAGATACCTGATAAACAATTTTATCAGTCAAAGAGAAGGATCTGTGTTTGGGAACAATGCCAAGGGATATGCGCTAGGATATGGCAATGTATCCTCAGGCAAAATGCAGTTTGACAAGGTCAATCTGGTTGAAAACCTTGAGTACAACTTGCTGAGTGTCTCACAAATGTGTGACAAAGGATATTCTTCCTTTTTCACCAAGACAGCATGCAAGATCATATCACCAGAAGGCCAGAAGTTGATAGAGAAGATTATTGAAGATCATACTTTGCTGATTGCCAAAAGGTGTGGCAATGTCTATGCAGTGGACATTGAAAAAGACTGCCTGTTTCTTCTCAAAGGCATCAACTTCAGAAAATGATCTCTGGCACAGGAGACTTGGCCATGTGAACTTTAAAACCATCAATAAAGTCACTAAAATGGGCTTGGTCAGGGGTCTACCTTTGAAGGAATATCAGTGCAAAGAACACTATGTTTCCTGTCTTAAAGGTAAACAGCATAAGTCCTCCTATAAGTCTATTGAAGAATCTAAAACAACTGCATGTCTTCAACTACTCCATATGGACTTATTTGGACCAGTCAAGATTATGAGCCTTGGTAAGAAGAAGTACTGCTTGGTCATCATTGATGACTACTCAAGATTCACATGGGTCTTCTTCTTATATTCCAAGGATGAGGCAGCTGAGATCATCAAGTTCTTCATTCTACAAGTTGAGAAGCAATATTCTGTTTCTGTCAAAGTCATCAGGAGTGACAATGGGATAGAGTTCAGGAACAAAACTCTGGATGAATTCTGTCTGTCTAAAGGGATTGTTAGACAGTTCAGCATTCCCAGAACTCCTGAACAAAATCGTGTGGTAGAAAGGAAGAACAGAACCTTAATAGAAGCAGCTAGAACCATGTTAGCTGATTCAGGCCTACCTTTGTATTTTTGGGCTGAAGCAGTCAACACAGCTTGTTATGTTCAGAATAGAGTTCTTATCAACAAGAGACATACCAAGACTGCCTATGAAATTCTTCATGGCATAAAGCCCCTTATCTCCTTCTTCAGGGCTTTTGGATGTCAATGTTTTATCCTCAACATCAAAGACTCTATCTCAAAATTTGCTGCAAAAGTTGATACAGGTTATTTTCTTGGTTATTCTCCTTTGAGAAAAGCTTATAAAGTTTTTAATTCAAGAACCAAGATAGTAGAAGAAACACTGAATGTCAAGTTCAATGAATCAAAACACACTCTTATTCCAGCAAATCCTGCTGAATTATTTGATCTTGACAACTTTCATTTCGGACCTGAAAAGACTGTTGAATCATCCAAACCTCCTCAAAATGGTTTTCAAGGATTTGAAGATGATAGTCCTGCACCATGGACTCCAAACACAGTCAGAAGATCAACTATTAAACCTTCAGAAGTTTCAATAGCTTCAACTTCAGGAACTACTGATGAACATTTTGAAAGTACTGATTCAGCTGAACCGAAAACTCCTGAACCTCAAACAACAGCTGAACCAGATATTATCAATCTCAGTGGTTTATTTGAAGAACCAGTAGAGCCATCCTCTAGTACTGGTCTACAACAACTGATTGAACACAAGGATCATCCATTGGATCAAATCATGGGTGATATTGCCTCAGGGGTACTTACTAGAAACCAACTTTCCAACTTTTGCTTCTTCTCAGCATTCATTTCTCAGTTGGAACCAAAGAAATATCAAAAAGCCCTCAAAGACAACAATTGGGTGCAAGCAATGCAAGAAGAGTTGCTTCAGTTCAAGAAACAACAGGTTTGGGAAATCTGTCCCTTACCTCAAGACAAGCAACCAATTGGTACAAGATGGGTCTTCAGAAACAAATCAGATGAGGCTGGTATGATCATCAAGAACAAAGCAAGATTGATGGTACAAGGTTATTCTCAAGAGGAAGGAATTGATTATGATGAAACCTTTGCACCAGTTGCAAGACTTGAAGCTATCAGGTTATTTTTAGCTTATGCAATTTCCAACAACATTAAAGTTTATCAAATGGATGTCAAAAGTGCATTTTTGTATGGAAAAATAAAAGAAGAAGTGTATGTCTGTCAACCTCTAGGGTTTGAGGATCCTTCTCATCCTGACTGGGTTTACAGACTTGACAAAGCTCTTTATGGGCTAAAATAGGCTCCAAGAGCCTGGTATGAAACACTCTCAAACTTTTTACTTAAGAATCACTTCTCAAGGGGATCAATTGATAAAACTCTTTTCATAAAACATGTTGGAAATCATGTCTTACTTGTTCAAATTTATGTTGATGATATCATATTTGGTTCAACAAACTCAAAACTGTGTGAAGATTTTAAGAAACTCATGTAATCTAAATTTGAAATGAGTACAATGGGAGAATTGCAGTACTTTTTGGGACTGCAAATCAAGCAACAATCAAATGGAACATTTATACATCAATCAAAATATGTTAAAGAATTATTAAACAAATTTTCTTTACAAGACTGTAAAAAACATGTTCCACTCCCATGACACCAATCACACAAGTTGAACCAGATGATCAAGGGAAACATATTGATCAAACCATGTATAGATGTATGATAGGTTCTCTTTTGCATTTAACTGCTTCTAGACCAGATATTATGTTCTCTACTTGTGTCTATGCTAGATACCAATCTGCACCAAGAGAATCACACCTAATTGCAGTCAAAAGAATCTTCAGATATCTGAAAGGAACTCCTACTTTAGGAATTTGGTATCCTGCTTCAAGCAATACCAAGTTAACAGCTTTTTCAGATAGTGACTATGCAAGGTGCAAGACGTCAAGAAAATCAACATCTGGTGGTTGTCAATTTTTAGGAAACTGTCTGGTGTCCTGGCAATCAAAGAAACAAACATCTGTGGCAACTTCAACAGCTGAAGCTGAATACATTGCTGCTGCAAGCTGTACTTCACAGATACAATGGCTCCAATATCAACTGCTTGATTATGGAATCAAAGAGACCAAGACTCCACTCTTAGTAGACAGCAAATCTGCCATTAGCATCATTCAAAATCCTGTTCAGTTCTCAAAAACTAAACATATTGAAATCAGGTATCATTTCATAAGAGATTGCTATGAAAAAGGCAAGATTGAGGTGAAGCATGTCACAACTGCTAATCAAATAGCTGACATTTTCACCAAACCCCTTGATTCAACAACTTTTCAGAGGTTAGTATCCATGCTTGGGATGTTAAATTTGGAAGAAAGTCTGTAAGTGTTTCACTTTTTAGTTCTGCACATATTTTATTTTTCACTTACATACTTATCTGTCACAAACCTCTGAAGAACAATTTTTGAGAGAAACTACTAATGAAAATCAAAAATGGGAAATTTTCAAAATGGAAATAACTACTGATGAGAATCAGAAGTTATTTAAGTGTTTTAAAAGTCATTCTCATCAGCAGTTGAAACTGCTGAAGAGATGACCAAAACCACTGATGAAGAAACCTTCTTCATCAGCAGTTTCATTAAAAAGGGTAAAACAGACTTTTCACTCATCAGAAGTTTGACCTAGTCGGTTAAAAACTTCTGATAAATACCTTTTTCAAACACTTATCCATTCAAAAAGCAAAATTCCCTCCCTCTCTCTCTCAAAGCAAAACCAAAACCCCCTCTCTAACCTAAAAATACTGTTCGATCAAAACAACCATGGCTCTCGTTCTAAAACAGGGACGTAATCAACGAGGCTACTTTGAGAAAGATGAAGCCTGGTCCCAGTATGATGAAATCATTGATCTCATCATGAAATCCCAATATTATGAAGCTTTCACCATTGATCCACCCATTCATGAAGAAACTCTTAATGAGTTCTGGGCTAATACAGAGACGGTGACAGTTAATAATGAAGTGATTTCCCTCAAATCATCAATTCAAGGGAAACTGATGGCCATATCACCAGAAACACTAAGCATAAGACTTGGTTTGAAGGATTCTAATGCTCCTGAGCATATCCCAAATTCTGACATCCATCTGACCATGACAGAATGTGGCTATCAAGGTACTTTAGCACAAGCTACAGTTTATAAGAAATATTTTGACCCAAAATATAAACTGTTAATTCATTATATAATTATGTGCTTAAGTCCAAAAACTGGGTCTATTGATCAGATGCCTTCTACTTTTCAACCAATTTTTCATTCAATAATAAATGAAACTCCTTACAAGGCATCAAAACTATTTTTCAATGAGTTAGTTCTGCACCATCAAAATGACAAAAAGAAGTTTTTACTGTACCCAAGATTTGTTATGCAATGCATAATCAAAGAACTTGGAGAGGGAGTACTTGTGGGTGAGTCAACAACTTTAAACCCACTGACTTCACAAGTATTCTCTAGGCACAATAAACCAGCACTTTTGCTAGAAGATGACCAAAGGGAAGAACAACCAATCCCTGAGGAACCCACATTTTCCAAACCCAAAAAGAAGTCCAAAAAGCCTAAACAGCAAAAACAAAAACAAACCAAACCAAAGAAAAAGACAGTTCAGGAAGTGGAGATCCCCAAAACTGATGATGTGCAATCTGCACTTGATAAGGATGTGGCTGAAACATCCTCTCAGCACACACCTTCTCCACCTCCTAAAAGAAAACCTGTTACAGTCATTTTCAAAAGAAAAAGATTTAAGAAGGCTGTAACAACTGACCCAACCTTTGAAACTGCTGAACCTGAACCT